>OZ025239.1:80255548-80278048 GCA_964019155.1 Osedax fenrisi
AAGTACTTAACTAACTTTATTTTCTAAATGTACATACTGACTAACTTAAGTACTTTAAGTACTAACTTACTAGTAGTAAGTTACTACCTAAAGTACTTAAAGTACTTAAGTTAGTCAGTATGTACATTTAGAAAATAAAGTTAGTTAAGTTCAAGTAAGTGTCTATGTAGTTTTGTTTTATCCATATATGGATGTCGCCATAACAATAATATTATATGTATCACATCCGAACAATTTTTTGAAAAATTGAATTTTTGTGAATACATCAAATTAGTAGTACTACTACTACTACTACATATTATGTAGTACATACACACACATACACACATACATACACACACGTACACATACATACACACAGAAACACACACATACACATACACACACAAACACACACACACAATAGCATGCGCACACGAATGATTACACGTGTGTTTAAACTTTGAACGCATGTCATCACACTTATGTGATATAAAGAAAGTTTATTTATATCGATGATATCCATGCGTGTACGGCGTACACTGTACGCGTGTGTATACGCATGTGAGTAAGCATACGTATGTGCGCGCGCGTATACATGCGTGTAAGCATACGTGATGTAGATGTATGTATGTATGTATGAACGCCGTCCCCTGAGATTTGCAATCGATAACCTTGAGTTATATAACTTGTTAAAACTTCATACAATCATTTTGTAATATTAATATAACATATATGTAACTGATAGATACACTATAGTTTGTATACAGTACGTGATACTGAGTACGTGTATTCCACTACCAACACCTCCTATATGAGGTGTACCTCAGAGAGTTTAGGAGGTATCGATACTATATTCTTTATTAAGTTTATATTTATATTAATTAAAAATATATGTATATATATATATATATAGTTATACTACATTAGTATATATCCGGTATATCCGGATATATTAGCTATAGCTATTATAATACAAATAATGAATATTGTATTAATGGTAACATTATCACATATATGTATCCCTATGTTAACAATAACTTATAGATCATACTAATAACCTATAGGTTACGACCTTGATCTATTTTGTAATTTTAATTTTAATAAGCCAACTCACAATAGCCTATAATTAAATTTTCACTATTTTTTTTGAATAAATTCTGTAAAATATTTATATATAAAGTTATAACTTTTATTTAAAACTATACATTTAAAATCGGCATATATATATTCTACTTTTTGGAGTTTATTATTGAACCAATGAAAAATAATTATTATTCAATTCAAAGTTTATTAATTTAAATTGTTAAACTATATATATAGCTACATGATATATTGTTAAACTTTAGTATATAGATATTTAACTAAAATCAACATTATATTATGATATATCATAACTATAGTTAAATAGAATAACATCATTAGTAGACATTTTAATATTGCAAACAAAATCATTTTAGTGAACTTTTAAAAAATATAATTTAAATTATTTATCTTCACCTGGCGTATGTATATTGACTCTAACTAACTAACTCCTCCCCTTTATCCTCCCATACAGGGCCGCTATACTGCTGTACACCAATCAATTCTTCGATTATGTAATCATATGCACGATTTTAATCAATTGTATATTTCTCGCCCTTCCGGAATATTCTTTCAAGGAAAAAGCCGAGTTAGTATCCGAATTATCCGAGTTATCTATTTATATGACTTGTATATCTATACTGGGGACATGTCTATATGTCTATATTGTTGACCTATATACTCTGCTGTTGACCTATATATATATTGTTGACCTATATCTATATTGTTGACTTCTATATATATATATATATATATATATATATATGTTTGACATCTATATCTAAAATATTGACATCTATATTTATTTGTGACCTCTATATTTAGTAATGACCTTTATATATACACATTTGACCTATAGTTATATTGTTGATATCTAAATCTATTACTTACCTCTACATATATGTTTGACCTCGATATATATTGTTGACCTATATATGTATTGTTAACCTCTTGATATATATAGAATCATAGCTGATCGCATGTACATTCTTCATAATCGCATGTTATCCCTTAATAAATGTACTTATAAGTTATAACCCATATACACACACATATATATATATTGAATATATTGAATATATATAATATATTACAATTATTTCTCAAGTAGGTATAATTTACTCAGAAACCTATATCCTATATTTTATTATATAGTTTCTTTAAATTTCTATTTTAAATGCACACAAGTATATTAGTAATTCTAATATATTTAATAACTTTAAGATATCGATTAACAAAACACATAAAATCAATTACTAATATATGGAAAATCTATGGGTAGCTATTAGCTACTAGCTAAGATTCATGATGTATAACTATAGTATCATATATAGAGGTAAAGGCTCTACCGTAGAGCCTATCAGATAGAGGTAGGTCCTATCAGAGGGAGGTAGGGCCGGTCAGAGAGGGGTAGTGGGTATCAGAGAGGGGTAGTGGCTATCAGAGAGGTATACCCTATTTGGTCTGCTATATAGTGGTAGTACCTATAGTAGATAGAGCGAAAGAGGTATGCATTAGAGCCTTATAATATAGAGATAGAGCAGGATGAGAGGCAAAACGTAGTTATTGGAGGTAGGACCTAGCAGGTGGGGGTGGGACCTAGCAGGTGGGGTGGGACCTAACAAGTGGGGTGGGGCCTAGAAGGTGGTGATGGACCTAGCAAGTGGAGTTGGTATTTATCAGGTGGGGGTGGGACCTAGAAAGTGGGGGTGAAACCTAGCAGGTGGGGTGGGACCTAGAAGATGGTAGAGGACCAAGTACAGAGAGAAAGGTCCTTTACCTAAACATGTCAGTCCTTTGTTTTACGATATGCACATGATACACCTATCGCATAACGAATGCACTTTACACTTCCAATATGGCGGATGTCGTGATGGCGGATGTTTACTTTAAGAGGAGGACGCCACCTAGCGGAAAGTGTGTAAATCACTCTCAGCATCAATTATGTATTATATAATAAGATATCTTACTATAGATTATCTAGCTGCAGCTATCTCGCCGCGTACCGGGTGAGCATGTTATAGCCGATGTTCATGTCCTTAGTGTCACGTGTTATCACCACACACCGCTAGGGGGTGCCACATGCATACACCACGTGACTATCCCGTGACCTACACTAATTGTAATGCATGCTAGAGATTATCTTGTCAGTGTGATACGTTAAGCATGGTATATCGTGTAAGCGGTACTTATATGTGGTATACATACAGTACACTGTATACTGTATACTCGGCATATATTCTGCATGCATGCCTATAGGCTATATAACTTTAAATTGATAGAATGGGGAGATAGAAAATCAATAAATAAAAAACGTGTCTTTAAATGTTGTGCATTAAATATTTATTTATCAATATAATGTAGACATAATTATGATTTAGAATATGTCTATTTTCCATTAAATATGTATACACATTATGATATTATATGCATATACTGTAAAGTATTGTAGTTACTCATATTATTAATGATGTGATCTGGCAATAGATATGGGTGGGAAATCTTATCAGTATTATTATACTGATTAATATGTATACACACACTATAGGAAATAACTAAAATTATTAATAAATATGCAACTACATTTATAATTATAATAGAAATTGCTTTATATAGTAACATAGCTAAGTATATAATCATTATTATATTCATTTTTATTTTCACAATTATTATAATAATTATTATAATCATTTTCATTATAATTATCATTATTATTATCGCTATTACTATTACTATTAAATATCATTAATATTAATTTATATCCAATATATATATATATATATATATATATATATATATATATATATATATATATACACTATAATATATTCTATTAGATTTACAATAATCCGTTTACTATAAATATAACATTATTTTGAATGCCCTCTGATAATCTATGATAACCTCTGCCTAACTTTTAATCGCTAACGCAAGCCTCTCTTTGAATAATTAATTGTATTACAGGCAAGCTACTATGTAGAGCTACTACATCTCAATATCATGTGATTACTATCATAACACCACGTGGTACTATAATAATAATAGTAGCATGTGCTACTACAATAATAGCATAGTAATTAACACCGATACTCGTGCATCAAACAAGCGACGTTCAGTATATAATAGCACATCTAAATATGCGTAGAATTTAAGGAATTTATCCTATATATGTCACGTGAGTGTAGCTAATGTATTTAACAATAACAGATTTTGTTTTCTGGCGATCTATACGGGTGAAGCGATCATCAAGATCACCGCCAGGGGCTTCGTCCTCTACAAATTCACATACCTCCGAGATGCCTGGAATTGGCTCGACTTCTTGGTCATATTATCGGCGTTAGTTGACCTCTTACATGCGTAACTTGACCTCTAGAACGCGTATATGACTTATAGATCACGTATATGACCTCTATCACGCGTAACTTACCTCTGCCTGACTTAAACCGAGCGTAAACTGACTATTGGTCATATTAGAACTGGTATCTTAGGGTGTGGTTTTCGGTAGCTTGACAGTTGATCAGCTTTCTATGCTACGAACATCACGCCATTAGATCTGATGACATGCTCTCGTTATCAATAGAAATAGATCTAATTTGATTAAGAATTCCCCTAATAATCGGTACCATTTTGTCTCGTAGCCTCGTGACACTACTCATAGAAGTTAGTACGGGTTCCAAAGACGCGTTCGGTAATCTCACGGGTCTGAGAACTTTTCGAGTGCTGCGAGCTTTGCGAACTGTCTCCATCGTACCCGGTAAGTACATAACACTCTCTTTTTCTCTCTCTCTAGTATCTCTCTAGTATCTCTCTATATTTCTATATCTTATCACACTATCTCTTTCTATATCTCTATATCTAGTATCTATCTTTATCTCTATCTCTCTTTCTCATGATATCTCTCTGTATATCTCTATATATAGTATCTATCTTTCTATCTCTCACTAGTAGGTCCTATATCTCTAGTATCTATCTCTTACTCTCTCTCTCTTTCTCTCTCTCACGCTCTCTACCTATCTATCTCTCTTTACATAGTATCTATCTAGTATATCTCTCTCTCGCTTTCTCTGTCTCTCTCTCACTATGTCTATTATCTCTCTAGAATATTACTGGATTCCTCTTTATTTCCTTGCTAAAGTTATTGTTTAGGTAATTAGTTTCACCAAATAATAAAACGTTATGCATTATGCAAAAAACTCTAAATTTAACAATTGTAGGATATTTAAAATATTTAAATAATATTTCTAACTGTAATATGCTCATTATTTTTATATGATGTATTGATTTTATTAAATATTTAAGAGGTAAACATAATTTATCATATATTTTCTTTTGTGAATTATTACTGATATTATAATAATATAATATAGTTAAAACTAACAATTTTACTAAAGATATAGTTAAATATTCATTTAATTTGCGAATATTAAATAGGGTGTAATTTACGGATTTATAGATAATAATAATAATAATAATAATATTTATTGGTTAATGACTCCCGAATTAATGTAATTCATTGTCTTCTATTTAAATAATAAAATAACAGATATAACTCCAATATATCAAACGAGCAAAAGTGATATTAATTGGATAGTAGCTTATAAATCAGTTTTTTAAATCTGTTAAGATTCGAGCATGATCTAATATGTAGTGGCAGACTGTTCCAGTAGATGAAATGAAACGTGAGAACGAGAGTCTACAAACAAATGTAATACCAGTTGTGTGTTAACGTAACTAAACTATGAGCTATAATAACACAGTTAACGATTATAGTAGGATATCAAATAGTTAGTGATGATATATATTTAGTCTTGGATGATAATAGAGTAAGTTATTATTATACATATATATAAGATTTTCATACACATATTAGTATATATAAGACTGAGTATAAAAATATCTAAAATATATAATACTATTTAAATTAATATAATTGGTATATATTTGTCAGGTTTAAAAACTATAATCGGAGCATTACTGAAATCTCTAAAGATGTTGACTGATGTCATACTTCTGACGGTATTCTGCATGATGATATTTGCATTGTTTGCTGTTCAAGTGTATATTGGTTAGTTATTGGGCCTGTCAACATTGAGTAATGCATTACATGCATCATCTCAATACAGCATACCCCATCCTACATGCATCATCCTACATGCATCATCCTATATCCGCATCATAGACAGTAGTTATATATATATATATCATATGTTTAGTGTAAAATATTGCACCATAGTAAATTAGTTATTCACCAATGGCACATGTTACTCTACCACACTAACATATGTATTATCATACTTTAATTCTAGCCTTCTAGTTTCCTAATATGTATTCCTATCTCTTATTCCTAATCTTTCACAATTATTCATATATTTGTACATTATTTAAATGATTAAACTATTAATAACACATTTATAAAATTATCGAAAATTATGATAATTCTATATCTTGATGCACACATGCTGTATATTGATGCACACATGCTATATATTGATGCACACATGCTGTATATTGATGCACACATGCTATATATCGATGCACACATGATGTATCTCGATGCACACACCTATACACAGGTGTCCTGCGACAGAAATGCGTGAGGAATATAGATGGACCGGTATTAGGTGACTTGGATTATAGGAATTATATCAAAGATGAAAGTTTGTTTTGTAATTTTATCAATAATGTCACTTACTTTCATTTATTAAAAATAATAAATAGTACATTTTTATTATTTTTAATTTATTATTTTAAGTAATTGTTTTAAATATAAGTTTAAAGTAATATATATATATATATTGATTTTATTAATATATTAAGATATACCTATTTATTATATATCATTGTCTTCATATTGTATATGTTGGTTGTAAAAAAAGTAATATTTTTAATTTGTATGATAAATTGTACATATATGTAATTGTTAAAAATTCTAATTATTAAAAATTATATATAGGTAATAACATATATATTAAATTAAATTAATTTAAATAAATTAATAAGTATACATTTGAAATTACAATGATATATATATATATATATATATATATATATATATATATATGAAATCAATAATAATAGAATGTATATATATATATGAAATCAATAATAATAGAATGTATATTAAATTAATTTATAACATAGTAGTATTTAATAAATACTTTATATGTATTAGCTTATATTTAGTATCGGATTTGGTATACTATCCCTGGCCTACAATGGAATATGAAACATAGTAATGGATGTAACAAAAATTATATTACATTTATAACATTATTTATTCATGCGGTATTATTTAGTATATTGGTGTCCTGGGAGCAATTATTGTATATATACATATTAAAATATACACACACATACACACACATACACACATATATAAATATATATATATATATATATATATATTTGTATATCTATAGTAAGAAATATTTTGGATTCACTAAATTCACCGTATTATATAAATATTTAAATTCACCGTATAAGATTATTGAACACTATTGAAGTGGTCATCATACTATTTACACTGACACTGACACTGACACTGACACTGACACATTCGTTATACAGCTAAGTGGCTTCACGATGGCAATAATTACATAATATGCGGCAATGCAACAGGATCGGGGTAAGTGACTAGTGGTAGTCTAGTGTTTGTATAGTAGTACCTTCATGTATGTACAGTTATGTGTAGGTTTTGTGTATGTGATTCTTCGTAATTAACAAATTATTAAAGAAGTTATGGTTATGCAATAAACAATGTGTTCTATGTTTACGTTAGAAAGTATAGAGAAATGTGCACACTATATTAGGTAAATAGTTATGTCGATGAAGATTATTCTTATACATAGTATCGTATACATGTGTATTAAATATCATATAAACGCGTGAACAGTCATTGCCCGAAGAATTACACTTGTCTCCCCGATATCGGCGATAATCCTAACTACGGGTATACAAGTTTCGATCATTTCGGATGGGCGATGTTAAACTCATTTCAATTGATCACCCTCGACTTCTGGGAGGATATTTACAATAAAGTTAGCGCAGCCCCTCGCAGCCACTTAGAAATAGAGCCACCAATCCTATATCTATCTATCGTATCTAATATTTATCTACTCAAAATATCTATGATATATCATATATATATTGAAAATGATTTAAAATCACTATATATATATATATATATACATATTTATATATGTAATGTAGAATTCACATTTACAAATGATTGATGTAGGTAATAAGGGCGAATGGACCCTGGAATATTGTATTTTTTATAATAGTCGTTTTCTTTGGCAGTTTTTACCTAATCAACTTAATGTTAGCCGTTGTATCGATGTCTTACGAAGAGGAAGCGATAAGCTACGTAGAGGTTAGTATTACACGCGCGTCTCCTATCACAACCTAACAACGTCGATCTCATTTGTAGCAAAATCTGGAGAGAAAAAAAGCTCCTGGTTCGTATAATTGTCAATGGACATGCGTAGAGTAAATAATATTCTAATATAACACCGATGTAGAATATAATTAATACCGCTAATTAATATGTATTATTCACCGATAATTACTATTTTCAGAGAGAGCCAAAGAGAAGGTTTCATCTCAAACTCAAATGGTAGGCCGCCTAAATCGCCCGCGCGCGTCCCCACACCACCGTTCACACTCCCTCACCCTCCCATCAGTCGCCCGCGGAAGGAGGGAACACCACTCGACTACAGGTATTCAAATCGTTCATGCACGCGTCTCGCACGAGTTTCAACAGTACCGCTAACGATGACTGCGAACTGAAGACTTACGCCGACCATCCGGGGGGAGCTGAGGGCGACGTTCCCATCGAGAAAAGTATCGTCTCGGGTCTACTTAATCTACTTCCCGCGGCTGGAGATGAGAAGGTTTGACCTCTAGCCTGACCCGCCCGAATCGCTAATGTCCACCATACCCTCGTAGATAAACGAAGACGACAATATCAGCGTGTATTCGACTGATGGAAATGAACCAAGAATTATAGTCGCTAATGGTTACTAGTTCTACACTGATTGTATAATATTCCATGCTTAATACAACTACTACTACTACTACTACTACTACTTCTACTACTACTACTAAAACTACTACTATTTCTACTATTATTAATAATAATACTACTATTACTACTACTACTACTACTTCTCCTATTACTACTACAACTATTACCACTACTATTACCATTGCTACTATTATTAATACTACTACTACTACTAGTATTGTACATATTTATAGATGATTTAATATATTAGGAAAATGGGATGATGACTCGATGTTAGAAGGAGGTAAAGCTTTCCTTCAGACCTTGTCCTTGCCCTTCTTTATCCCACCTTTAATCTGTGTTTATCTTTAGCTTGTGATTGTGCTTGTAGTCGTTGCTTTATTATCTTCCAATTATGTCACGTCTTTATGCATGTTACTCTGCCAAATATTTAAATTGAAAATATGTCATGCCTTATGCTTCTATATATATATTTATATATATATATATATATATATATATATATATATATATATATATATATTAATTATATGTATTATTGAGCTCCGATTGTATGATCAATATATATGATATTTTCAAAGTATAAAGCTACTGCCATTCAATCGTTATTTCTCCTACCTCTACCTCCATCTCTACCTCCTCTACCTCCGTCTCCCGTTCATAGACTTCGGCGACCACGACCTCGTAGATCGTAACTGCGCGTGCTGCTCTTCGATATGCCACTGTTTCATTGGCTGGCTGACGATACAGAACCGCCTGCATTCGGTTGTCTCGGACTTTATCTTCGAGTTGTTCATCACATTCTGTATCATACTGAACGTGATCACTATGTCCATCGAACATCACGGTATGTCTGATGAACTGGCTGCCTGGCTACGTTACGCTAACTACGTTGGTATCACACACACCTACCTACCTACTACTAAGCGTATTACACTCTTATATCTATGTATTTATATGTATTGTTGTATAGTATATTTATATATATAGTATTGTATAATATTTTCCGCATATATTATTTACGAACAATATTATAATTTAAATTAAAAGAATATTTTCATTTTAGCATTTTCTCAACAATTGAACAATGCGTTGCTCGCAGTAGATACCTCACCGTCAACCACGACTCCGACATCTCACAACACCTCACAACACCACACCACCACAAGGTATTCACGGCTATCTTCACTCTTGAGGCTATAGCCAAGCTCGTAGCGCTCACCAAGCATTACTTCAACACCGCTTGGAACATATTCGACTTCGTGATAGTGTTGGCCTCTCTCGTGGACTTGGGTCTCGAGGACATCGACGGGTTGAGCGTTTTCCGCGGTTTCAGATTGGTTTGCGAATGATGAAAGATGTAACTTAGTGTATCTAATTATTAATACACACTTCTGACGAGATCACATTTTTCGTATGTGTAAACCTAGAAAGTATATTGTTAAATATAATTATACTCATATTATCTTAGATAATAAATGATGTTGATCAAAATTCAAAATTGTTAATAACAAATATATTCAATAAAATGTTAACATTTATGTTAACATTGTTTTACCTATCATATAACAACTTACTTGATTCACATGTTGACCCAATATCGTTAGCATGCATCGCCTAACATACCGAGCTGTCCGATATTAATGAACACAACACCCCCCCCCCTCATCCACTAGTTACGTTTGCTACGAGTGTTCAAGCTAGCGCAGACATGGTCCACGATGCGAGTGTTGCTCAGCATCATCCTGTCAACGTTGAGCGCACTCGGTAACCTCACTTTCATTCTGATCATCGTAATCTACATATTCGCAATCATCGGCATGCAGTTGTTCAGCAAGTCCTACACCGAGGATAAATTCGGATCCGAGATTCCGAGGTCTCGTCTAATTGATTTCGCGATGTGCTAAGCATTAGTTTAATATGAATGTACTAAGCATTAGTTTAATATGAATGTGCTAGCATTAGTTTAATATGAATGTACTAAGCATTAGTTTAATATGAATGTGCTAGCATTAGTTTAATATGAATGTGCTAGCATTAGTTTAATATGAATGTGCTAGCATTAGTTTAATATGAATGTGCTAGCATTAGTTTAATATGAATGTGCTAGCATTAGTTTAATATGAATGTGCTAAGCATTAAGCCTCTCGTGAATATTCACCACAATTCTCGAATAGTAATTCCTTTTTTATCAAACACATTAGATGTTTGAGAATATTCACATATGGACTTTTTGGTAATCCTCTAAGCATTAGTTTCACAATTAGCATTCATGAGTAACGGCATCGATGATAGTAATATCAAAGTGCTTTGGTAATATATCTCGACTAATAGTTTCAAACGCTTCACACTTATTAAAGGTGGAATTTCACGGATTTCTTTCATTCATTGTTTTTGATATTTCGCATCTTGTGCGGAGAATGGGTCGAAGCTTTGTGGGACTGCATGAGAGCTAACGGAGAGATATGTATGCTCGTCTTCCTACCAACTCTTGTCTTTGGTAATTTTATGGTTTGTTAACATTTTCTATAGCGACTATATCCCGAACGATAATCCACTATTCAAATTGCAGGTTTTAAATCTGTTTTTAGCTTTACTTTTAAATTCTTTTGCGACCGACGATATTAAAAATAGTACTGTAACTCCAGGAGAGAGTAATAAGGTTTTTATATGAATCATTTATATATATATATATATAACTATACTTGTATTTATTTAAAATTAATTATCTACTATTATAAAGAAGAATATTTAATATTATTAATATTACTAATTTGTAATTTGTATACAATTTGCCTGATTAAGTAATTTTTAAACCTTTAGTTTCCTCATCACATGCTATATGCATTAATAATGCATATTAGATCATAGACTCCTCACAATTCTCAAGTCCTCACAATATGAAGGATACATATGTATAATTAGTGTATATTTACAGTTACATTTATAAAGTTATTATTTGATAAGATGGTGTTAAAAATCTAAGTCTAATAATTGCTATTTTCAGAAAAGATTAAATCTAATTATAGAAGTAATCGTAAGTGCTATACTTCTTAGTACCATAACTTACTTGCTTAGTTATTTCTATTCTTTAGAATTACATACTTCTATTATGTATTCATGTATTTTATTTTTGATTTATTTTCTAAGTTAATAATAATAATACGTAATAATATACCTTATATTACATGTACTCTTCCGTTATTTACTTTGTTCAACTTTTGTTAATAAATATAACTTATTTCTTATTCTATTGATATCATTTATAAGACATTAATATAATCAATTTAATTTTATTCCTCTATTTCTCTTTCATTTATTATACACATATATTTATAAATATTTATCGGATGTTAATATATATATATATATAATATATTTCATACTGTAGTTACATAAATAAGTCTTAGCATTACTCAGAGTACTTTAATACACAAACATCTTGTGCATCAACTCTACGCTGCATCATAACTTTAATCAACTTTTAGATTATGTGAACATCTTACTTCATTAATGTTATTTTAGTTTCATTAACAGTTCCGCCCTACCTCTAAATAATAACAATATTATGTACATTCTTTACTTTTACTGTATCTTAACTACTGTACTATCTTAACTACTCTACTATTTTAACTACTATATTATGTTAACTACATATTCAATATCTATGAGATCACGACATCACAGTACATATCTTAGATAACTATTACTACAAGAACAATACATGTTACATGATATCACTCGTCCTCATTGGTCATGAATCATGACTCATGATATATCAACTTTATTATAAAAATATTTTAAGCCAATATATATTATTTTATTTATTTATAAATACACACATATATATGTAATTATTCTTATTAAAGTGAAATTTACGTGTTAACCGTAGTATTAATTACTAATACTAATACGTTTTCATGAGTAGATTAGTCCCTTCACAGCTATTATCGTAGAATACAACAACTTTTTCTAATACTCGTACTTGCGCCGAGACAAAAATACCTTCACCAAGGACGTGACTACTATCGACGATGTCCTTAGGTACGTCAAGGTTGGGAACGTCTGAAGAATGTGTTCAAACACAAGAAGATGCGTTCCGTGAAACCGGAACCTTCCATGATGATCATCGTCAACGAACTGAGGAAGAAATCAAATATTAATGACGGTTTCATGCTTATAATGCTAGGTGTATAGCAGGGCTGAGTTAAGATAATTATCTCAAGCATGCAACATAAAATACGGTCCCCCAAATCATTAACTTTTAGATTATATTAGAACACAAATTACTCAATATTTTTATATTTTAAATACATTTTTAAAGGTATGTTTACATGGATGATTGGTAAGATGTGATATGACATACATTAATATAATCTAATTATATACAATTTAATTGTAACAATTATAAATAAAGTAATTTTTTTGACACATTAATTTCTGAAACATTAAAATATGTTGGGGGGACCCCATGATTCGCACTAATATTGTGTTGCTTGCACCCTCTCAACACCCTGGTATTCAATACAACCAATGATACTTAATAATATTACTTATACAAATATGAACATCATATAGATTATATTAAATAAATAAATTATTAGAAATATACCCTCTCCATTTAATGTTTTTATAAAATTGCGCAGTAATCTCATATTATTTTCTCCGCTTATACCATTATTGCATTAGTCATATTCATCTACAATAATCATATATACTAATCATGTTCATTGACCATGTTCACTGGTGATGTTCACTAAACATTGCGATCATAGGTAGCACAGCCAACAACTACTCGAATGATTCCAACGAGCAACCGGTAATAGAGGAAAACGGTATAGAACCAGTGAAACAGGTAGCGAAACCAGTCATCGAACCGGTTAAAGATCCTCCCCAGGAAGCGGAAAAAGATAATAAATCGTTTGTCAATTATTTAAAAGTGGCTGTATATTCGTGCTCGATGTTTATGCTTTATTTCTATTCACCGAACTACTACTAATAGGGTTCAATTCGATGAAGAAGGAAATGAAATCGTCGATCCCAAGAAAGATATCACTGTTGAAGATTGTTTTCCTAAATCTTGTTACTTAAGGTTTACACGACTCTCTGTTATTAGTGATACATGATACACATGCTAAAACCATTCTCCCAGTTAAACATTAACATCATCTATTATTACATCATCTCTTAGATCATCTATTATATTATATATTATATCAATTCTTACATTATCTCCTATATCATCACTACATCATCTCTTACATCATAACTACATCATATATGACATCATATCTGACATCATCTCTTATATCATGTATTATATCACCTCAGATGCGATGTCTGGTGCTTCAACTTCTCAGATTCAACGTTCGGGAAACGCTTCGCTATAGTGCGATTGTTCACATCCAGAATCACCGAACACAAGGCTTTCGAGTATTTCATCTTGTTTATCATCTTTGCGAGTTCGGTGTCTCTCGTTAGTGTTCTACACTCATTTTAAATCATCACCACAGCTTTTCTGATGTCATATTTTCACAAATTTTAAAATAATAATTATATAAAATATATAATTATTATGTAATTGTAAATATCTATAGATGTATGTATAATTAGATTCACACAAAATAAATATCAAGTCAAATTATGTATGATATATATTTAACCTTGAGATTGCTATAATGTTCTTCTCTCTATGTATAAATACACTAGACTAACACACTCCCTGGTGAGTATACTTCAAAATCAACGACCATACACACAAATAACATGGTCGATGTCTCGATAATCTTTTAGCTTCTATATCTTCCCTAGGATTTACCCAAATATGAATACTATACTATACTACTATACTATACTATACTACTATACTATACTATACTATACCACTCTACTATACTATACCACTATACTATATTATACTATACTATACTACTCTACTATAATATACTACTCTACTATAATATACTAATATACTATATTATACTATACTATACTAATCTTCTATACTATATACTAAACTATACTATACTATACTACTATATTATAATATACTACTATACTATACTATAATAAACTACTATACTATACTATACTATACCGTACTATACTATAAAGTGCTTCGAGGACATATATCTAGACGAAAAGCCTCTACTGAAGTACATCCTTCGCTACCTGAACTACGTGTACGCCGCAGTGTTCACCGTAGAGATGTTGCTGAAGTGGTTGGGTCTGGGCTTCAAAGTCTACTTCACTAACTTCTGGACACTGCTCGATTTCAACATCGTCGTGGTTAGGCAGCTACGACTTTTTGACCTATACGCAATAGTCTCGTATAGTCTCTAAACTCTAGTATCACTTTCTCTGATCTATTCTAGTATATCGACCTCCATTCTATGACCGCCTTAACTACCCTCGTCCGGTGATATCTATAGTATAGCTATTCTAGTCGAACTTCGCGCTACTACACCTTACCGTCCACCCGCCGACAGATATCTCTAGTCTCCTTGCTAGCCGAGAGTCTGGGTCTCGACCGACTGACTTCGTTCCGATCGTTGCGTACGTTGCGAGCCCTGCGACCGTTGCGCGCGATCTCTCGCTGGCAGGGCATGAAGATCGTGGTGAACGCGTTGATGTACGCGATACCGTCGATCTTCAACGTGTTGCTCGTGTGTCTGGTGTTCTGGCTGATCTTCTCCATAGCCGGAGTGCAACTGTTCGGCGGCAAGTTCTACAAGTGCCTAGACCCGAGCGGTAACCGGCCGATACCGTCGATCATCCCCAATAGGACCGAGTGCGAACGCCGCTACGATAAAGGCTACCGGTGGGTTAACTCCAAGATTAACTTCGATCACATCTTTCAGGGATATCTGGCGTTGTTTCAAGTGGTTAGTTAATCGTGACTGTATTTATTGCGCGATACTTATTAGTAATTAGTTATTACTATTATTAATTTATATATATATATATACATTTGACGACGAGAGTAAAATCTTATTTGTGACCCATTTAGAAAAGTTAGGAGGGAATAATTTATTCAAATTAGTTTTATTTAGAAAAATATCTTCTAATAAATGATTATGATTATTATATATAGGCGACATTCGAAGGATGGATGGAAGTGATGGACGATGCTTCGGATTCGACAGGGGTTACATCGCATTATATAACACATCGTCGTACTAACACACACTCGCGCATCACAGATTGACTTGCAGCCCAGTAGGGAGGTCAACTTTCACTCTCTGTGGTATTTCATTATCTTCATTATCTGCGGCAGTTTCTTCACTTTAAACTTGTTCATCGGAGTCATTATCGATAACTTCAATTCACTGAAAAAGAAAGTTTGTATTCTATTATGTTATCTAGGGCTTCGAAGCAACCGATATGATTTCTTATCATCTTCTCAGTGTTGTATTTACTACATACCATCAAGTATAATTTTCTTTTATTTCAAAAATATATCAATATAACTATATACATATATATAGTATTAAACGTAATCAGCATTACCATGCGTCATCTCATGGTGATAATCATCACTCTTCTTCAATATAACTTCCCAGTACTCTATCATCAGTTGTAACTTCATATATCATTATTCACTTACATTTTGCAATCCCGTTTCCCGTAATTTCAGCTATTGATAATGATGATGATGA
The DNA here is from genome assembly GCA_964019155.1 of Osedax fenrisi. Classification (NCBI taxonomy): domain Eukaryota; kingdom Metazoa; phylum Annelida; class Polychaeta; order Sabellida; family Siboglinidae; genus Osedax; species Osedax fenrisi. The sequence goes on from OZ025239.1 coordinate 80,272,295, forward strand.
CGATATAAATTTAAACACCAAACACATATATATATATACTATAATATTTAATATAAACATTGTTAATTAAATACCATTAGTTATACACAGCATGCCTGTAAATAACACCCACTTTAATACGTTGACTCATTACATACATATCTCTACGCTAACATCACCAATGCCGCCATTAGTACGAGGGAGGCGCGCTGGACATGTTCCTGACGTCTTCTCAGCGAGACTACTACAACACGATGCGGAAAATCAGCATGAAGAAACCGCAGAAGACTATCCGCCGACCCAAGAACAGAGTTCAGGGCTTCTTCTTCGACGTGTCCATGAGCAATAAGTTTGAACTAGCGATCGTGATCCTCATCTTTCTGAATATGGTCGGTGGTACTTGCTTGTATATATAACATAGGGATATGCATAGATAAGGTGTATATGAAATTTAAATAATATATAGACAAGCATAGATAAGATAAGATATAGATAAAATATAGATAATCATATATAAGATAATATATTGATAAGCATAAATAAGATATAAATAAGATAATATATAGATAACAAATAAGATAATATATAGATAAGTTAATATATAGATAAGATAAAATATAGATAACATATAGATAACATATAATATAAGATATGGTTCCATTGGAAATAAACTTCGCCTAAATATAAACTTGATGCGTGAACATATTTAATTACATTATTAATTTACTGATATCAAGAAAATATTTTCCGATGAATTTATTATATATTTACGAAATTATTTAAAGTGAGTATTTTGTAATTGTCACGTCAAAATATAGGTAATATTAGGAAATAATGAATACAAAAACACTTTATTATTAAACAACATAATATACTAAAGTATTAATAGATTATATTACCGCCTCCTCCCCCCCCCCCCGTGTGCAGATCTGTATGGCTGTGGAACACTACAAGCAATCGAAAGTCTACAACGAAGCGTTGGACATTCTGAACATGATCTTCACGAGCATCTTCACGTGCGAGGCCGCCGTCAAGGTCATCGGACTGAGGTGGCACTACTTCCGCAAGGGCTGGAACATCTTCGACTTCATCATCGTTGTGCTGAGCATCCTCGGCATCGTCATGGGTGACATCCTGTCTCGCGTGATCATCACCCCCACGTTGCTGCGCGTCATACGAGTGTTTCGCATCGGACGCGTGCTCAGACTTATCAAGGTCGGCGCCTAGTTATCTGACTTATCAAGGTCGGCGAGTAGTTATCTGACTTATCAAGGTCGGCGCTTAGTTATCTGACTTATCAAGGTCGGCGCTTAGTTATCTGACTTATCAAGGTCGGCGCTTAGTTATCTGACTTATCAAGGTCGGCGCTTAGTTATCTGACTTATCAAGGTCGGCGCTTAGTTATCTGACTTATCAAGGTCGGCGAGTAGTTATCTGACTTATCAAGGTCGGCGCTTTGTTATCTGACTTATCAAGTTCGGCGCTTAGTTATCTGACTTATCAAGGTCTGCGCGTAGTTAGCAGACTTATCAAGGTCGGCGCGTAGTTATCTGACTTATCAAGGTCGGCGCGTAGTTATCTGACTTATCGAGGTCGGTGAGTAGTTATCTGACTTATCAAGGTCGGCGCATAGTTATCTGACTTAGAAAGGTCGGCGCGCAGTTATCTGACTTATCAAGGTCGGCGCGTAGTTATCTGACTTAAAAAGGTCGGCGCGTAGTTATCTGACTTATCAAGGTCGGCGCGTAGTTATCTGACTTATCAAGGTCGGCGCGTAGTTATCTGACTTATCAAGGACGGCGCGTAGTTATCTGACTTATTAAGGTCGGCGCTTAGTTATCTGACTTATCAAGGTCGGCGCTTAGTTATATGACTTATCAAGGTCGGCGCTTAGTTATAACGGTGTCAAGATAGGCTTGTTGACTTTGTAAGGCCAAGTAGTCAATATTATACAGAGGGAAACTCATCGATGTCATATGTTATGATTTAAGTTATATGCGAATAATTTAATATATATGCCTTTACGCATTTATCATTAATCGTATCACTTATCACCTTACAAATAATTCCTAAATTAAATTTCATTCTGCCATATACAGTAATAGTATTATAAGTAGTAGTAACATAAGTTATTATTACATGATATTGATAAACAACAGACGTACAGGTCGGCCGGCACATTCTAACATCACTCACGTCACCACCACTACTACTGTTACACAGGCCGCTAAAGGTATTCGCAAGCTTCTGTTCGCCCTGGTGATATCGCTGCCTGCACTGCTCAACATCGGAATGCTCCTGTTCTTAGTGGTTTTCATTTACGCCATCTTCGGAATGGTTTCCTTCGGTCGTATCAAACACACAGGTAAGTGGACGATTGGGCGGTGTGGTAAGGGCTGGGACGACGGGATATCATGACCATAGTAAATATTTTCGTAATTAAATAAATCTATGTAAAGATGCATATATAACTGATGTTTTTCTAATTATTATTGATAAAAATTGCCCACCGAAAGCTGTAGTTGTAACACCACAATGTAATGATATCAGTTAGTGCGCGATAGATGGCAGATGATATACTGTCCTGGTGGCACAATGTTGCTGATTGACACCTATCACTCACAACTCACTCAGGTATCCTGGACGACGTTGTGAACTTCCAGACTTTCGGCTCGTCTTTGGTATTGTTATTCCGCTTGACTACCTCAGCCGGATGGAATGATGTCCTTGACCCTCTGATGGTCAACGGCGATAATTGCGACGGTGACTTCTGGACCCATCCTAATGGAACGAAGGTTAGCGCACCTAATGGTGTCACTTATGAAGCAGATCTTCGTAGAAGATTTAAGTACTTCTCAGTTATCTATTAACCTATTGTTATTTATTTCATTATGATTTATAACATTAATAATAATAATTTATCGGTAAACGAATTTTTTATAATATTGTAATAATAAAAACCCTAAATTAATTTCATGTTAATCTAATGAATTAGTAATACGATATAGTATTAGTAAATTATATATAAAATAATTAAAATCTAATGGAAGATTGTGTATAATTGTATTTTTAATTTTCATAAAAATACAATTATATATATTAGATATTGTTATGCTATTATATACGTTTATTATATTCTATAATAAGAAATATCTCCCAGCGATATCTCTCTATCGTAATATATTGTTATTCCACTACAAGCTGATATCTCCTATCCTACACTAACTCTACTATCTATATATCCTATTTCTCCTATCCTACACTAACTCTACTACCACTACACAGATTTCAGCGACGGGTGGTGATTGTGGTAGTCGAATTATCGCAATTATTTTTATGGTGACATTTATTTTTATAACGTTTTTAATTATCATTAATATGTACATTGCTGTGATACTAGAGAATTTTAACCAAGCGCATCAACAAGAAGAGGTTAGCAGTGTGGGGTCAAAGGTTACATCATTATTAACACCGTACCACACGCACAGGTGGGCGTAACCGAGGATGACTTTGAAATGTTCTATATTTTCTGGGAACAGTACGATCCGCATGCTTCGCAATTCTTGAAATACGAACAGGTACGTACGTACCTAAACATTCACACCGATAGTAGTTTATTAATAGTTATACATCAATTCATACCCTTTAAATTTATTAATCTAATTATAATGTAAAATATCGCTCGTAATGATATTATATAATTGATAACAAATTCATCGAATGCAACAAATGTCGATACTGCTGAGACAAGCTGCGCGATATATAACATTGTTCTGAATATCTATTCGCCAGTTCTCCTAATGAAACCATCTTTATAATAACCTATACATAGTGCATACTTAACATCGATATATAGAACATGGATAAGCCATTGAGTGTAGTGTATGGCACTTTACAATAGATGCATTGCAGTAGAATATAACTAATTTATATTTCATTATTAATAATAATTATAATTGTTTTAAATTATATTTATAGTGACAATTATGAACTATATGTAATAAAAATAATGTTTATGTATATATATATATATATATATATATATAAACACGGATGGGATGATATATATATATAAAATGTATTCCCCCCACTCGAATACTATAATAATCACTAATAATTGCAAGGGGCCAGGAGAATACAAAACAAATATGTAACATTTTTATTAATTTCTCGAGAAACACGAGAGATACATAATTACTACTCGGCATCGAACCGGATACATCTCACTCTCCAACTTTTGACTGTTCCACTGAGCCCCGACTAACATATCCCCTCGCCCCGCAGTTGTCTTCATTCCTCGCGGACCTAGACCCTCCGCTGGGAATACCTAAACCCAACGAGCTGGCGGTAGTGGCGCTCGACTTGCCTATCTACGAGGGGGAACGCCTGCACTGTCTGGATATCCTATCGGCCCTAGTACGTCACGTGCTGGGCAACGTTGACCTCAACGATGAAGCGTTCTCCGCCCTCATGAAGTCTCACGTTACCAAACAACACGAAGATGCCTTCCCCACCAGGGTTTGCCATCTACATAGTTGTTAAAGTTGTACCTAGTTGTAATAAGTTATAAAGAATAAGAATAGGTACAGAGTGAATTAATTACTCGAGCTTGATATAGAAGCTTAGTAGCCTTTCGAGATATATATCTTATAACATATGTTATACATTCGACCAGGTAAGACACGCCGTACTATCGACGACGATGCAACGCAAGAAGGAGGACGTCGCCGCGAAAACGCTGCAGAGGGCGTGGCGTAAACACCGCGCCACCATGAACATCCTGCGCATCACCGAGCTGGCGCTCGAGCAGCACCTGTCGCACACGATGACCAGGTCTTCGTTCTCGACGCTGCTTCCGTCGAGGGCTCCGTCCGCGGCGTCGTTCTGCTCGACTAAGTCGCGTCGGCCTTCTAACGCGGGTCAGACGCTACGAGCCGACGACATAGCGCGGGAGAAGAAGCTCGCGAGGGCCGCGGTTACGTTGCCTTCCGCCGCCGAGATATCGCAATCGGTCGCAGCTAACGACTCCATTGTTTGAGGGCGGCCGGGGAGGGGGCGATGGGGGACCCACCCACCCACCCACCCGCCCGAAGCCCGCAGTTCGACATAACTTCTGTGATACGTGTACATATTTTAATATCCATTTTTATTATTTATTAATAATATTTATTAATAAAACTGATTTTAAGTAAAACGGTCGTATTTATTGGTTAACTAAGGAGAAGGGTCTTCACTTCGACGGCTTTTGTCAAATGCAATGATCCGAGTCGTTGATTGGCAGTGCAGCTATCAGTTGAGACATAAATTGCACGATATCTTGATGACCTATCATAACCTTAATGATATGCAATGCACCGAGTCTCAACTGTAATTTGACGTGGTAATTGTCAGCTATCCTGTTTCAATTTCAATTCAATTTTATTGCGAATTAATTAATATAAGATAATATAAGATTACAAAAAAAAAAATACAAATAAATTAATTGCAAAACGACCAAAAAACGTAAATAAATAATAAAATATAATAAATGTAATACATACATTGTATTTTATTGATAAGGTACGGTATACATGGACCGGGATATAATTAAATAAATTTTAATATAATAATTATGGAATATATATTATTTAAAAAAATAATCATAATTTATAATAGTTAATATAAATAATTATAAATACTTAAAATATATAATATTACTTAATTATCATTTTGATTTTATTTTTAAATGCAGTTAAAGATTGACTTGATAATCGATTCATCAAGACGATTCCATTG
>OZ025239.1:80283048-80286201 GCA_964019155.1 Osedax fenrisi
AGTAAGTAGAGTATGTAAGTAGTCAGGTTGGCTGTGATGAGTGGCATGATGGGTTAGCATACATATTTTATATATTATTCTGTATTTAATTGGGAGCCAGTGTAATATTTTCATGTAAGGTGATATGTGTGTTCTAGAGAATTTATTTATATTGTATATGAGTCTGACTGCTGAATTTTGCAAAAGTTGTAGTTTATGTAGTAAATAATCCGGTATACCATTAATAATCGAATTACAGTAATCTAATTTAGGTAGAATAAGAGATGTTATAAGTAGTTTAGCAATTTCAGTGGATATTGAAAGTCTAATAATTTTTATAGTGTATAATATAAAATTTACTGATTTAATTATATTGGAGATCTGATGTGTAAATGATAATGTGGTGTCTAATATAATTCCTAGATTACGGGCTGATCTGGAGTAAGGTATACAATCATTACCAATATATATATTTGGAATAGTGGACTTATTTGATAAAGAAATATGGAGTGCAATGGTTTTTGAGCTATTCAGTGAGAGAGAGTTTGAGTTTAGCCATGTTCGTATATCCTCAAGGCAGTTGTTGAGTATAGGTATATCTTTAGTAGGGTCTTTTAAAATCATATATACTTGTAGGTCATCTGCATAGGAATGGTAGCCAATATTTGGATATTTATTAAAAATATCAAATATTGGGATCATGTATATATTGAAGAGTATTGGTCCGAGAACAGATCCCTGCGGTACACCATGATGGATTGACCGAGGTGTGGATGTCAGAGAATCAATCTGAATAGAAAAATATCTATTTTGAAGATATGATTTGAACCATTCAAGAGCGGTTCCATTTATACCTATAGACTGAAGTCTTAACATTAAAGTGCTATGATCTAAGGTATCGAATGCTGCTGAAAGATCTAATAGTATGATCACAGAGCTATGTTTATTAAAGGATGCACGCTGAAGGGAATTAATAATATAGACAAGAGCTGTTTCGGTATTTTTCTTTTTAGTATAAGCACTCCTAAATTTATTGAGGATTTTGTTACTGAGTATATAGTCATTAAGTTGAATAGCTACAACTCTTTCAAGTACTTTAGAAATATACGAGAGATGTGATATCGGCCGGTAGCTCGCGAGCAGTGATTTATCCAAGTCAGGTTTTTTAATAGTAGGAGTAACATTAGCTAACTTCATACACGAAGGTACTGAGCCAGATATAATTGATTCTTCGATTATTTCCTTATAGTACATAACAATATAAGGTATCAGCTTATGTAAGAGGGTGACAGGAATGGGGTCAAGGGAACATGTTGATTTCACAGACAGGAGAAGCTTCTCAACCAGCGAAGTAGATGGAAGGTTCAGTAATGAAAGAGAATATGGAGGGATGGTTGGTACATATGATAAAGGGGAGGGAAGAGATGTAATAATGTCATTTACTTTAGCGGTAAAGAATATATCAAAGTTATTAATATTATCTAATATAGAAGTATCTGGAAGAATACGTCGATTAAGGCGCCCTAGTAGTGTATTGGATATTTTAAATATTTTCTTATAGTCTTTTCCTGCGTTAGTAAGTAGATCAGTATAATAATTTTCTTTCGTTGTTTTGAGTAAACTACGATATTGCTGTCTGCATAGTAAAAATATGTCAAAGTCGGTAGTAGATTTAGATCTACGCCAGCATTTTTCGGCTTTTCGTAGTTTTCGTTTTTCGGTGACAAGATTATTATTAAACCATTTTGAGTTATCACGTACTATAATCGACTTTTGTTTAATAGGTGCATGAACATCAAGAGTAGAGGAAAGAATATAGTCAAAATGGGATAAAGTTTTGTTGTTACCACAAATGTAAATATTATTAATAAAGTCTTCCATAAATTTTGAAATATCAATTTTAGCAATATTTCTAATTTTAATAGTTTTTGATAGGCGGGTTGGCTTAGGGACATGGATATTAAAAAGGACAATGTAGTGGTCAGTTATAAGGTTATGAGTTACAGTGTTGGAAATTATATCAGATGATTTATTTGATATAACAAGATCAAGAATATTGTTTGCTGTATGTGTAGGGGTAGTGACTTTTTGGGACAAATTGTGTGATTCAAGTATATCGTAGAGATGTCGAGAATTATGTGAAGTAGAGGTGATAGGAATATTAAAATCACCGGTTAGAATTGTTTTAGGAGTTAATGCGTAAAGTAGAGTATCGAGTTCTTCAATAAAATGAGGAATAGATTGATGCGGTGGTCGGTAGATAGTTATTATTGTAAGTGGAAGTGAGTTATTGGGATGAAATGTGCATGAAAAAGCCTCGGAATGTTCAAGAGAAAGGTCTTTATAGCTTATTAGCTTAATACACTTGTTATATAATACACCTAATCCTCCACCAAAGTGGGAACTAGGTCTTGGAAGGTGAACGAAGCTTAATGTATTTGTGTTTAATGTGGCAATTATGGGGGTATCATTAAGATTAAGCCATGTTTCTGTAATACACATAATATCTAAGTTAAGATCAGTAAATAATTCGATTATAAGATCAGCTTTATTTCTGATAGAGCAAACATTAAGTGTTGCGGCCTTAATATTGGATAAGTGTGGAATTTTATATGGTGCAGAGGACATATTTATATTGGAGATGGTAGGTAAGGGACAGGGTTGGTTTATGATGTGTAGTGAGGATGAATGAGATTGGTGAATGATACTGGTAGGAATGGTGAAGGTCGAGGATATTGATCTGATGTGGTTGTCATGGGTGGTTATATGTCATTGTGTGTGTTGGTCATTGACTAAGTCAATTTTATTTGTATTATGTTTGGTCTGTATATATACTTCATAAGAAGTCTTCCATGTTTTGAAATCATATTCTGTAATATTTATGGGATTACAGGACCAATCTATTTTTGAGTTCTTAGTTTGACGTAGCTCAAATGTATTATTATAATTATTATAGGTGCACCTAGTGCCAGTTGGTGTTAAACTTTCTTTTATGGCATGATATATAACTCTACCTCTGAATATTTCATTGCCTGAGCGTTGTTCTCGTATATAAAGATGGGAGAATCGGGGGTCTTTTTTAATATGGTTCACATTGGAATGAAATGTGTATAGAGAGTTAGGTGAGTTGAAGTATATTACACATATTGAGTTTATAAATTTGTATGAGGTCAG
>OZ025239.1:80286401-80288901 GCA_964019155.1 Osedax fenrisi
AACCCATCATGCCACTCATCACAGCCAACCTGACTACTTACATACTCTACTTACTCCCTATACATCATCACGCCCAATACGACTTTGCCTCAAGTATACTCTAGTCATACCAGATTTGCGTAATGTATCCATAAAACAAAAAAAACAAAAGAGAGCCTTCTCAATATCTGCACCTATATCCTGGAATAGACTTCCTTATAACATTCGTTCTATTCAATCAACCATGTTATTCAAAAATAAGCTTAAGACATATCTTTTCTCTTTGGCTTATCCTAATAACAACTAGTCAACATTTAATGCACGGCCGAAAATTTCTGATGAAGTTGATGGCAGTGCCTAAAACATTAGGTTACAGGTTACAGGTTACTACTACTACTACTACTACTACTACTACTACTACTATTACTACTACTACTACTACTACTACTACTACTACTACTACTACTACTACTACTACTACTACTACTACTACTACTACTACTACTACTACTACTACTACTACTACTACTACTACTACTACTACTACTACTACTACTACTACTACTACTACTACTACTACTACTACTACTACTACTACTACTACTACTACTACTACTACTACTACTACTACTACTACTACTACTACTACTACTACTCCTATTCTATCCTATAAGATTGCCAAGTCGATTGCAATCATTATTTTTAAGTCAAATCAATATTATCAGGCTTTCATATCAAACCTATGCAATACCAGAAACAATCTACCCTACTCTAATCTTTATTTTCGTAAAGAGCGCACCTATTCCGAAATGACACGTGGTAGAATAATCTATCACGCTTATAATGAACATATAATTCCATCAAATGTAAAATGTACATTTAATAACAAAACGAATATATTTGAATTAAGACCAACTCTAAATAACTCAATAAAGATCGATTGGAACTCAGAAGCAATACACATATCCTAACTAAACTTTAACAAATTAAAACTATCCTACGAACATTATCTTAAGACTCCAAACCCACATCATACACCTTCATTACCACCAACATTACCACCAACACCACCACCACTCCATAACACGCCCACCACATCCACTTCCACACTAAATACCTCTACATGACTGTCCGATGATATTAGCCTGTATCACACTTCCGATGATCACAATAACATATCAACACACTGCCCTCCAATAAACTAATCCAACTCTACGACATATTCCACCTATAAACTTTTAAAGACCTCATCCCATAAATCCCCATTAAAAGCTGCTAATACTTTTATCAATAATACTAATACCACCACAACAAATATTCCTCACCTCAAATCCGCCACTCTTAATGTACACTCGATTAGAAACAAGGTCGATATTATCATTGAACTTTTCAAAGATCTAGACCTTGACATTCTATGCATCACTGAAACGTGGCTATCCACAAACGACAAACCCATCATTGCATCACTGAATAATGACATACACCATTTTGTGCACCTCCCTCGTGATGGCACCCACTATGGCGGTGGGATCGGTATTCTCTATAACAATAATATTAAAATGACCAACAATAAAGATCTAGAACAATTACACTCTGAAGCATTTTCATGTATATTCCACCCCATCACATCCATTCACTTTTATTACAATATATAGGCCCCCACATCATTCCATTCCTAAATTTATTGTAGAACTGAATAATCTATTAAATACCACAAACATGCATACAACAATTCTAGGTGACTTCAATATACCTATATCCAATAATTCACACTACTCCAAACTACTTAACAATACTATAGAATCCCACAACTGTATCCAACATGTCAACAAACCAACACACTCAACTGGAAACATCCTCGACTTAATAATAACCCACGACACGAACACCTCCATCACATACATTACTGTTAACCGACTCATAACCGATCATCATATAGTCACTTTTTCAATACACTCTCCTAAACACAAACGAGAACCTACAACCATACATTACAGACAAATCAAAAGCATAAACACCATTAACTTCATCGACGACCTTAACAAACTACTAAATATTTCCTCTGACCCCACTGACATCACAAATTTCGATATGCTCATTACAAAAACAATGGACAAACATGCACCCCTGATCACCAAAACAATCACTAAACGCAACAACACTAAATGGTTCAGCCCCCAACTTTCCACAACTAAACGCAAGCTGAGAGCTGCAGAAAAAAATATGGAGAAGATCTAAAAGTAATGACGACCTGCTTCTTTTTAAACAGCATTCTACAATATATAGACATATGATCATAAGAGCTAAACAAGACTATTATATTGACACGATTAAGACTGCTGGGAATAATACTAAAAAACTCTTTGAAACTCTATCGTACTCTTTATTCGGCCGTGCTACAACTCGCATTCTCCCAGACATTCCATTACAATCAATGCCTATACATTTCGACACCTACTTCAATAACAAGATAACTAACATAATAAATTCCCTTCCATCTCTAACGCTACCACAGATAACA
>OZ025239.1:80293901-80301401 GCA_964019155.1 Osedax fenrisi
TGGTCCATACCTGGTTCGCTGACTTAAGTTTTAAATTGGTCCATACCTGGTTCGCTGACTTAGGTTTTCGGTATCACAGGTTACTAACTTTTGAACCAAGTTTGACTTAAGTCAATATGACTTAAGTTTCCTAAGTCTTGAACCAACTTTTGGTTACTTGGGTACTACTACTACTACTACTACTACCACTACTACTACTACTACTACTACTACTACTACTACTACTACTACTACTACTACTACTACTACTACTACTACTACTACTACTACTACTACTACTACTACTACTACTACTACTACTACTACTACTACTACTACTACTACTACTACTACATTACTACTACTACTACTAATATAATAATAATATAATATTCATTGTTTTGTGACTCCAGAATTAATATAATTCATTGTCGTCGAATTAAATGAAAAATAGTAGATATAACTCAAGTATAACAAAGGTGAGATTATTTAGATAATAATACATACATTAGTTTTCTAAATCTGATTAGATTCGAACATGATCTAATGAGTAGAGGCAGTCGATTCCAGTAGTGAGGAGCAGACACCGAGAACGCCAGAAGACCAGTGGTTGAGTGCGCTGAAGGTGCGTGTATCTGGTAACGGTTAGCTGATCTTTGAACTCTTGTAGAGAATGGTTTAATCAGATCAGCTAGATATTCAGGTTCTCCAATATACTACTACTACTACTACTACTACTACTACTACTACTACTACTACTACTACTACTACTACTACTACTACTACTACTACTACTACTACTACTACTACTACTACTACAATGTAATGAACCCACTATTATAGAATATACTACATGCCTGTGTAATATAAAAATTCATTATGAATGCTTATACCCATACAAAAGTCTACCAAAACCTTGGGTATCAAGCAACCCAGTTAAAAAGAATGTAACATCCCTAATAGAATCAAGTTCCTTTCAATTCATATGCAATAACTGTTCTAATCTGAAAAAATCTTCCCCAAACCCAAATCACCCTTACCACCTATAGTTTCTCCATTAAATGACATTAATACAATAACAGAACTGATCACAAATATAAACTGCCGACTTGATAAACAAGATAAAATACTTACCAATATCACTGAACTACTGAAAACAACTCACTATAACTCACTGACCCGAACTCACTTTCCCGCTACTAATACAACTACATATCAAGCACACCCTCACATCTCCCACTCACACCCTACTCAAACTACAGCTTCCTCTTCCAGCTCCCGTCATCGAACACAACCCAATACTAATGCAAAAGCACCTCCCCTGCTGAAAAACGACTTTGTTTTATCAAACTCTATTGTAATTGAACACCTTACTCCCAGTCAAAGTACGAAAGTGTTCCTAAATGAATTTTTATCATATATTCATATATCCCCTGATACTATTCTATTCTATAAGATTGCCACGTCGATTGCAATCATTATGTTTAAGTCAAATCAATGTTATCAGGCATTCACATCAAATCTATGCCATACCAGAAACAATCTACGCTACTCTAATCTTTATTTTCGTAAAGAGCGCACCTATTCCGAAATGACACGTGGTAGAATAATCTATCACGCTTATAAAGAACATCTAATTCCATCAAATGTAAAATGTACATTTAATAACAAAACGAATATATTTGAATTAAGACCAACTCTAAATAACTCAATAAAGATCGATTGGAACTCAGAAGCAATACACATATCCGAACTAAACTTTAAAAAATGGAAACTATCCTACGAAAATTATCTTAAGATTCCAAACCCACATCATACACTTTCATTACCACCAACATTACCACCAACACCACCACCACTCCACAACACGCCTACTACATCCAATTCCACACTAAATACCTCTACATGACTGTCCGATGTTATTAGCATGTATCACACTTCCGATGATCACAATAACATATCAACACATTTCCCTCCAATAAACTCATCCAACTCTACGACATATTACACCTATAAACTTTTAAAGACATCATCCCATAAATCCCCATTAAAAGCTGTTAATACTTTTATCAATAATACTAATACCACCACAACAAATATTCCTCACCTCAAATCCGCCACTCTTAATGTACACTCGATTAGAAACAAGGTCGATATTATCATTGAACTTTTCAAAGATCTAGACCTTGACATTCTATGCATCACTGAAACGTGGCTATCCACAAACGACACACCCATCATTGCATCACTGAATAATGATATACACCATTTTGTGCACCTCCCTCGTGCTGGCACTCACTATGGCGGTGGGATCGGTATTCTCTATAACAATAATATTAAAATGACCAACAATAAAGATCTAGAACAATTACACTCTGAAGCATTTTCATGTATATTCCACCCCATCACATCCATTCACTTTTATTACAATATATAGGCCCCCACATCAATCCATTCCTAAATTTATTGTAGAACTGAATAATCTATTAAATACCACAAACATGCATACAACAATTCTAGGTGACTTCAATATACCTATATCCAATAATTCACACTACTCCAAACTACTTAACAATACTATAGAATCCCACAACTGTATCCAACATGTCAACAAACCAACACACTCAACTGGAAACATCCTCGACTTAATAATAACCCACGACACGAACAGCTCCATCACATACATTACTGTTAACCGACTCATAACCGACCATCATATAGTCACTTTTTCAATACACTCTCCTAAACACAAACGACAACCTACAACCATACATTACAGACAAATTAAAAGCATAAACACCACTAACTTCATCGACGACCTTAACAAACTACTAAATATTTCCTCTGACCCCACTGACATCACAAATGTCGATATGCTCATTACAAAAACAATAGACAAACATGCACCCATGATCACCAAAACAATCACTAAACGCAACAACACTAAATGGTTCAGCCCCCAACTTTCCACAACTAAACGCAAGCTGAGAGCTGCAGAATAAATATGGAGAAGATCTAAAAGTAATGACGACCTGCTTCTTTTTAAACAGCAATCTACAATATATAGACATATGATCATAAGAGCTAAACAAGACTATTATATTGATACGATTAAGGCTGCTGGGAATAATACTAAAAAACTCTTTGAGATATCGTACTCTTTACTCGGCCGTGCTACAACTCGCATTCTCCCAGACATTCCATTACAATCAATGCCTATACATTTCGACACCTACTTCAATAACAAGATAACTAACATAATCAATTCCCTTCCATCTCTAACGCTACCACAGATAACAATCTCCATATATAAATTTAACACTTTTAACACCCCAACTTTGACAATTATCGACTCGCTCCTACAGGCTGTCAAATCTACATGCAAACTTGATCCAATACCAACTCCATTACTGCATATACTATCTACCCGACTTACACCCCACTATAAAACTATAATCGATAGATCCCTTACATCAGGTATCGTTCCTACCTCAATGAAACTGGCACTCGTCACTCCTATCATAAAAAACCCATCACTAGAAAAATCCACTCTTTCCAATTACCGCCCGATATCTAACCTGTCATATATATCTAAAACACTAGAAAGAGTAGTCTGCTCTCAACTCAATACTTACCTAAACGCTAATAATATACTTAATAAATATCAGAGTGCCTATACGATTTATAAAAGCACAGAAACAGCACTAACACACATACTTGACAAAATACGACTCTTCCCTACTCAACATCCCTCAATCATAGTTCTTCTCGACTTATCTGCTGCTTTCGACACAATTGATCATACTATACTGTTACATCGTCTCGAAAGCATTGGACTAAGTGGAGTAGTTCTTGCCTGGTTCACCTCTTACCTCAGTGACCGAACATACTCAATATACATAGAAAAACATAAAACCAAACCCCGCACACTATCACATGGAGTTCCTCAAGGATCCGTCCTAGGCCCCATCCTCTTTAATATATACATATCTCCCCTATTGGATATATTAGATAACTACCCTGATATTCACTTCCACACCTATGCTGACGACTTACAAATTTACTGCAACTTACCAAACCCTCCAACAAACATAGCTACACTAAACAACTGTCTATAAGATATTCGACACTGGCTCTCAACCAACTCACTATCACTAAACACCCATAAAACACAAGCAATACTAATCAATACCACAAAAACCATACCAATCGTCCCACTCATTCAGATAAAAAACCACGACTTAAAATACTCCCCCTGCGTAAAAAATCTCGGAATCACAATTGACCAAACATTGAATTTCACCCAATATACAATTGATTTATCCAAATCTATTAACCGAACACTACACACAATCAGACTAATAAGACCATCTATAACCACAGAACTATCAAAATTACTAGCAACATCCCTCATACTTCCACGACTTGACTACTGTAACTCTATACTTCATAGACTCCCCAAAAACTCACTAATACCACTCAACCGATTACTGAATTCCACTGCACGAACTGTCTACAGAATCCCCAAATACTCCAGGACTCACATAACTCCATATCTAAAATCTCTTCACTGGCTTCCCATCACATAACGTATCCAATACAAAACCTTACTGATATCCCACCAAGTCATTCAACATAATCACCCCGACTACCTTACTGATATACTAATAGAAAATAACACATCTAGAATACAACGTAAAATCAATAAATACAAATTACTTATACATAATCCAAAACACATGTCACGCAAACAAAAAACAGCATTCTCAATATCTGCCCCAAAATTATGGAATAACCTCCCTTACAATATAAGAGAAATCACCTCAACCCCACTCTTTAAACGTAAATTAAAAACACACCTGTAGTAGTAGTAGTAGTAGTAGTAGTAGTAGTAGTAGTAGTAGTAGTAGTAGTAGTAGTAGTAGTAGTAGTAGTAGTAGTAGTAGTAGTAGTAGTAGTAGTAGTAGTAGTAGTAGTAGTAGTAGTAGTAGTAGTAGTAGTAGTAGTAGTAGTAGTAGTAGTAGTAGTAGTAGTAGTAGTAGTAGTAGTAGTAGTAGTAGTAGTAGTAGTAGTAGTAGTAGTAGTAGTAGTAGTAGTAGTAGTAGTAGTAGTAGTAGTAGTAGTAGTAGTAGTAGTAGTAGTAGTAGTAGTAGTAGTAGTAGTAGTAGTAGTAGTAGTAGTAGTAGTAGTAGTAGTAGTAGTAGTAGTAGTAGTAGTAGTAGTAGTAGTAGTAGTAGTAGTAGTAGTAGTAGTAGTAGTAGTAGTAGTAGTAGTAGTTAGTAGTAGTAGTAGTAGTAGTAGTAGTAGTAGTAGTAGTAGTAGTAGTAGTAGTAGCAGTAGTAGTAGTAGTAGTAGTAGTAGTAGTAGTAGTAGTAGTAGTAGTAGTAGTAGTAGTAGTAGTAGTAGTAGTAGTAGTAGTAGTAGTAGTAGTAGTAGTAGTAGTAGTAGTAGTAGTAGTAGTAGTAGTAGTAGTAGTAGTAGTAGTAGTAGTAGTAGTAGTAGTAGTAGTAGTAGTAGTAGTAGTAGTAGTAGTAGTAGTAGTAGTAGTAGTAGTAGTAGTAGTAGTAGTAGTAGTAGTAGTAGTAGTAGTAGTAGTAGTAGTAGTAGTAGTAGTAGTAGTAGTAGTAGTAGTAGTAGTAGTAGTAGTAGTAGTAGTAGTAGTAGTAGTAGTAGTAGTAGTAGTAGTAGTAGTATGTGTTTTAAACCGAAGAAATAATAAATATGAATTAAGAAATATTATAAATAGTGATGGTTCTGATGTAATTGACTGGAGTGGTAATCCTTATATACCTTGTGATAATACATTTAATGAATGGAAAATATCATTTAATAGTTATATAAGTGATATCAAAAATAAATCTTCTGATCCACAATCAGCTTGACTAAATGTGTCTACTAAGTTCTACCACCCTACAATTTCATTAATAAATGCTCGTTCCGTTAAGGCAAATTTGATTTTCATTCTTGATTTTATTAATGAATTTAATCATGACATCATAGCATTAACGGAAACATGGTTTAATGAAAACGACTGTGCAGTCATTTCTTCATTAAAATCAACAGATTATAATTTTATTCAAGCTAATCGTGTGTGTTGTCGTACGGGTGGTGGAGTAGGTATACTGTATAAAAAAAGTATTGAACTTGTCAATTCAAGATTATTTGACTTACCTAATAGTGAATGTTTAATTTCAAACTTTAAATTAAATTTTTGCAATAATTTTAAATTAATTGTAATTTATAGACCTCCAAGTAATGCTTATTCTTCTTTCATTGATTGTTTTTTTGAACTTGCTTCCCACATCTCTCTTACTAATACTGTTATTTTAGGAGATTTCAATTTTCATATTGGATCTGATAATACTGCTGCTCTCTCTTTTAATAATATTTTACAATCTTTATCTTTAACTCAACATGTATCTGAAAGGACACATATATCTAATAATATTCTTGATTTAATTATCAGTTCCAGTTTTCATCTAAATTATTTAACAATTCTTCCAATTAAATTTCTTATTTCTGATCATTATGCTGTTTCATTCATTCTGAACGTTAATATTAACTGCAATTCAAATCGAACGATTAGCTACAGAAATATTCGCAATATTGATTATGAATCTTTTAGTACTGATATCAAGTATCATACTAGCTCCAATTTCAACAATATATCTATATCTTTTTTAGATCAAATTCTTACTTTTCTACTGAATAAATATGCTCCTTCTAAAAATAAAGTAGTTAGTGATCGTACTAATGAATGGTTCTCGAATGATAATTTATATATCAAACGCCAAATGAGAAAAGCTGAAAGAATGTTCAATAAAAACTCAACATCTTTTAACATGATAAATTTAAAAAAGTTAAAATTATCTTTTAAAAGGAGTATAACTTCTACTAAAAAAGAATTTTATAAAAATAAAATTTTAAAGTGTGGTAATAACATGGGCAAGCTTTATGCTTTCACTAATTCTCTTCTAGGTAAATCTCATCACAAATCTTGTCCTAATATTTCTGATGATATTTTATGTAATAATTTTAGTGATTTTTTCATTTCTAAAATTGATATTATTTACTCAGTCATTAAAATAAAATTGTCATCCCCTTCTATAAATCAATACAATTATTTGAATAATTCCTCTGAAAATTCTCAAAATACTCATTTAAATCAAACTCCTACTCTTACTCATTTTACGCTCCCTTCTAATGTTGACATCTATAATCTTTTAGTTACGGCTTCTTCTGCTTCTCCCTCTGATTCTCTGCCTCTTACTGTGATGAAATCTTTAGCTAACACACTCACTCCACTTTTTTCTTCAATCATTAATCAATCCCTTATTACAGGTGTTATTCCTTCTATTTTAAAACATTCTATTATTACTCCTATTTTAAAGAAAAATAGTCTTAATATAAATGAACTCTCGAACTTTCGCCCTATTGCTCAACTACCTTTAATCTCTAAAATTCTCGAAAAAATTGTTTTTAAACAGATAACTACTTTTATTGATTTTAATAACTTATCCT
>OZ025239.1:80308901-80388901 GCA_964019155.1 Osedax fenrisi
ATATATATATATATATATATATATATATTAAATAATATAATATATATTTAATAAATAGTTTATATATATATATATATATATATATATATATATATATATGTATATATTGTTCTTTATAATTATTGTAATATATAATTAAATATACTACATTAAATTTAAAAGTTTATACCACGCTTATAATATGTATGGAAATATATATATATATATATATATGTGGTTAGTATATAGTAGGTTGCCTTGATGTTGATTCAGTCAAAGTTTTCATATAATTACGCACGAAATTTTACCAATATATACAAATATTTATTTCAGATCATATATTTAATAAGATGTCTTAAATCATCGTGAAGTAGCTGCATTACCCTCTAAAAGATGGCCACATTACCCGCTTCTATGTATCACGCTATACACACTATATAATAATGAATATTACTCACTAAAATAAATAGATTTCACACTTTGTTGTAATTAAATAGTTCTTTAATATCCATCTTTAATTTTCAATTTATATTATAAATTAGTGATTTAATATATGTTTTACTAAACTTTTATTTCAATTTTTTAAAAAGTAAATCAATTTTTTGTATTAATAGATATACAAATTATTTGTACTTATTTGAACAATGTTTACCATTATTTTGTTTAGACTTATAGTTTATGAGATACACCAGCTGGCCACATTACTATATTTTCCATATTACCCATATTTCACCTAACTATATATTTTCTCTTGAATAAATTATAAGAGACTAAAAATTCGCAACAAATTAAGTAGGGGAAAGTAACCGAATACGGACACTCTCGGTATATCAGAAACCATAAATCCTACAAAAAAATGTTTAATGAATAAAATATTCATAATTATAAAAATAGTCTAAAAAAGTATTTTTTATTTTTGAATTATATAAAATATTGCTAATATATCAAATAAACTGATTTTTTTATTACGTTTTTAAATTTATGAAAAAAAATTTCAACTTAAAACCTTCTCAAGATTATACAAATGTATCGATATCAAATATAACACTCTATTATTAAAAAATAAAGCATTCTAAACATTGTATTTTTAATTTCTATATTTGTTATCAAATATTCATTAAGTTATAAGCATATATCTAGAGGTCATATAAGTTCCTAATACGGACACTCTAAATGTCTTAATACGGACACTCTATAACCAATCAGCGCGCAGCGTATGAACAATTCTGATTTTAAAAATCGCGTGCGTTAAAATATTAATACCATCAATAAAGCTAATTCTAAAAAAATTATTATTTAGATACATAAATTGTATTATTAATTAAAAAATAGTAAAAATTAATAAATTATTAACTAATTAAATTACAATATAATTTTTATAAAATTAATTATAAATAACGTAATTGTAATTTGTCTGATTCATCAATAATATATAGTTTATCTAGTGGTGTTATATGTTTATATAGGGTGTCCGTATTATAACACAGGGTGTCCGTATTCGGACATGGGTACCGAATACGGACACCCCCGTTATCTATGGAATTAAAAGATTAAATAAAATTTTAAAATTACAATAATATCTATAATCATATAATATTAATATATTGTAATTTTTGAATAAAAATAATGAGTCATAATAAGTTAAGACCATTTATTGTTAAAGTGTCCGTATTAGGTTACTTTCCCCTACATATTTACGCATAAAGCATGTATTATATATCATATATGATATATAACATAGCTTATAAGCTCATATAATATATATTACATTGTTAACTTATAAGTTATAAGTATATAGGTATATATTTATTGTATAGTATTGACCAATAAATTATATTAAAGATAACAAAATATGTCTTAAATTAAAATTAATTGAAAAAAAAGATGCCAGAATTGCCTACATTTTTTAATATTTTAAATTATAAATGTTATATTACTAGATATTTAGATAACTTCATTTTTATTATTTTATATATTCATTTTCCTATCTACTAATGATAGACTTTTATGACCTGATGCAACGAAAATAGTTGACCTAGGCCTAATAGGCTAATTTTGTTGTTATGTTTTCCACATATTAAACTTATGGGTATAGGTATAGGTATAGTACTATTACCTATACATTATAAATTATATCAAAATGATTGCTCTTAGGTACATATTTCAAATAGATATAGGTACAAATAGATATACGTAGGATATTTAGTCGTGTTTTAATAAAATACGCTACAATTACGCTTACGATATAGGATATAAATAAATAACTTAATATTCATCATAATTCGATGAATGGCGAAATGCAGCTCGGCCCAAATATCCTTTATAGGTGGGTGGGAGTGGGGGAGGGCGGGCGTGGTGGTCGTGTTTTTATATCGTTATACTAACGGAGTTGGTTGGGTTTTGGGTTGGGTTTGGGTTTAGCTATACATTTCGTAGACTCCGACGTTGTTATGGTTATGTTCTCCTCGCCTATAGAATAGGTCAGCTGTCGTGTCCTCGATGCAAACACACGACCTGCCTATTGTTAGCAACATCAAATTGACAAGTTCCATTAAGTATCCTACACTATACACTGTATAGTATTCAGTGTAGGTCGTACAGTAGCTATAGATGACTAGATTAGAATATAACAAATTTAATGAGTTTTTTCTATATCTTTTCCTTCACATATTTCT
Organism: Osedax fenrisi; assembly: GCA_964019155.1. Taxonomy (NCBI): domain Eukaryota; kingdom Metazoa; phylum Annelida; class Polychaeta; order Sabellida; family Siboglinidae; genus Osedax; species Osedax fenrisi. The sequence continues at coordinate 80,311,556 of OZ025239.1, forward strand.
TCCTCTAATTTATAATTCTTCTCGAGAGGCATACAGATATGTACACTACATAATACTTGACGTGTATATTTTATTTACCAATGACATGTATGAATATATTATAGATTACATATTATTTCGTGTACACACCGCTAGCACAAGTGCAGCATAAAGTGCAATAACAAGTCGCCGCCCAAAATCTATTAAAAGTTATATTTTCTAGTAACAAGTCTCCGTACTTGATGCTCTCTATGTGAACAGCTAATTGTCTCGGTACCAAGCGCAGTAACAGGTCGCCTAGCTCTGGTAACAAGTCGCCGTCATATTCAACTCGTACCATTTTGAGAAATAAACCCAGTAACAAGTCGCCGCACTCACGGTACGGGTTAATGCTCGCTATCTGAATACCAATAATATTTATCCTGAGCATCAAGTCCAGTAACAAGTGCAGTAAAAAATCGCCTTTCTTGGTGCTATCTGTGTATACATATACCTGTACACCACTTTACACTCGAAATCCTATAGGGTAAAACTATAATTTTAGGACTTAGAAGCTTTTTGCAATTTAAGCTTTGATTAATAGGATTTTATGGTTCCGAAACTTTAGGTATTAAAATCTACAATTATTTAAATGTTACAACACTACTTTGTAAATTCGCTATTGAAATTATTTAAAACAATAGTAGGTATATTTACAACTATTCAGCATTACAAATGTGTTCACTTAATGAATGAATGAATATTTATTTACTGAATATTTAATTAATATACAGAAGGATATTCAGAAGCTATACGTAGCTTATATTAAGAATATCCTTATAACAAAAATATTAAATATTTAATATATAATAATAATTATGAAATAAGAAAATGTAATAATAAAAATGGTGTAATACAAGATATTTATATCGAATATACATATTAATAATAATAATAATAAATAATAATAATATAATAATAATAATAATAATAATAATAATAATAATAATAATAATAATAATAATAATAATAATAATAATAATAATAATAATAATAATAATAATAATAATAATAATAATAATAATAATAAAATAGATACAAGTGACATATCTTTGCTTAGAAAAATCATTGATACCTATATATATATATGATTATAATCAATACCTCCTATATCATCTGGTTATAGGTTATAGGAGGTCTTTATATAATGCACTTATTTATTTAATATATATTTTAATGCTTGTTTTTAAGGCTACATTAATGTGCTAGGTTAATTATTTAATTGTGTTTGTTTTATAATTATTTATTTCGGAATATTAATTATTATATTAATTGGATTAAAATAAATATTAATATCATATCTGTACTTTATAATATATAATATATCGATATTAGTTTACCTATTTGTATATGTATACTGATAATCTCAGTCTGACTGAGTCTGAGATACGAAATGTATAGTTAGTAAATTATAAATCTATCATAGATTCTATGGATATTGTCATACACCAAAATAACCAGAAACATGATATTTGTAGTATAATCTTTGGTACACCGGTGACCATAACAACGTTTAAATAATATTTATCAAATTATTAAGCTTCCATTATTAATAGACAATATAATCGTTTTTGTTTTATAATATGTTTAAAATCTTACATGATCTCATATCTTACATTTATTATAATAACTTGATATAATAATAATGATAAATAACATCTTTATATAATACGATTTTAATCCGAATTACACGTTTTTATTAATATTTACGAAGTTTTATTTATTAAACAAAATGACAAACGAAGTAGAAGATCATATTTTGCAGCGATATGAAATTAAAAAACGACTCGGAAAAGGGGTAAATACCTAATACTATTAATATTGTACTCCAATCTTTAATAATGGAATCATAAATAGGCATACGGGATCGTATGGAAGGCCATCGATAAAAAAACCGGTGAAGTTATGGCATTGAAGAAAATATTCGATGCATTCAGAAATCAAACAGATGCTCAAGTTTGTCATTATTATAATAATTGAATACTTATATACTTTACACAAATATTATAAATTATAACATCATATTAAGTAAATTCGTAATAATAATGACGTTACTTCTGGAATAATTATATCACTGCATTATCATGATTATTATGAAGTTCATAACAAACCATGTCACAACATGTCAAATGTATATCAAACTACTAAAATTATATATATATATATAAAATATCTAAATTAGATTAAATATGTATCTATTACAACTTCATTATAGATGTTATAATATTGAGTATTTTAAAATATAATAATTTATACATATATATATATATATATATATTATATTATATTATTGGTATAATATATAATACATAAGCATTACACATTATAAAAATTATGACAATATGGATATTTAAAATTCATTTAAAAGATATATATGAAATAGAGTGAACATATATTAAAGTACAGTATGGCGGATTTTACTGTTGATAATGTTAATCTAATGCTCTAGATAGTTAATCAATGCACTACTCATGAGTCTGGCAGGCTTATAAAAGCTAGAGTTCTGTGATACATCGACTAACTGATCTTGAACAACGATACACAAATACATCTATCTAAAACGAGGAATATCTTAGTAGTGTTCTTTTGGCAATCTTGAAAAGATAAATCTCTAGTCGAACAACAATACATATTGTTGTTTGTACTATGCTATATATATTAATACATTTTCTAATTATCTCATATTATTTTAACTATATACTCTGATAATATTATTTTAATATATGTATATAGTCTTTTAATATAATTTAGTTTTAATTAATTACTTTACTTCTAAACCTAATAATTGATTATTTTATTTGTAAATATATTCTTGAATTATAATTTGTCAAAAATATTGACAAATTATATTGATAATTATGAATATTACTGATACATTTACATTTTTATATATATAAATAATTTAGATTTTGATAATATAATACTAATTATAAAGATAAATATTTATAATTTAGTTACATTAAAATAACTTACTTAATCATCATGATTTTATGCATAGATTAAATTTATGAGTTATAATATATAATTTATTATAAGTATTGTGGTTGGTATTCCATATATATATTTTATATATATTAATACATAATATCGCCCGGGTATATGGATCAGTGGAATAGTCAACAGCTATAGCTTACTATAGTAAGCGAGATGTAGTTCTACTCTAAGCAGTTCTTGTTTTTCTCTTGTTTATCAAGAACAATAAACATTAAATCTAAACACAAGAAAAAAAATGTTACTATATATTTTGTATTGTCTTGAGCCCCTCACAGTTATTTATAATATGTACAAGTCTATGACTTCTTGAAGGATCCATTTGTATCATCTATTATTATATGTGTGATTCAATTAATGAATATTATTATATATATATATATATATGGGTTATATGCGAAGACGCAACAAAGTACAACATAGAGAAAGCGCTACTATTACATTTCAGACACTCGCTAACTTAAATTTGTGAATACGAATGCTACATTCATAATAGCTAATAGCCATATGTTGCCATGTTATTACATTAACAGTACAGATAACATCAATGTGTGTCAATAACAATAGTGTGTCCATGGTTGTATACAATAGATAATGTAATGTATTTGTAACTTTAAGGACGAGTCATATTATAGTTCTACATCATTATTTACTTATATATAATTAAATATGCTTTTATAGTCTCAATCTGGATATAATGCAGCTAAAAAAACCTGAATATATCAAAATAAACGAAACCAACCTAAATAAACCAAACTAGTGAAACAAACTCAAACCTAAAATATTAAGTACCATATATATATATATACATAATACTGACTTATGTAACAACATTGAATAATGGTATAATATATATATATAGGCTATTGCTATATGTTATTGTGAATGTGAATTAATTTGTATTGACATATAATATAAGTTCTCTGGTGCACTGAAATAGTAGTGAGACGGGCGCAACACTTTCTCTATTTTATATTTTGTGTTTGTTACTTCGCAGATCCCCTATATATATATATATATATATATACTGTAAACTCCCAATAAGGACACCATAAAGTTTCCTGAATTAGTCCGGGTAATGGAATAATTGATAAAATATAATACATTATATATAATAATTAAACACAATGAGAAAAGGTTAATTTTATTCATATAGTATTAAATTCATTATATATTTATAATTGCTAATCAAATTATGAATTAATAAATTATGTCATTCTAGTTTGAATATACATATGTATTTATATATCTGATCAAATGAATAACATATACGATATGGCGATGGCTGTCTACATACATAGTATATAGTATAACATACGCATAGCCTATATGAAACATCACTGTTTACCTGAGGATAATGATAATCTTTGTCCTTCGTCCTACCACCCTTATCAGGGGTACTACTATACGAATATGAACAATTAGTTCTTACTGTGATTCTAAATAAAGTTGACAATCTCGTGCTTCAGTTGTCATTGGTAGTGTTATATATAACTATCTTAATGTTACAGATGATCTGATCAGAGTCTGAGTTTCATCATCGTATCCATTATCAATATATATCTATATGTATATATACTGAAACAATTATTAACCGCGATATGCATCTCATTAATATGATATTACTATATGTTATCTATACACTCATATGTTCAAATACAGCTGAGTACTTATGTACCGACTAACACTTATTTACTAGTTAACCATCTCGTAGTCGGGATTATGGAATAACACATCATCGCGTGATGGTCATCGTATAGTTGTATAAGCCGATACTGTCTATAGATAATGCTGTCTTTTAGTGAGGTAACTAGTGAAGTCAGTGAGTCCGTAATGCTGACACTGCTATTTATAACAGATATTAGAATCAGGGAACAACACGCTGTAGGTGTTTATGAATAGTTACAAAACAACTATATTCTCTATTTACCCTATGATCATCTGATATTATACGTCTATATTATACACATAGACTGATATGTTTGTGTACTTAAGCTATAGATGTACTAGTTAAGATAAACCCAACCCAAGGACATATGCTCGCTATTGTTGCTTGTTATTGATTATTATCACTGAATAATTTAGTTGATAATATCTTCTTTCGATCTAAAATATCATGAAATAATTAATTATGTTGTGTTTTTATTTTGTTACACATATAATTGTAACATTTAATTATCGAATTAAGATATTTATATTTATAATAAATAAGTATATTTTTTGCCATTAGAAATTTGAGGAAAACTATATAATATATAAACATGTTTTTATTTTATATTTATGTGATTATATTATAGAGACTAAGTAGTAACAAGACTTATTTTATTGTTACACAATACTGATTACACTACTATCATAACAATAACAATAACAATATATATATATATATATATATATATATATATTTACTATGTAGGTTTATAATAAAATGTATAGTATAACATATATAGTATTAATATAGTATAGAGTATCTATTATATGTGTATTGTATCATAGGTCTACGAAATATTATTATTACTTTATTATTTTAAACTTTTAGGAAAGAATAGAAATTTTTAATGACATCGTAAATATCGATGTCTAACAAACAATAGACTACGCATATCATCACATCATAACATTATTGCATAATTGCAGAGAACATTCCGGGAGGTGATGTTTCTGCAGGAGTTTGGAGATCATTCGAACATCATCAAGTTGCACAACGTGATGAAGGCGGAGAATGATAAGGATATCTATCTGGTCTTCGAATTTATGGGTTTATTTCACTTACACATCATTGTCTATATATTACATTAGTATCTAGCCATTACATCATTATCTAGGCATTACATCATTGTTAATTTAGTAATTTATAAGTTACTGAATTAGTTTAATAAGGAAATTATAGAGTTAATTTCACATCTATATAATAATAATATTAATCTATAGACCCGTACTTGTATATATATATATATATATCTAACTTTAACACTGTCCGGACCTCGTTGATTTCTCGTACGTAGTTATACATTTATGGTAATACATCTACACCTCCGTTATCGCGATTAATACCCAACTCTGCAAGTTCTACGGAAGATAACGCTCTAATCACGATGTTATCGCTAGCGGACGAGTGTAGTGTAGTCATTCGCTTGCACAGATACCGACCTGCACAACGTCATCAAACGAGGCAACATTCTCAAGGACGTACACAAACGTTACATAATGTACCAGCTGCTCAAGGCCACCAAGTACATGCACTCCGGTAACGTGATACATCGCGATCATAAGGTTCATCGCCGTAGTAACGCACGTTGTAAAGATTAAAGAGTTATTCGCTTATAGAATGAGAGCCAATTTGTATATATATATATATATATATATATAAATAGGGTCATATATATATAGATATTAATTAAATAAAAATTCATACATTTATGCATATACGCATTTATAAATTGGTTATATGAAATTATAAGTTAATCGTCCTATTTTTTAGTAATGAAAATTTTGTTTTATCTCTTCTTTTGATTGGTATATTTATTGACTTCTCCTAAAGCGCTTCAAAATAAGATATAATCTTTAAACTTTGCATTGCCCATTCAATCGCCTTACAATGCTGACCGTCTCTCTACCACGCAGCCTTCGAACATTCTCCTGGACGGCGAGTGTTTCGTGAAGGTGTGCGACTTCGGACTGGCTCGCTCGTTGGCGCAGATCTCGTGCGACTCTGAGACGGGCGACTCAAACCTCACCGAATACGTGGCCACCAGGTGGTATCGCGCTCCCGAGATTCTGCTCGCGTCGCATCGGTAAGTATTAGCATCGCCGTACGGTGTAATATAATAGTAGCGATGATACTGGTAATGATACTGGTTGTTTATAAATGTATAATTATGTGTAAATGTATATATGATACCTATTTCCCGATTTCGATGTACTACTGCGATATCTATATCGTTGGATTAAACGTTATTACCAAGCATCGACTATATAGTTTATACGGAATACTTTAATCGAATAAGGAAAATGTATAATTTAAATTATTTATATTTAATCTGTAGATTACAATTTTGCGTTGTAGTTGTATCGTATTGTGCATTATGTGTAGTTACTGTATTCATTCAATATGTATTTTGTGTGTCTATTTATTAATATATGTATATAAAATTAATTTAAAAAATTTTAAATAATATTTTATATATATGAACTGTATAATAAGAAAAATATATTCTTCATTTAAAATTTTAAATATATAACGCATATTTTCTAGCCTAATATATATATATTGATATATATTGTTATAAGTTACAGATAGAGTACACTATTCTACAGAGTTAAATAAAATTAATATGACTAAAATATTATTACTATGATATTGAACATTTATAAATAATATGGAATAATATCATCCATTTATTTATAATTTATTTAATTAAATATTTAGTTGAAATATATAATTGAAAGTATAAAGTATAAGTATTTGCTAACGATAATGTTATTTAAATATATAAAATAATAATACGAAATTAAAAAATTAAAGAGATTAAAATGTTTTATAGTTACCTTAAAAATAAATGAAAAATAATCTAAAATAGAAATAAATAATATAGTCAAAAATATCGAAAATAGTAATAAAATATAACGTAAAAATAAGCAAATATAGAAATAAAATACATTGTTTTGTTAAAGGACATCGAAATATTCTATTTCTACTTTACATATATTAAATTATTCTTAGCTTTGTAACCTGTAATAGTAATAAATTATTAATTATATAGTTTAATATTTAAATGATACATTTTAAATATACTACCAACAGAACATACTAAATAAACCAATACTAGTACGAAACAAATAAATAATGTAACACTTTAAAATATGTAATAATAGAACTTTATTAATTTTTAATTTTCTTATAATAAATTTGAAACATATATACACAAACAGAACACGTAGTAAATAAAATAAACCAATAATAATACGAAACAAACAATATAATACTTATCAATTTAACATCTGCAATAATAGTGAATTATTAATTTTAGATTATAGTAAATTTGAAAAATATATAAAAAAACCTAAATTTTCTACAAAGAATAAAAAACCGCTAAATTTATACAAAATGAAACATAAAATTATAAATTTTATTTTTAAAAGATTAAAATATACAAATTTTATTATATCGTCTAATGAATTCCATATATTAACTGATCTATTATTAATTATATTTTTAAATGTATTACCCATTGGTTAAATCCGCAATAATAATAGCAATAGCATTTTTCGTAATTAAATCTCTTCGTACGAGCAATAGTGAGAGATCTCTTCTTACGAAGCTTTAACAGTTATGTGTACAGATATTGTAATTATGTTATTAGATTATTGTAGGTTTGCTATATATCCTCCTATACCCACCCGGCCATTATAACAACAGAAGCACAATCAACACTAGTCTGATATCACTACTATGATTACTACTAGCACTTCCTCTAGTGTTATTATTACCCTGGCTAGTTCGGCTACACTACAATAGATTACCCAATGAATACAATAGCTATTAGTAGTGGGTCAAAGTGCTATTATTACTCATCTCTTATGTCTGCTATAATAATGATTGCATAACAATTCTATAGAATAATTAATTGTTGATATTACCTATATTTAATAATAGGTGGTATTTAATTCGCTAAATCATATATATGTATATTGTTGTACTATACACCTCATATACACCTCATATATACACCTTATATACACCTCATATATACCTCATATCCACCTCATATATATATATATTATATACCTCATATATAATTTCTAGAGAAATACATTTTCTTCATTATTTACTCTATTATGTAACATACTAAAAAAGAAGATTTATTAAGTTTCAATATCAAAATAATTTTCAATTAATTTGTATGCAGATATTCATATAAATTAAAATTCAATTCATAAATGTTATACAAAATTAATTAAAAAGTTTATCAATTATTCAAATAAATAAAATTGAATAATAATTTAGTTAATCTCATTTGTATAAATGTTAAATTTATATTTCTGAAATGTTATACTATTTTATTTTCTTAGTAAAAATTTATATAATCTATCATAAGTTATGATTCATGTTATTTAGAGGATTTAATTTAATAGTAATAATATTTAATGAGTAAAATGCGAGTGTAAACATGTCAGATAGTGTTATGGTGGACGTATTTGTATTATGTGTTGCTATTATATTAATTTACGCAATATATAAAATATATCATACTCTAAATGAAAGTTGAAATACAAATATATTAAATTATACAAATATAAAATTTATATTTAGTTTTATAATATTAGTGTTATAATTATGATATATTTTCTTATATAGAACTTGATATGAATTAATTATCTTAAAAACTTTAATAATTTGTTATCTGAATAAATTAAATGAACTAATAAATTTAATTTATTCAGATAACAAATTATTAAAGTTTTTAAGATAATTAATTCATATCAAGTTCTATATAAGAAAATATATCATAATTATAACACTAATATTATAAAACTAAATATAAATTTTATATTTGTATAATTTAATATATTTGTATTTCAACTTTCATTTAGAGTATGATATATTTTATATATTGCGTAAATTAATATAATAGCAACAAATAATACAAATACGTCCACCATAAAACTATCTGACATGTTTACACTCGCATTTTACAGGTACACGAAAGGAGTTGATATGTGGTCTTTGGGCTGTATTTTAGGAGAAATGCTGCTCGGAAAACCCCTCTTTCCAGGCTCCTCCACGCTCAATCAAATAGAGAGGATCATGACAACTATAGACACCCCTACTCCTGAAGGTTTGTTACCTACCGATACAACTTCACCACAAAATAGCTATTGTATTTTAGAAAATAATATTTATGATATATCTCAAAATATATAATTATAATAATAGTTATAATTTAGAGTTGTATTTATGTTGTCCATAAATAATTATCAAAATCTTTGATATAGCTAAACATATTTAAGTGATCAAAATAATGTACTACATAATAAACTAGATTAACAACTGTTACATGCATATTGATATTGGAAAGTGGAAATATTAAAATGAAAGTGTCAATTTTTTTTTTAAATATATTTTTTCTGTAAAATATTAAATTATTTATAAATAGTACAAATTATTAAATATAAATTATAAATATTATTCAATAAAATATTTATATTATAATAATATGTATATTAATACGTATATATACACTTTATACTTATAATATAATACAATTTAAATGATGTCTAGATATTTTAATTATTTTAAAATTAAATTACTTTTGACAAAATATTAATAAATTGAAGTTTTTGTTTAGAAATAAATTATTATTTTAATTTTAATATCAAAGTTTAATTTAATATAGTGTATACTGATACATTTTTGTTATAATATTAATAATAAATTTATAATCAAATAAATATTAAATATAATAATACAAATATTATTTATACATTTCTTTTTAATTCACTAATTCTCTAATAGAACTCTTAAAAAATAATAGATATTATATAATATTAAATAATTACTATTTTAAGGATAGAACGAAAGACCTCTAACATATATTTAGTAAACTTTATGTCATCATGGAGTACATATTTGAATTTAATATACAAATCGATTAAAAAACTTATTTTTAATTAATGATGTTAAGATATGTATATTAAAAATTAAATATAATTTACAATACATAATAATACGCATTATATTATTTAGAATTATGGATATAAATAAAATCTTTGAAAAAATCTTTCAATTCAATTTAATGCTTTACCGAATTTATAAATAAATTCATATTTTAATAACATATTAATAAAGAAATAAAAATTAAAAAATATGAATACATTTGTGTTTGTGAATAAATAAATATATATCTTAAAAGAAATCATTGAAATATAATTAAATGTACCATTGAAAAGTATCATTTCGGGAGTATAAGTTACTAATGCAGATATAATGAGCATTCATATGCAGGATATAAAATGTACATCCTTTATATATTCATAAATTTGATATTATTAAATTATTATAATAATAATATAAATATAATAATTTACTAAATATCAAAGTTTCAATAAATAAATACAACATATATAAAATATAATATAGATCATTTTCAATATAAATGTAATACCAAACCAATATGATACTGTAGGTTTACAAAATAACGATATTTTATATAACATTTTTATTTTATTTGTACAATACCTATAAAGAAATGTATTCTATAATAAACCAAATTATAGCAAATAATAAACCAAATTATAGAAAATAATAAACCGAATTATAGAAAATAATAAACCAAATTATAGCGAGTAATAAACCAAATTCTAGCAAATATATATAAAAATATACACCAAAATAAAATTAAGATTTATGTAATAATGTATTACAGTAATGATGAAATACTAATATATGGAATATAATATGATATCATATTTTTGAAAAAAATACTATTATAATTTAACGATAATATATTTTTAAAATATATATAATTTAATATTTAATTAAAGAATGATGAAGTGCATTATATGTATTATAAATAAAATACTTTAATTTACTAATAAATTAGAATGCATACAAAATTACTAATTTTAATTTATATTAAAATTGAATTTATTAATTATCACTATTAGTATCAAGTTTAATCTGCACGAAAGCGATTATTATTTACACACAAACAGTTAATCTCAGACGCAGCGTAATGTCTCTTATTATCTACGATATAATTAAACATCGCGCCGTATTGTAGACGTGATGAGTATACAATCTGCTTACGGAGACTCCGTTCTCGACAAGGCGTGTAGAAAGTTAGTCCGCCAGCCAGCGCGTAGTCCGTACCACACACCTAACACACACTCTCTCGTAGACCTAAGAAACTTCTAGAAGATATGATACCGAACGCTCCTCAAGATGCCATCGACCTGCTTAAGAAACTGCTGAACTTTAACCCGGACAAGAGACTGAATACCGATCAGGCGCTGAAACACCCTTACGTGAAAAGGTAGACGAGTGTTTGTGTACCTAGAGTTAGCGATGTAAGAGCGGTGGATTAAACAATTAAATAAGTTTATGAAATTGAATATAATTAATATGTAATCGGTACAATTATTGCGATAAAATATCATATAAAGATTAAGGGGATGGCACACGACGCCCGCCTCTCTATGTATAGAGATAGCAAATAATGGGTCTACGCAAAACTAGGCGCGCAGATTTCTATTCATCGAATTGAGCTAATTTTTGTCATATTCTATTCAATAAATGTATACACATACTATTACAGGACGTAATTTTTATAATATATATTATATAACATATATATATATATGCAAATATTTATATTTTTTAATTTACGGAATTTCTATAGAAATTATTATTTTTTGCAACTATACATATACAAATTTAGAAAATTACGCCTGTAATAGTATTCATATATATGTTATTTATATAATGCAATAAAAATTAATAGAATACATATACTAGTTTTTGTTATACCTAAGTTTATACACACATACCTAGCGCGAAATAATTATTCTGAGAAAACAACATTTGAAAGTTGAAAGTATACATATCTATTGATAATATAACAATTTAGAAATCAATTTTATGGCATTTGTAGATTGAATTCGCAGCTGATATTTATATAGACACTAAAATATACTACATTTATTAATATTATGGAATAAAAAATAAATACAAAATAATTTTTTTTTAATCATTTTGAACACTGGGACATCCCCTTAATTTAGGATATATATATATATATATATATGTATAATATCAATATATGATAACTAATTAATTATATGAATCAATATTTAACTACTTAATTTATTAATACGCGAATTACTACATTTCGTTGCCGTCGTTCGTATACTGTCTCGAGTCTGAATGATAACTTTCGACGCACCCCCCCTTTAGGTTTCATAATCCCAGTGAAGAAATCGTCATTGGTTACGACGTAATACCTCCTCTTGATGATGACGTACAACTTACAGTGGAGGCGTACCGTAAGAAGTTGTACGAGGTCACACATTATTACATAATATACATATTTCATACGATCTATTATATCATTTATACAATAATAATCATATACTATACATTATTAATAATAAACGAATGTAATTCTTATTATTTAAATATATTTATTATTACATATTTTAGTATTTTCATTTTAGTTTTCATATAATATAATATTGTTAATTAATTAAAATCATATTGCATAATACACTTTTAATTTATTATATTATATATATTATATCCGTATCTTTTTAGATGATCACAATGAAAAAATTACAAAGACGACAAAAGCGAAAAGATTCAATAAGTTCAAACAATCACAATAATGGACAACAACAACACCAAACAAATAAACAACAAAATCACCAAAACCAACTTCAAAACCAACAACAACAACAACAGCAACAACAACAACAACAACAACAACAACAACAACAACAACAACAACAACAACAACAGCAGCAACAACAACAAAGTCATCAAAATCAACAACAAAACCACCCAAATCAACAGCAGAACGCCCAGCAAGTTAACCCCCCCCAGCAGCAGCAACCGCAGCAGCAGCAGAACTACACACCACCGGCGGCGGCGGCGCAGTCTACAAACTCTAATTCCACCACAAGTGGTGCCACCTTACATCAGCACGCGTCGTCCTACAACAACAACAACAACAACAACGGTGGTGGGGTAGACAGAACTGTCAATCAAAACAACGCTATCAACAAGACTCACGTACGGACGGACAACGTCCAGTACAATCCACAACGTCCTAGAGATAATGTTAGTATAGATGTCACATTGTACCACCGATTGTAGTCGATTATTATACTATCTAATACTGTGACTAACATTGGAAGAATTGGTTTGAAGTGATCTTCACAATTTAGGTTTATTTAAAACTTTTAATCGATATCAACCTGTATAAGATTATATACTATATACTAGTGATTTTATATATGCAATTAAATGAATATATAAGTACTTAATACTAAATATAGAATCACTTCAATCCTATCTATAATCGTAGATAGGATACTATTAATAGTTATAAGTAATAGTTACAATATTGACATAAAGCAATATTGGCATTGAAGCACTAATCTGCATTCAAATTAGAACAGTAAATAGTATTAATAAAATTAATACTAAATTTATAAATATATAATATTATATAACAAGTATATTAACTATATTTTTAGATAACATTAATTACCCATTAAAAACTTTAATTAATATTGGTATTTAAATGATTTTATCTTAATCATATTTAATAAAATAATAATTTATTAATATTAATTTTATATAATATTAAAAGTCATTAACTGATAAATATTAAAATTGATCACCAACCATAAAATATATATTAAAATAATTGATAACAAAAAATAACTTGTAGGTCTTATATAAAATATTTTATTAATAATTCTTGTGAAAACAAAAATCTGTGAATAAAACATGTACAAAACGCTGATAATTATTATATATTATATATAATTATATTTTGTAATGATTCTAAATATATACATTTTATAATAGATTATTTTACTATTTATTATTTTAAATAATATATAAAATAATCTATTATCTATATATTATACTAATATTTATTAATAAATTAGTGTTAATTTAATTTTAAAGTACCTTATTAAGATGAAAATTAGTAAATTAGTAAATTATAAAATAATTTATTATCTATATATTATACTAATATTTATTAATAAATTAGTGTTAATTTGAATTTTAAAGTACCAGATTAAGATGAAAATTAGTAAATTAGTAAATTTTAAGTTAAATATTGTTAAATATGTTTGAAAAATTATTATTTTTTAATAATTTTAATTTCAAAGTATTAGTATAGATAATGTCTTTATGTATTACATATATACAACCTTATATGTATTAAAACTCATTTTATTATGTTAAATATTAAAATAACAATCAGCATTTTAAATTAATATTAAATAAACAATTTATAATTATTGTTTAAAAATCCTGCATATGCTCATTAAATATTACTCAATTGTAAGTATATAACATATTCTTATTTTAATAAATATTGAAAAGATCAATCTCTCACATTCATTCATTTCAATTAATATTATTGCATATTATTTAATAAATGTAATGTTAATTTCCATTAAAATGACTACATTTATACGAGCTCCTATTCTAAATAGGCGAAACAATCTCCAACCTCCCCCGCATCATCGGGTGGTAGAAATTCATCTCCTAAAGTGGCGTCTCCGATCATTCAACGCAACGAATCCAGAAGTTCCTATCGAGGTTAAAGTGCTTACATCGCGAGGTCGCAGCCTGTCTGAGATAGGCTTGCGTAACCAGCCAGGTATCCGATAGTGACTACCTATGACACAAATCACCTTTATTAGTACCATTATTTCATATATTCTATCATGTATAGGATTGAAATTCATTTTTAGCATCGTCGATGAAATACATCATAGCATTATATAGTTATGAAAGAATATTTATTGTTAGTTATTGTTATTTTGGTGGAGTCCTAGAATGGTTAGATGGTTATAAATGAAAACTTCATCTGAGTTCCTGGATTGGATGAAAGCTTTCATCCAATCCAGGAACTTAGATGAAGTTTTCACTTATAACCATATGGCTCTAATGTCCCTTCGAAGCCGTTATCATGTTAAGGCATCCATGGTTTTAACGAGAGACGATATTTTTGTATACACAATCATATAAGATCGCTTCTAAATATATATTGACCTATTTTAATGTTTCGGATAGGCCTTGAACCGCTTACCCGTATACTAGTGAATGTAAACATAGTCCAGTAGTGTGCTATAATTGCCCCATGTATGTTAACCTCACTGTAACACACACACACTCACACACAACGATAAGGAGTAGCATTCGGACGTACCACACACGAAACCAACACTCCTCCGCAGCTACAAGGGAGACCCAAAACTCACATGATTGTCAGACAAAAGTGTAAAACTGAGGTTAAATAGCAACCTCTCACACGCGCGCGCATCACTTCGCGTTGAACGTAGCGTAACGCATCCGTTCATGCATCACATAGTTCATATATTTGTAAAGTTTACTGCGGTTACCGAGAATCGACTTTAATTATTAATTAATGTATTAATGTACGACTATTCGAAATATACGTTTCTATAAATAAATGTTACTCGAATTATTAATATTATAATAATCGCCCGTGGTTATTGAATGCGTTGTATCGTGACCCCCTCCTCTCCTACCGCTACAGAACGGGGGTACACGTGGGGCCTACTGGAGACAGGCGTCCGCCCCCGCCAGTCGTCAACAACTTCAAGGTCAATTCTCTCGTCAACTAGCTAATCCGGTAGTGATGAGAGGCGACATCATCACCGACTCCATCGCCAAGGTCGGTACGCCCTCTTCGTTGTACTACTGTCGTTACACTAGGCTTAGACACGGTTCTCGTAGACACGCACACTCATTGGATAGAATTATAGTTGTCGACCAATCGCCGTTCGTTATTATTATCGAGTAGATGTATAGATTTTATAGATTAATAATTTTTTTGATTTCCTAAATTAATTCCACCACGCTTCACCTTCATATATACGACTACCTAGATAGTAGTAGTAACAGTAGTAGTAGTAGTAGTAGTGGTGCCTATGAATCTATCCAATGTTAACGTTCGAAACTCTTTAGTAATCGCCAGCCGTCGTAGCTAGTCGTCGTGTTGTAGTACTCACCATACATCGTGTCGGGCACACACACACACACACACACTCGCCTACCTTTCTACATACAATTGTGATTATTCCTCTCACCAGGGTACGGCGTTTATATATCCCAAGAGATGGCTACCGATGGTACGTATGGACGCGTGTTCGTGTTTGTTTGCGAGCGCGTGTACGAGTGCGTGTGTACCCAGTGGCATGTGGCAGCGGTTCTCCTGTGCTCCTCCTCAGTTTGCACCGCACCCGTTCGTTTATAGCAGAGTGTAGACTACAACAACAACAACAACTGCAAATGACCTCTAGCCACTCTATCGTACTATCCACCCACTCCCGCACATACACACACACACACATAGCCACACACGCACACGTATACATCGTTATAGTAGCGATTACAAACGGGCTGCCCCTCTCATCGTTAGATTCCGAACCAACGACCTTCATCGGGCAAGGACGCCGCCGCCGCAGCAGCAGCCTCTGCTAACAACAACAACAGTAAACAACAACAACAACAGACCTACGGACGCAAGCAGTTTGAACACACGCGTAACATTGGCTCCGGCGGGGCGATGAAAGCGATGCTAGGAAACTATTCTCAGGTCCAGCACTAAGTCTAACTAAGCTCTAGCGATAGTGACATTGTACCTGTCTCAACGACGTTAACTGGCGTCTATTTAAATGCTTACTACTACTTTATTTAGTATCAATTTCAATATATTTTATTTTATATTTTATTCATACTAGATACATCTATAATATTAGCTATTATAAATAGTGATGATATACAAAGATCCAAGGATATAATATGAAAGTCTGTGAATAAATATTAAATTTTTTTTTATAATAAATTTACTATATGCGAACATAATTGTTTATATGTTAAACCTCTATCTATGGTAACATAAGGGTATCATTACCTAACCTTGCAATGTTAAAAAATCCAAATATGATATACTTTGGAAATTGTTATACTTTATAATTATTTATTAACCAATTATGAATCATTATTTAGATCAAGTGATATTAATATTTAAATTTAATCAATGATATTTAAATAAATTTATATTATAAGTTTCAACTTTAATGTATCACTCAATGGATACAAAATAATTGCTCATAAATTAGCTTAAATGACACTTAAATTATCAACATTAAAATAATTAATCAGTAATATTTGACCAATATAGTATTATTACAATTATAGTATTACAAATTATTTTTACATTTTATATTACTATATTACTCTTGTAAAACTTTGTTTTAGTCAAATTAATTTAAAATTAATACATTATTTTTACATTGAACTATTGATATATTTAAAAAATGAGTTTTAAATAATAATTTAGTTTAATTTGACCCCATATACCTAATTTATAAAATTTCTGTTAAATATATCAATTCTCCCATTTATATTTATTAAAACAGATCTTATTAAAGGGAATATTGCAATTATAAATATATTTTTTTTTTGCGATGTTTAAATGTTATATATTATGCACAAATTTCGAGTTAAAGAGTGGTTTAAGTAATCTAAAAGTAGTGTATTATACTATTATATTATAAGTATTGAAATATGTAATAAGAAATAATTATATTAATCATTTATATTTTTTTAATAATCGTTTAATTTATAACTATGTTTAGTATAATTGTACTTATAAACAAAATAGTAGTATAAGAAATAATTATATTTTGCTATTTTTTCAAATTCAATTATCTCAGAATAATTATTTTCTCATATTTACCTACATTCAAAAAGTCACATCGATTTCAATTTATAATAATTAATAATTAATCTGTAATAATTTTTTTAGATGTATGCAATAATACAAAGATATATATATCTATAATTTCAAGAAATCTTTTTCCGTCATATATAAACTAGTGAATATAATTATAATTCTATAAAATAATATCTTTGTTTTCAACATACATTAAATATTGAACTATATACCTAAACCTCTTTCTAGTGTATTGATCTATATATCTAGTTTATAGTTTACATTTATTGGCAATATTCCAATTATTAACTCAACTGTGATATTTATAGTGCAACTGCATACCACCTATCTATTACATATAAACACATGTGATTTCTGCTAACTGCGATGTCCCCTTACACAATGAATGATACTGATAACGTTACACACACACAGGCCTATGGAACAATTAACCAGAATGCTTTGGCGAACATACAGACAAGAAAATGGTAGAAATATGATTTTTTTTACGTTAATGTTTTTAATATAATATGTGTATGTATATTTATATATATAATATATATAATATATACGTGTATGTATATATATCCCCCACTTGATTGTGATCCAAATTTATATGAAATATCATATTAATTTATTCGAAATTAGAAATTTATATATAAAATAAAATAATGAAATTGTTTATTGACTATTGACTATTGTTGATTGATTACTTTAGATATTTAATAGATAATAAGGAAACGTGTATAAACAATCATTTATTATATAGATTTGATAATATTAAATATATAAATATATGTAAATATATATAAAAATAATACTACTTATCTTCTGGTGTTTCAGAATTCAATATTACCTAAAGATGATAGTGAGGATTAATATAAACATAGACATTGAAGTCAATATAATAATTCTATAGATTTAAATTATTAATTAATAATTATTTCTAATAAAGATATTTCAATTAATAAATAATAATACTTGACAAATTATACGTATGTAAGGCCATGTACATGTAAGCCCCTGATAGGTAGTGGAATGAAACACGAAATACCGTAAATTGAACTGATTACAAATTATTAATATCTGTTGCTGTTGGCGAGTATATGTGTGTCAGTGATTGGTTAAGGTTAAGTTTATTACCCCCCTATAGGGGCATAACATATATTATTCTGCTATAAATTGATTTTAATTAAAAAATACGGGGCCTACTCGGTTCAAATCATAGCTAGTAATCTCTAATGATACTCCCTAGGTGCTTCTTATATATATTTTTAAATTTATATATTAAATAACAAGTTGGGTTTTCTTTAAAATTATTAAAAGTAAAGTAGTATATAATTGTTAATTATAAAATAATTATTTATCTAACAAATAAATATCAACTATTAATGGAACACTAGTATAGTTACTGACATACTATTAATTTTTGATTTAAAATTGGGCATTGATATTATATAATATATGTTAAATATTAAAAAAGATATATAATTAAAATATACCATAACTATAACTATCTTGAATCCAAATTTAACACTTGAATATAATACAAATATGTAATTATAATATACACTTCTATATAAAATAAATAGTATATTCGAAATATAATTAATTCCCAATAAAAATAACTTGAATATCTAGTGTGATATAGTGAGATATTATTAATTATCAGATCTATTAACTTCAATATAAAATCTATTATAATAAACAAATTGTTCAAATAATGATACCTATGTATTATGAATATATATTATACATGGTATGAATTTATTAATACACATTTTGTGGGAAAATAATTTGTATATGAACAATAATTAAAAAACTCATTTTAAACAAATATATGTATATTGTAAAGTACATTCCGAGAAATATATATATTTTCTAGAATTTATAATCATTTACTACCATAATATATGTTATTATTATATAATAACCACAATGTATAGGTGCTATCATATGCATATTAAAAAAAGTACATTGAATTTATTTTATATCCTCACCATTATAACATTTCCTATAAATTCTATTTAAATTTAAATTTTGTGAGCCTATTGAAAAATTATAAAAAAAATCATATATTAAAATTAAATATACATTAATAGTCAAACATATATGTTACATATCTCTTAAACTGGCTTAATGAACAGGTTATTTAGATCATTCGTAACTTTTAAGATTCATACAAGAATGACAATTTTTTTTACTTTTAAAATAACACATTCATCTATATAGGTAGATATGTATAGCTACTTATCACGTAAATTATACCATTTTAAAGACAATTACTTTAGTTTTAATTTTGTTATGAAATAATTGAGGATATTTAGGAATTTAGATAAATTATTTATTTTATAATATAATATAATACAAAATATTATAGATTATAAAATAATATATAATATAAGTATAATACATTTTTAAATTATTTTTTACAACAAAATTTATATATATTAATATAATTTATTAATAAAGTATTATAGTATTAAGGTTAGGTGACAATGTTACAATAGATAGATATATCATGTATTTATGATGTATATGAAAAATATTGGGCAATTAAAAAAGCAATTATTTATTACTTTATCAAATTTATAAAATATCTGGCATTATGAAAGATATTATAATGATATAGTATTCTAATTTTATTTTATACAAAACAAAATAATCAATTTTATCCGAGTTTTAAGTGGATATCCCAATGGATAAATTAGTTAAAACTGAAAAAAAAGTAATATGTAATATTGATTGATATGTTATTTAGTAACTGAACAAATTATCTATGAAATCAGTTTAGAAATAGCATGAAAAGAATATTTTATAGCATGCCATTACAACATAAATTATTTATTTTGAAATCTACTTTTTAAACTAATATAAATTGTTATAAATATTTTAAATCTAACATATAAATGTTATAAAAATAACATTTATATATAGATAAGAAAATATAAAACTATTACTTTATAATATATATTTTATATTATATGAATGCATAATGTTATTACTTTATAATTTATTTATTGTTAACTTTTCGAATGCATTTTACTCTGAATAATTTGGGTTGCTATGTTTGTATATACAAATTAGTGTTTAGATAAAAGTACTAAAGCATTATACCTAATTTCTTTTTCTATATATAAATAACATATGTATACACAATTTCAGAAATCCCATATTAAAAAATATAATTATTATGTATTGGATTTTATAAAATTGATGAAACATTAAAAAAAACTATTTCTACACTATAGTAGTTATACATGTAAAACATATATTTGTAATGTTGTTGTATCTATATATCATTATATATATGAATGTCCATTTTATAATTTTTTATTTAAATTCAATAAATAGTTTTTCAGAAACACTCAATAAACGGAGGCAATGTGTCCATATCTCTATACATGTAACATTCAACAAAATGGCTGACCCATGGGATATCTCCTTAATAATACATTATTAATTTAAAAATAAAAGATCAAATAATGTATAAATATTGAAAAAATTTTAATAACAGTTATTTTATTTATATTATTTATTTATTATATAATTCTTATTTGTATATATGCAATATATATATATATATATATCATATCAAATAATATGAAATAAAATATAATTGTAGTTGATAACAAACAAAATAAAATATATTTGCAATATTCCAAAAAATCTATCTCTATATATGTTAATGGTAGTACTACCAATTTACATACATGCAAACATTCTTTTAAAGCATTTATATCTATCATATATATATATAAGATTAGAAAAGCATACAACGTTATAAATTAATACATTAAGTGTATATTATTAGTATATATATATAATAAGGTCACATGTATTATAATATGTTATCATAAGTTCATATAAGTAGTCATCAATATAAAGAATGTTTATCCGTGATAATTACATACAATAATTGCAAGTGCGAACTGTTAACAATTTATCACAATATTTTATTTGTATGTAATTTTTTGCGATAATTGTAAAAAATAATTGAACATATTAACAGCACTTCAAAATATTCATGTAAAAGTTAAAAAAAAAAGATTATAACTTATCATTACTAAATAGAAAATTGTGTTAATTAAATATAAGTTTACATAAATTAGAAGTTATCTACATGATATGATGTCGAATGTTGATAGGTTGAATATAAATAAATATATTTCATTAAATTATTATGATTATTTAATTAAAATAAGATAATATGATTTGTAAAATTATTTGTATTATTTATATATTTATAATTTAAAAAATGCTAATCAAGGAGTTATATATTATGTAAAAAAATGATTATAAATCATTTTAAAGATAATATTTTATATTTTAATAATTTCAAATAATTTATCTTAATAATAATTATTATATTTCGTTTTACTACCATGGACATATATCAAAAATAATACATATTTATACATTTAATATTTTTAGTATATAATATTATAACTAATAAATCATTAATATCAAATAAAATTAAATAAATGACTTGAATAAATTAATAATAATATATTATGATATATAGAATATAGAATTCAATATAATGATGCTACTTCAGACATACACACACAACACACACACACACACACACATACCTCGATAGCCTTTAGCTAACCTGTATTACATGGCCTTTGATAATGTTGGAATCCTTTAATTGAGACCGATCATTAAGCTGTCTCCCTCCGTAAAACCATCTTTGCTATTGTGCGTTATTGTGTATCATTAACGTTTGTTATGTAATGTGAATGTGATCAATATGGGTGTTTATCTAGCAATAATCTGATGGCAGGTTGTGATCAATTTAGATAATTAACCATCACATCCCAATCAACTGCTGATATATATTAGGCAATTAAATTTTATTAGAAAAAATATTAACAACAAATAAAATTCTAATGTTAATACCATTAGGTAGTTCAAGGTTGGCGACTTCTCACAAGATAAGATAGGGGTTACAAGGGGATACAAGGGGGGCAACCTTTGTATTATTGAGATGCAGGGAGACGGCAAGTTTACGTTTCAGATGATGTATGGAAGAGTAGAGGTTGAGGAGCATCTTCACGTCCTTCTCGTTGCAAGATAACCTCAGTCGACACATCATCTCTTCTTTCTGGAGTTCATCCGACTGTGTGAGGTCAGACAGAGGTCAATACATTGTGTAACACAAACGTTAGTATATTAAAATAACACACTTATGCGAATACACATCATAAACAATTCAATACATAGTCTTGAAATTTATTATTTTATTGTAATATTTTTAATCAAATAAAAGTTAACATTGTTAGCAACAGTACATTGTTTATGTATCTGTAAGTTAAGTACAAATGTTATATACCACATGAATACCATCATTGAATAAATATTTCAATTACATTTTAACCATTTTTTTTATTGTAAATAAATTAAAATATATATATATATATATATATATATATATATATTATATACAATATTCATATTTTTTGAATATCTCCTATGAAAATAATGGTTTTTTTCTATTGATTATTAAAATTCCGTTTTTTATTAACTATTATTAACTATTCATTATTTAAAATTGTCAATACTCATCCTCTATAGAGAATTAAATAATGATAGCTATATAATAATGTGTACATAAGACATATATAATGGTCATACACTTGGTGCATACACACCTGCCTACATGGTGTACAGCTACATTTGATTTATGCTAACGGCATCACACTTTATGTAACACTTTATAATACATATCTGATTAAAAAAATGAGTACACATATCACATTCGTATATTATTATTATTATTATAATAATTATAATATTATTAAACAATAGAAGCCCAATAGTCTTCCTAAAGTAGACTTCATTGCGGAATATATTCAATCACAAGAATGTAAATCGAGCACATAATCCGCCATCACATTTAGGAAGCGATGCTATTCTATTAGACATCGACGATGTACTGATAGAGTGAGGACAACATGTACACTACAGGTGATCAGTGATGTGTCAGCGCATGCCTGGTTAGCATGATGGATAGGCACTGACTACATGAGAACATGACAAAGTGTTCATGTCACTATTGTTCGCAGTGCTAACAGGCACAGCATTGCGCCGGACGTACGATTTCATAGAAATAGAAATAATAGATATCATATTATTTATTATATAATCGATAAATTAATAATGTACACATTTACTTTTAATTATCACTGAAAGTATGTGAAAAATATATTATTGTTTTTAAAAATTATAAAAATATTATATATAAAATACATTATAGATTATTTAATTTATATATGTATATATATATCAGGGATAGGGCATCGATATAAAGAAAGTGGATAAGCAATTGAATGTAGTGTATGGCACTATCCGCTACGAGCGCTGCAGTCGAAACCCACTATCTGGCCCACTACTTTTTATTTATAATAGTATGTATTTATCATATATATATTGATAATCACTACCAATTTTAATGTACTATCTATACTAAAAATAAAATTATATTTTTAAAATACATAATATCAACATTCCTCGTAATTTTGTGTATTTAAATTGAAGTTATAATACTATTTTATTGATTTTATTGATATTTATAATTTAAATCCATTGAAATAGATAGAAGTCACTTCAATCTATTTCGACGAAAAGACTACTGTTTCAATATTTGAAATATATAATATGACTAATATCCAATCAAAATCACAGATACCATTTTGTTAATTTATCGATAAAAGTGTCATTCACGTGTCTATCTTTTACATGCATTGCGTGCGTCAATTGCTTATCCACTTTCTTTATATCGATGGGATGGGGTAGAATATCTTTATCAAATACCAATAATATTATAAATATTTTTTTCAAAAAGAATAACAAATAAATATAAATTAAGAAAACTACAACATACTTATGGTCAAAAGCTTCACGCTTATAAAAATAAACTACGCATTAGATGTCCGTATAATTCTTTATTTATAATTCTTTATTGTATAAATTTATATTAATATAATATAATATTATAAGAATAATCATGTACCATAATTGTATATATAAAATTTAATAATTTTAATATTAGTATAATTATTAAATTTATACAATATTACACATTATTTCAATTTTAATAATATTTGTTTGAATTTTATGACTCATATTCTCATGATTAAGATATCTATATATAATATATAATATATGTGTGTGTAGTTACGCTATTGTAAAATCACTAATTCAAATAAATAATTTTGCGGGCATTAAAATGCGAAGTATTTCACTAGTAACCAAAAAATACGGTAATCTGGGATCAGTGGATTAGTTTGGCACGAATGTATAGGGGACGAATAGCGAAGTCATTTTAGACAACTTTAATAACATCATTTATAATGTAAGTATTAATATAAATGCTTACAATAAGAATCTATAAATGTCCTAAATCTACAAATATTTGTAATTGATCAAGTAATTAAATCAGTAAATATGAATATAATACAGTATTTTATTTTATATGAGATGATTAGAGAAGTAATTTGTGAATACTTTAAACAATATATAAATATATTTAAATTTTAATTTAAATTTAAATTATTTTACCAAGTACAATATTTACAAAATGTTAGTTATATAAAATACTATTTCTCGTTTACAAACACATGTAACCTATACTGAACAATTGCAATACACCACACAGTAATATACTTTGTTTACCTTCATAGTTATTAATTATTTAAAATACACTTAACAGAAATAGATCACGAATAAAAACTTATTGAATACCAGATAATCGTATGGATCATAAATAACCACTCAGGAAATTAAGAAAGCTATTTATGTTAAATGTTAAGTATATGATACTCTTATAAATATAAGTAGCGTATAGTATATATATCTAATATAATATACATTAAGTAACAATAAAATACATAATAATAGTATATCTAACAGTTAGATTCTAACTACAGATTTAATAACAATAAAATTACTATAAAATATATTTTTTTTTAATATTTTGAGTAGCCTCAAATTACTTCGCTAGTCGATAAAAATTAATTAACTCGTGCCTTGCTACTTCATCCAAGATTAAGTGTAAAGTTTCACAACATACTTTATTATAAATTAATATTATTATTCTTAATAAAACCTAAAAGATTTCCTATAAAAAATGTAAATGATAAAATAACTGTTGTTTTACACTCAAAAAGTATTAACTTAATTACAAACTTTATTAAAATTCTTTATAAAATGTTTGTTCCATTTAATTAATTATTACATATATGTTATTAGTGCATTTTATGTTGTATTTGATCAAACATTTGTTATATGATCAAATACAACAAATAAAATGACCAAACACAAATACTAATACATAAAATCAATATATTTAAATATGAATACACATATTGACTTAAGCTAATCCCTGCCAGCTATATGTGTTTATAATAGCTATATGCGAATATAATATTTAAAATGTATTATTCCATAATGAATTTAAAAAATAACATTTCTCTATAAATACGTATTGATTTTGACACGATATCACTACGACGATGAATAACTCATCACGTCACGCATGAGGTGATATATGGTGACTGGGGAGGCTAGGTCACATGGTCACACTATCACATGATCATACGGTCTAGTAAGCAACCTTGTCGTGAATATCTGGAAGAGGAGTCAAGGCTACGGAAGATGAAGAATGTTCTATGAGGTTTGAGGGTACGCAGAGAACGTACACGGGAAGCTGGTATCGGGTACCCAATTCATCGTAGGCCTCGCTCAACGACCCTAAATAGTCGCAACGAAGTTAGAATAACTGTGATCAGCAGACTACGTTGTGCTTATCGTGGTGGATATTAGTTAGGTACACAAAGCATAATGACGGACTGTATTTATAATGGTTGTCATTGTACATTTAGTACATGATTAATGAAGTGACATTAACGAGAGACAATACATGTATGATCACTGTATCAAAATAACGACTTGTATATATTACATAACCATTTGGCAAAGAGATATTTGCTCCGTTGAGTATTGCTTGAGCTAGAGAATAGTCACCTTGTTCCAACTGTATTAGTGACGTATTATAGGTGTCACTAGTGGTAGTGGTAGTGGTAGTAGTAGTAGTAGTAGTAGTAGTAGTAGTAGTAGTAGTAGTAGTAGTAGTAGTAGTAGTAGTAGTAGTAGTAGTAGTAGTAGTGGTGGTGGTGGTGGTGGTGGTGGTGGTGGTGGTGGTGGTAGTAGTAGTAGTAGTAGTAGTAGTAGTAGTAGTAGTAGTAGTAGTAGTAGTAGTAGTAGTAGTAGTAGTAGTAGTAGTAGTAGTAGTAGTAGTAGTAGTAGTAGTAGTAGTAGTAGTAGTAGTAGTAGTAGTAGTAGTAGTAGTAGTAGTAGTAGTAGTAGTAGTAGTAGTAGTAGTAGTAGTAGTAGTAGTAGTAGTAGTAGTAGTAGTAGTAATAGTAGTGGTAGTGGTAGTGGTAGTAGTAGTAGTAGTAGTAGTAGTAGTAGTAGTATTAATAGTAGTAGTAGTAGTAGTAGTAGTAGTAGTAGTAGTAGCAGTAGCAGTAGCAGTAGCAGTAGCAGTAGCAGTAGCAGTAGCAGTAGCAGTAGCAGTAGCAGTAGCAGTAGCAGTAGCAGTAGCAGTAGCAGTAGCAGTAGCAGTAGCAGTAGCAGTAGCAGTAGCAGTAGCAGTAGCAGTAGCAGTAGCAGTAGCAGTAGCAGTAGCAGTAGCAGTAGCAGTAGCAGTAGCAGCAGCAGCAGCAGCAGCAGCAGCAGCAGCAGCAGCAGCAGCAGCAGCAGCAGCAGCAGCAGCAGCAGCAGCAGCAGCAGCAGCAGTAGCAGTAGCAGTAGCAGTAGCAGTAGCAGTAGCAGTAGCAGTAGCAGTAGCAGTAGCAGTAGCAGTAGCAGTAGCAGTAGCAGTAGCAGTAGCAGTAGCAGTAGCAGTAGCAGTAGCAGTAGCAGTAGCAGTAGCAGTAGCAGTAGCAGTAGCAGTAGCAGTAGCAGTAGCAGTAGCAGTAGCAGTAGCAGTAGCAGTAGCAGTAGCAGTAGCAGTAGCAGTAGCAGTAGCAGTAGTAGTAGTAGTAGTAGTAGTAGTAGTAGTAGTAGTAGTAGTAGTAGTAGTAGTAGTACTAACCTGGTGGGTGGCAGCACGAAGGGCATTCCATATCTCAGGTTTTCCTTCAAATGCCGGCGCAGTTTCCCAGAACTCGTCCCGTTTAGATAACAGTTGTCCTTCGGTTAGAGGGATATCACTCCTCCATTTCGGCAGGTCACATGTGAGGGCGTGGTTACGGGCCACACTGACTGTAGTAGGTAAGGTATAGGTAGATATAGGTATAGGTAGGTAAGGTATAGGTAGGTAAGGTATATGTAGGTATAGGTGTATACGTTAAAAAATAGCAGCGCATTGTTACTATTATCAACTGATAACATCGAATCTACAGTGGTTATATTTGAATCACCATTATACAACGACTAACACAATGGTAGTAATATGAATATCATTACAAAAAGGAATCATAGATCATGGAATGTGTCACTTTATATATATATATATATATATATATATATATATATATATATATATATATATATATATATATATATATATATATATATATACACATGTTATATTCACACCATAGATATATTAATTTCTGACTAATTACTATACATTGTACAGAGCACAATAATGAACACATTAATAAACAAGTACATAGATATATAATAAGCATATATATATGCATAGGACACACATATATATATATAAATATATATATATATATATATATATATAACTAATTAATGGATACCAGAATAAAATTTAATCGATGCTACTTATGTAACAATGATTTTAGACTAAACGCATGCATATAATAGGCTACCGATAATGCATTGGTACAGTGATGATGACCCCTGCTTATTAGTTTAGAGGTCATGTTCACATGAGGGCAGACTATTAATTATTTACACACTGACAATAACCAATTAGTTTTCATTGTAAAAAATGTATTGTCATAAATATTTAAATATAGATAATTAAAAATGTAAATCTAATCAATAAAATATTATATATATATATATATATATATATATATATATAATAATAACTGATATACAAATAAATATAACAATGTATTTATGATATGAATAAAATAAAATTATATATTTATTACAGATATTCAAATGAATAGAAATATGCTATACATTGCAACGTTTCCAGATTTAATCAACATATTTGAGAAATGAAGATATATCTACTATGGCTCCCCTAGTGTATTGAAATGTTACTCTTAAGGGCAAGTGTAAGGTGTTATATGACGTATCTATTTTTATATATTTTAATCATTTTAAATCAAATAGTGTAACTGCGTAATATATGTTCTATTAATTATAATATCCATTTTAGTTCACAAGCTTTTTATTATTATAATTGTTATTTATTTTCTATTTTAAATTATTATGGTTATATATATATATATATAATTTAGTAATCTGCAATAGTTGTTATAGACTTATTTATTCTATTGTGTATATTTAATTGTTATATTATATTATATAAATTATACTCGACTATTTATATATACTAATTGTTGTATATAATAAACAAGCCAGTCTGTATTTAGATATAAAAATAGGTAATTACATTCTCCAGTGTATTTAGTCGTCAACAAGTCTGAAACTTATTTATCTTTCATATTACATAACAATTAGGGTTTAACAATTAGTATCAGTGATTAACTTATTGTTTTAAGATTCCGTTATACATAATTTATTTATATTTTTTCTTAATAATTTAATATTATTATATGATATTAAATAATATGGAATTAAATATATACATATATATATATATATGTATATATATTACATTTATTAATTTTTATTTTATTTTATCTATTTATCGTTTCTATTCTTTTCTATTCGTTTACACACATAATTACTTACTTACTTACAGGTGACTCTTGATATAAGGAACGCAATACTGTATGTTCTTTAATAAATAGTTTCTCGTATTCTGAGGAGTGCCATGTGAAGTTTAGCGTATACTTGTTGCTTTATTATCATATGTTTTTAATAAACTAATGGTCATATTCCAAATGAAGCAATTTTTATTTATATAAATAAATCTAATCTAATAATGTAAACATAATGCATATCATAGCTGCTGCGTTAGTATGTCAGCGACGTACACTGGTTGTTCCACTTAACAAGTCAGAGGTGTGTCGTATTCGTTATATGTTGGCTTAACTTTGAATTGGGCATGCGATACCACTAATATCCAGTCATGTGGATAATATACTCGATATTAATATAGTTTACTGATTGATAAGTAAAGTAATACAGTTACACACTCATATACACACACACACACACACACACACACACACACACACACATATATACACACACACTCATATATATGTGTATATATACACAAACTATATACTTACTGATAATAATCCCTAAAATAAATAAATAATAAATATTTGGATGGTGCCAAATAAAGATGGCTATAGCCAATATATATATTATAGAGTACACACTAATAGTTACTATAGTACCCACTAATAGTTACTATAGTACACACTAATAGTTACTATAGTACACACTAATAGTTACTATAGTACACACTAATAGTTACTATAGTACACACTAATAGTTACTATAGTACACACTAATAGTTACTATAGTACACACTAATAGTTACTATAGTACACACTAATAGTTACTATAGTACACACTAATAGTTACTATAGTACACACTAATAGTTACTATAGTACACACTAATAGTTACTATAGTACACACTAATAGTTACTATAGTACACACTAATAGTTACTATAGTACACACTAATAGTTACTATAGTACACACTAATAGTTACTATAGTACCCACTAATAGTTACTATAGTACACACTAATAATTTTACACATTAATAGATTGTACCGATTTGTATGGTATATATGAATATTATATTTATATATTTACTGTCTTACTTAATCATACCATAACACATACATAGAAGAAATAATAATAATGCTATTAATGTATTTAACAGTTTAATAATTAGATTAAAATATCGACATTTATATTGAGTCATTTAGTTATTATGATCTGCGTTTCTACGATATTTAATCGCTAATTCTTATCGACTCTAGAAGTCACGGCTCAAGAGGTAGTATAGGGGTTAGGACCTACCAGGTAGGTACCAGATATAGGGGTTAGGACCTACCAGGTTGGTACCAGATATAGGGGCTGGGACCTACCAGGTAGGTATCAGCTATAGGGGCTAGGACCTACCAGGTTGGTACCAGATATAGGGGCTAGGACCTAACAAGTTGGTACCAGATATAGGGGCTAGGACCTAACAAGTTGGTACCAGATATAGGGGCTAGGACCTAACAAGTTGGTACCAGCTATAGGGGCTAGGACCTACCAGGTAGGACCCAGATATAGGGGTTAGGACCTACCAGGTAGGACCCAGATATAGGGGTTAGGACCTACCAGGTTGGTACCAGATATAGGGGCTAGGACCTACCAGGTTGGTACCAGATATAGGGGCTAGGACCTACCAGGTTGGTACCAGATATAGGGGCTAGGACCTAACAAGTTGGTACCAGATATAGGGGCTAGGACCTAACAAGTTGGTACCAGATATAGGGGCTAGGACCTAACAAGTTGGTACCAGCTATAGGGGCTAGGACCTACCAGGTAGGACCCAGATATAGGGGTTAGGACCTACCAGGTAGGACCCAGATATAGGGGTTAGGACCTACCAGGTTGGTACCAGATATAGGGGTTAGGACCTACCAGGTAGGTGCCAGATATAGGGGTTAGGACCTAACAAGTAGGACCCAGATATAGGGGTTAGGACCTACCAGGTTGGTACCAGATATAGGGGCTAGGACCTAACAAGTAGGACCCAGATATAGGGGTTAGGACCTACCAGGTTCGTACCAGATATAGGGGCTAGGACCTACCAGGTAGGACCCAGATATAGGGGTTAGGACCTACCAGGTAGGACCCAGATATAGGGGTTAGGACCTACCAGGTTGGTACCAGATATAGGGGCTAGGACCTAACAAGTTGGTACCAGATATAGGGGCTAGGACCTAACAAGTTGGTACCAGATATAGGGGCTAGGACCTAACAAGTTGGTACCAGCTATAGGGGCTAGGACCTACCAGGTAGGACCCAGATATAGGGGTTAGGACCTACCAGGTAGGACCCAGATATAGGGGTTAGGACCTACCAGGTTGGTACCAGATATAGGGGTTAGGACCTACCAGGTAGGTGCCAGATATAGGGGTTAGGACCTAACAAGTAGGACCCAGATATAGGGGTTAGGACCTACCAGGTTGGTACCAGATATAGGGGCTAGGACCTAACAAGTAGGACCCAGCTATAGGGGCTAGGATCTAACAAGTAGGTACCAGATATAGGGGTTAGGACCTAACAAGTAGGTACCAGATATAGGGGGCAATATTTCACATGTATAAAATTAATATATTCATATAAACAATTATAGAAACGAGATTAGTATACTAAGTATATATACACAATATGTATTACATATGTATGATATGTACTACATACGTATGATACATGCGCATGGAACTAGATCCCTGTACTTCAATGGTAGAGTGGCATATGTAGTCGAATGTTATAATAAAGTGTAATACACTGTAATGAAATCACTTACTTTGTGAAAGTGAAAATTCGTTAAATTATGTTATGTTCAACTATATTACCTAGGCATGAATCATGACTATTATAGAGATCACAATCGTTTAATACACATTGAATTTAAAGTTGAATTATATAATTGATTATTATTTAAGGGCGAAACATATGATTTTTGAAATAAATATATTTTTTATTAAAAATTACATTATATAAAAATCAGTAAATATAATATATTATCTTTATCTTGCTCGATACATAAAAGTAACTATAAGTGTCATAAGCATTTATATATACAAACTTATATAAAGTTACATTAAAATGATAGGAAAATATTTATATTTAAAACAAAACTTGTATATAACTGCTTTTTATTTTTAAACTTAATTTTGATTTTTTGAACTTTCGATATACTTGATAAATATATATATATATATGTATTACTCTAGGTATATGAATATTTCAGAACTTAATTATAATAAATAACTCTT
This sequence comes from Osedax fenrisi, assembly GCA_964019155.1. Lineage (NCBI taxonomy): Eukaryota > Metazoa > Annelida > Polychaeta > Sabellida > Siboglinidae > Osedax > Osedax fenrisi. Next base: position 80,345,199 of record OZ025239.1, read on the forward strand.
CATATATATTAAGTTTGAGCTACAAGTATAACTAGTACTAGAAATTACTGGAAATTATTGGAAATTTGTTTATTTTAAAAGTATTTTAAAAGTAAGTGTGTCTCATTCTCATAATCATATCATTCTATAACGTAATATATATATATATATATATATATATATATATAGATTTGAATGTAATTGTGTTAATAACAAAATGTACTCATTCTCTTTATCTCAGAAGTTATCGTACTTGTAAATCGAAAAATTCTCCTATCTTCGCAATGCAAATATTGATATGTTTCGCAGGCCCGTAATGATATCTTTGTTTTGTTATTACAATATTCTAACTGTTACTAAATGATAATAAATTCAATATATAATAATATTTACTAGGATAGGATGATGCAAACGCATATTTTATGAAACTTTTTTTTTGCGTTCGAGTAATTTTATCGTATTGTATAAATTATTAGAGGTACAAATTTTAATTTGATACAAAAATCAATTTAAAAACTCATTTTTAAATCCATGATTGCAATATGGTAATATTAAATTCATAATAATTTAATACAAATTATATTGTTTGGAATGTCGATATAAATAATATAAAAAAACATTGTCCGATTCAAATATAATTTATAAATAATGTGTTTTAATAAAATATTTATAAATATTTTTTATATAAATATAGAAATATAAAATTAAAAATAGGAATGCATTTTGTTTCACAAATAAATCAATACATCCGATATCTTTAATTTAAAGATTGAAATCATTGAAATATATTTAAATATATCACTAAAATGTATCTAATTGGGAATACAAAAAGTAACCATAGCAGAGATAGCGAACGGAGAGGAGTCCGTGCTAATAGAATTGATATAGCTTACATCGGAATATTATTGACTATATAATATTATATAATATTATGTATTTAATACTCATTAATTAAATAATTAAACATTCAATTAAATATTGAATTACGCATTCTGTTACATGATTAAGTAATAAATGTTACGCAATAATTAACATTATATGTTGTATTACAGTAATATAATAATTACTATAATAATAAATGATATATAATATATATATATATTTATTATAATAATATATACTTTTTATTTTTTTTGGTTTTAGGACTACGCTGTGAGCAATCGACCGTCCGTGGGAGAGATTATTGTGTTGGGGGAAAGCATGGGAGAAATAGTATGTCTTTAGATGACGTTTGAAGGAGAAGGTTGATGTCATTGTTCGAAGGTGGTAGGGTAGGGAGTTCCAATGATAAGGGGCAGATAGGGCAAAGGAGCGTATATGGGAGGAGTGGAGGTTATGTAGGTGGGGTGTAGTAAGGAGAAAGGTGTTGGAGGATCAGGTGTGGATTGGGGTAGTGGGTGTTTGTAGATGGAGAAGGGAGGCAAGGTAGTCGGGAGAGTTGTGATGTATGGCTTTGTGTATTTTCATGGAAAGTTAGTATTTAATACGGTAGGAGACTGGGAGCCAATGTAGTTGTTTGAGGAGAGGTGTAATGGAAGAAGAGGAACGACGGGGAAGTAGATGGACTCAACATACTACAGCATTTTGAAGACGTTACAGTTTAATAAGTTTGTAGGCGGGGAGATTGAATAGTAGTTTATTGCAATAGTCAAATAGGGGGAGTATATAGGAGGAGGCGATGGTAACAGTAATGTATATTAAAACATATATATTATATTATATTAATTACTATTACTATTAATATTTATTTATAATAGACTATTGTTAATAGTATTATAATAATTATTATAATAAATAAAATTATAATTCAATTATTAATTGAAATATATTTAACTTTAATTATATTTAATATACTAAGTATCATTTTATGTATTCATATAATATTAAATGATAATAAATTTATTTTATTTTATTTATTTAATAATTATGAATTATAATCAAATCTAAAACCTCAGGCAAATTACGATAACTATTCTTACTATTAATATTACTATAATATTAATCATTAACATTAATTTAATGTAATGATTAATGATTATAATAATAATCGTTATTTTATATATTTAAAATTATTATAACGTAATTATTCAAACGTATTTCTCTTATACCATTATGTATTTATGATATTCAATATACAATCAAATAATTACTAATATTTATGATATTTAACATATTATGAATTTATATATAATATTATATGTTAATACAATTTTATATATGAAATTAAATTTATATGAAATATATATATTATATTAAATATTTGTAACCTGGCATTTCACTATTATTTGATGATACATGCCGAGCATGTCCTAAACATGTACCCATTGCATTTATTGTGTTAAATGTTAAAATAACCTATATATAATATTCATTTATAATAATAAAAATGTACATAAAACATAATAAATAAAATATAATTCTAAATATAAAGATTTGTTGATACAATAATTGTGTTAGTTTCACAAATGTTTAATATTTAAAAATTTTTAATAGCATAAAATATATTTATTTAAGATAATTATATATTTTATTTAATATAATATATATAGTAAAAGTTTATACAAAATAAAAGGTGCATAGAATTAATAAATTATAATTTTAATTAAATACACACGTTTTTAAATATTCTAAATAATTTTAACTTCCGATATATATTCTGGTATATATTTTTTATAAAATCTATCAATATTATAGATTTTTACCACTATTAAATAAATAATCAATCTACAAGATTTAGTGAAATGGATCACTTGGAATCAGGTTTTTGAAATTTGCATGTATATTTATAATTTATTTTTAATAGTATTTTTTAAAATATAAAGCTTTTAAAATACAGTAAGTTGAAAATAACGGTAAAATAAAAGTAATATTGTTAAATTAAAGGTTTCTAATGATATTAGGCCGATTTTTTGATACCCGCGATTTATTTAAGATGAGAATAACAAGGACATTATCCTTTATTATATTTGGACATATATATTAGTATAATCTGTCAACAGGGGGCAACACTAGTTATTTTTGAGTGGAAACGGAAGTAAACAAACATTTTAAATATATACGTATTATATGTATTTTTGTTTAAACTTTGTTCACTTTATCAATATCACATACTATATTATGTATAAATAAAACTGTTGAATAATATAATGTATATATTAATATTATATTATAAATATACTTATACTGTTTCCTGAGATAGATTGTATCAAGATTAATATATATTTCATCTTGAAATGCAAGCGTCATGAAACTATTAAAAGGTATTTAACAAATTATGTATACGTTATATATTGTATAACTTAATAGTATATTTATGTTATATAATATTAATAACTATTATTGAATATATACATTACGCTATAATACAAAATCTCATGTTACACGGTCAAGCAATAAATCATTTCTGCAATAACTGTTACTAATTAAATTTGAAATTGTATTCACAGTCAAATTATTTATTAAGACACGCCCATTTTTAATTGGTCATATTTATAAATGTCTTTGTTATTTACATAGAATTTATTAAAATGCATCATATAATATACAATTAGGGGAAAGTCCCCGATTACCGACACCTAAATGATTAGTTGTAATAACTAATTCAATATTAATTATATTTATTTGAAATTTTGTAATTTGAGTAATATTATGGCAATGAATAATGTGGCTATTTTAAATTTTTGATATAATTATATTTACAAGAATAAACAGGGGGGTCGGTAATCTGATACATGTGCCTAATACCGACCTCCTTCCCCTATTACAGACGCCCTAAAATAATCGTGGTATAAATAATTGTAGTATCATAATATCCAATAAAAATAGTAGATATACATAAATATAATTTATTATAACATGACGTCATTTATTTGTTATTGAATTTATGTTTTAATAGTAATATAAAATTTAAATTTAAACTTTATAGTAATTATATTAAAATAGTGTATATTATTATTTAATATTTATTTATTAATCAGTATGTATATAATCAATTGGAATCATGAATCCTAAATCTATGTAAATGATACACAAACAAGTTATAACATAATTAAAAATAAAATACGGATCTATTTTGATTGGATATTATAAATCACATGGGGTCGGTATTAGGGTAATTTAGGGGTTCGGTAATAGGAAAATCATATGGGTTGATATAATTAAGATATATTGGTTAATAGTAATTCAAATTAAATTATTTTTATAATATTTATAAACATTGTATTGATCTACAATATTATGCACAACATTAAGTTTTCTTTTAATTAATAAAGTATTTACAATAATTTAAAAAAAGTTATTATTCAAATATTTAAAAAGTAAAAACATAATATTACATTTTATCAAATAACAATTGTAGAATTAAATATTTTTTTAAACAAAATATTTATTCATATTTAGCATTAAATTATTAACAGTTCATGTATATATAATTTTTTGATAAATATTATATTTACTGAGATACGAGAGGGGGTCGGTATTAGGAGGGGGTCGGTAATCGGGGACTTTCCCCTACATATATAATTACTTAATCTAGAGACAATTTAGTTCATTTAATATTTGCTATTTATTATAAAAATTAATTATATTTAGATTCGTATAATCATTATAATAATGATACATACTTAAAATAAGTTATTATATTTTATATAATATTATAATAATTATAAATATTTTAATATTAATTTAAAATTATTTTCAATTTAACATTAGTATTATACATTTTATAGTTTTATTAATTAGTAATATTATTTATTTAGTAATTCAGTTTTAATTTATTAAGTGAAATTTCATTACTTAGTATTCACAAATATACATTTATAATATAATTCAATAGAAATAATGTTTGTTTACATACAAATTCTCATGTTATCATGTGAGATTAGAAATTATTCTAAATAAAACATTGAAATATGCTAAGCAAGTAGACATAGGTTCCACTACTAGAGTATGAGGTCCCTTGCGAAATATTTGCTTCTACAGCTTAAGTGATATTTATGTAAAAGTAAAATACAAGATAAATTGCTTACTATAAAATCATTATTAATTTGTGAATAACTAATAGTGAATAGTGAACAGTGTTACATCACAGTGTATGCACTGCTTCTTTGTTTATTAGTATGAGGAATTAGTTCCCTAAATTTATGTATTTGCCATTATTTAATGTTTATCACATTTTTTTCAATAAATGTCAATTTTGGTAATATACATTTTTACCAATATATCATGCTAAAAAAAGGTACATTTACACATTATTAATACTAAAGCTATTATATAGAGTGATATTACAACAAAATATATGATATTTTTATTATTTACTATTTTTTTACCTAATTAATATAGAATTAGTTTATATAAATATATTTATTTCTAATTAACTTTATATAATAATAGTATATAAATTATATAATTATATAATATAATGCATATAATACACATATTATTATAATTTGTTAATGTTATAACAACAGGAAGAAAATATTTTGATATAAGTATAATTGAGAAAATTATAAATATACAATTTTATATAAATAATGTATGTATATAATTAAATTATGTATTTACCAATATTCTATTTTAATAACAATCAATAGTATTACAATTAACAAATACATATTATATATTATTTGATATGAAATATATATCATTAATATATTCGTACTATTTGCTAAACAGATAGACGAAGATGGCATTAATTGGCATTTGATAATTATGATGATTCATAGTTATCTCTTGTATGACCTCCATTGTCTGACCTCCATTCTTCTCTCACTCTCAGGTACGCTAGTTTAGATTACATGTTACAGTTATATATGTTATATTGCTGGCAAATATGTAGTTTTTATTAATTACTAATGTGTACAACCATTACGATTACTTGTGTTAATAATGTATTTACTATTATTTAAACAGGAAGCAACAGATGTAGTCAGTGATATGATCTATCTGGTTTAAGATGATGTATACTAACTTAGTATTACTAAGTAAGGTTAGTTAATAGACGTGATTAAGATGTGTTAGAATTTATCCTTTATCATATTTATTAATAATATATTTCTTTTTGTATAAATAATTATCACATAATTTTCATAACGAATGAAACACTAATATAGAGTTTTAGTTAGGTTTAAATGTATAATTTAATATTAAATCATAAAATATTGCCATATTACTATTACTAATAATACTAATAAATACTAATTCTGTTGTAGTTAATAATATGTTGTGTGTTCTAGTTTAGTTAAACATTCACAGTATCAAACTAATTTTATATGCTAATTTTATTTGATACCAAGTAATATTTACACTATTGAATGTACTTAAAATGCTTAAAAGTACAAATAAATCAATAACACATTAAAATTAATTTTCCATTAAGGCCTGGCGAAACATGATTTTTTAAATAAATTAATTTTGTATGAATTCATCTTATAATTATCATATACTTGAATTACATAATATATATATATATATATATATATATATATATTTATATAGATATGAATTTAATTAATTATACACAAACAAATTTAGTAATTCTCTTATTTATTTCAGAAGTTATCACTAAATTTGGTAAAAAAAATGTCCGATCTTAACCATGTAAATATTTGTTAATGGGATGAGTGACTTTTAAGAGTTTATATGTAAAAGATAGGCAAAATGAAAACATTTTAAAGGCCGGCACAACAGGGGAGATTTTAACAAAATATATTATTTATTAAAAATTATATTTGATAAGGATCATCAAATTTGATTAATTCCCTTTAAATGGTAGATGATATGATGCCCAATTTAAATATAAGTGCCTAAAATATGCATTCATAAACGATAAGAGATTACAAATAATGATAAAAAAGTGGTATTCATTTATTTACTAATAGTGTAGGTCCCATTCTCTTAGTCTTAAACTTATCAACAACATTTAAATTTAGAATATTTATATAAATCTAAATATATTGTTAAGATACAAAAAAAGTTAGTTATTCTTTTATGTATTTCTAAAGTTATTGAGCTTTTAAAACAATAATTATAGATAAATATCCTGTGTTACCATGTAAATAAATCTCCTGTTGTGCCGGTCCTTAAGAGTGATAACTTTTTATTTTTATTATTTTTTTATAATTTGTTTGTATATATCAATAATACTTAGTTACATTATATTTTATATATTTTGTATTACATTTTCATATATATATACATTTTTAAAATATTTTCAAAGAAAAACACAAATTTTCCCGCAATATGTTTAATTTAAAATATTTTATATCTATTTTTAAAAATACAAATTTTAATTATTTATAATACATATATAAAATATATCATACATTATATGAGCGTAATTAATTGAGTAATTTAGTGAAAAAACATCATTCTGTAGGGCCTAGTAATTATATTGAAATTTTAATTACATTTTTATTTCTTATACAACTTTCTAATTTAATTATATTTTATATACTTATATTATTTGTAGTGTTTTATTATATTTTATTTATATATATACGGTTAAATAAATAAATGGTTACAAATAATATGTGTTATATTATACTATCATAATCGTTATACTTTTATAATTTATTTTCTTATTGGTGTTTTACAATTTTATATTTTACAAGTAATTTTATTCATATAAACATGAATTAAAGACCATTTAAAAATAATTTTTCATATATTGAAAAATTTACAATAAACAATATTATAAAAAAAATTATTTGAAAAAAACAATGTCCCCAAACAAAATAAATAGTGATATAACTTTTTATAACTGTTTTACAACAAAATTATATATATAATATTTTTGTGAAAACTGTATATATTTTTAATTGAAATAAATTATCACATTTCGTTACTCCTATAGTTATTGTTATATATAAAAATTTATTTATATTGGTTATGAATTAATTAAGTGTATATTATTTTATCACACATTTCAGTCTACAATTTATATATATATATATATTACTTTGCATACCCTATTTTATAATATAAACACCTAATATCTATATTTTACCTCTAGATGTCAACCAATGCAATGTTAGATGAAGGAAGCTCAGGTCCCAGTCTCTTCAGATACTACAGTTCTTCTCTCTATACCTCACAGCTAGCTGATAGTAATGATATCCTCCTACTGAAGCATCATTGATTATTATTAATAAATATGAACTTTACTGAATATTTATTTCATTATTCACATAAATTTAGTATATATTTTTTGTTAATTTAGTATATATTATAGATAATTTTATTCAATTCAATAAAATAGCTCGATAATTTAATTGTAAATATATAATTAAGAGTACATAATTAAATATAAAATATGTATTTGAATTTCTATATCATATCCATGATGGAACTATATATTTCATAATGTGAATAGAATTGCAAACTGTTATGATTAATAAGGCATATATTTATTTAAATAAATGCCACTTTTATTTATTAAAAATAGAAAATCCTATAATAGTATATGCATATAATTACTATAGCTTAAACTAAAGCCTGCATGAATACACACTAAAGCCTGCATGAATGCACAGTAATCTTGCTACTATTGTAATCAGTTATGATAGTGAATTATCTATTAATAGATTATATAAATTTAGTGAATACAGTACATGATACAAATGAGATAAACAGATGACCTTTATGATGACCTTGACTTTATGTAATATCCTACTGGTGAACTGGCTTAGTCTGTTAACTAAGTGACATATACATTATTAGATTCTATAAATAAATGGAGTAAAGAACATGTTGGTAATAAGAAATCGATTACTAATACTTCACTAATTTTACATTGTAATAATAAATATCTACAATTTAATATCCTAAATAATTAATAACAATTTAAATATAATTATGATATATTGAACTATAAAAAAACGACATATTAAAATAAAAAATTATTATTTTGATTAAATAAAGTTTAAAGATATTTTATATAATAGATAGTAATTTATATATAATTTTTATATATGCTATATAATAGAGAGTTAGTAATTTATATATACTGTGCGCTCTCGATACACCAGCAAACGCGTTATACCGGCACATCTCTGAATGACCGATTTCTTTCCTATCTCTTCAATGATAATAATTTTCGATGCACCGGCACTCGTATACCGGCTCCGGCGCCTAATATCTAGGCACACAAGTCGAATTTTAATCGATATACCGGCATATATATACATATTTCCCAAAATTGCTCACTATAATTCATACTTAATTGCTAGTAATTGTTTTTATTATATTTCAATGCACTCGCATTAAAGTTAAGTGTATACAGAAGTTAAGTATCAGAAACTGCTGGGTGCATATCGGTTTACTAGATCGTATAGACGAAGAATCTTTCACTCAAGATGACAATTATGAAATAAATAATGACATTTATAATAAATTCAATATTGATATTGATGATCGACTCACTTTAGAATTCTAGAATTCTTAAGAATTTACGTCAGTCGATGACATTTCTGAAATATTCGAAATAGATTCTATTACTGAAATTATAGATTCATTAACAAATAATAATAAAGATAGCGACGACACACAAGAGGCTGGGTTTGATCCACCACCATCATCAGAGAAAGCAATACAGGGGTTTGAATCACTAACGGCATACTTTGAATGTTACTCCAAAGATTCAAATGATATACATTTATTAAATTTATTATCTAAACGTTTAGATATATTATGTAATAATAATAAAAAGCAAACTACTTTATCTTTTGTAAATAATTCAAAATAGTTTATTTTATTTAGCATTCGTTTCATACCATTATAATAATATTTTATACCATCTTATACTAGTTTATACCATTATAATAATTAAAAGTAGTTCATTTTATTTTATTTTGCATTCGTTTCATACCTTTATAATAATATTGTATACCATTTTATACGTATTTAATAAAATAGGTATAAACACTGTTTATACCTATTTTATACCATTATAATAAACATAATATTTAATATTCCTCTTCATATATTGTTTATTTTCTGCTAGATCGATATACCGGCACAATTCCTCATTCCCGATGGTGCCGGTATATCGAGAGCGCACTATATATATATATAATTGTTATATATGCTATATATATTATTATAAAATAAAATAATAAAAAGATAAAATTTATAGATGTATAATTGATGACAAGTTAAATATTTACACTCCCTGCAGCATCTTCACTGCCATTAGAAATAGTTATTTGTAAATAGAGGTATTTTAACCATCATTTTTCACAAGTCATATTTTACATAGATACATCATGTTTACATAATTTTAATCATAATATTTGAAATAATTCAAATATACTAAAACCCACAAATTTATAATACTAGTTGATCAGTGCTACACCGTATAGCCCCCAAGTGTTAATATGATCACCTGTTGACTATGTGGGCTAAGTGGAACATATTATTATAATTATGAGTGCATGTTAAATATTTGATTTAATGCTAATATAATATATCTATGTATTTTTTAAATCATTTAATATCTATATGATACAATTTATATAACTTATTAAATTATTAATTTCCGGTATATGTCAAAATTATACGAAATTATGTGCATTTTTAAATATTCAACATCATTATTTTTAATATAGGTATTGTATTATTTGAGTTCACAAGAATTGAGTGTCATTGTGAGTTAGAGATTGGAGATAAACGCAAAGTATACGTTAATGATGGGATAACTTATAACTTAAGAGTTCGTAATAGTAGTTTCTGTATGTTCATCATTGTTGTGAGCTACAGATTGTATATAATTACATGGGGTATACCTATTGGAGATAGTGAGATACATCGGAACATGTGTTTGTATAAGAATGAGGAAGAAAGTATACATTGTATAGCTTAGTTATGGGCCAGTTTGTTCTATCTAACTATTAATGAATTATTATGTTTAAGGTATAGGTATATGCGATGTATAATGTTGAGTGTACATCGTACACTGTGCAATGTACAGTAGGGTAGCCCGTTTTGGTAACTTTTTTAGTTCCCTTCGTATAAAAGTGCCATCTCGCTCGGAATTACTCCTTTTAATCATTCCAGATGTAATAAAAAACAGAATTCAAAACCTACAAATATTCAGAAAACTAAACCATATTCAAAAATAGATAAGAATTTACATTGAAAATTTACGAAAAAATTTAAATTACAGATATATGAAAGACAAATTTATTTACAAGTAAAAATTGCCTTTTAGCATATGTAGTATATAAAAACCTCCTTAAAAATATTAAAAATTTTTTTTTTAAATAATTTTAAATAAATCGATCCATGGAAATTTTAAATCGAAAAAATGATTCTACTTTTGTAGAACCTCAGCCTAAACCAAGTCCCATTCTGTAACTATTAATACATATAACTAAATAAAGTTACTTTAATCTACTAAATGTATATTAATATTATATATTATTATACTTTTGTGGAACCGTTGAAACTTGCATATTATTTATGAATATTTAGATGTAAAAGTGATATTTACACATTGTATACACAAACATGTGAACAGTAACTTACTACTGGAATTCATATAATAAACACTTGTAAATAAAATGTTACAAAATAATAGCTAATTTATTAGAATATATAAACATGCATGAATATATATTAGTTTACTATGTTAATACTTAAATTATCTTAGAAACTATCTTCATATAATTATTATTATGATATTTGAATAACAAGTGATCATGTGATATAACCACCTGACTGTTTCACAGTGATCAAAGAAAGGGGCATAGTGAACATGATGAATCATGGTGAATTCTTCATAGGGCCGGATCACAAGATAGACCCCGTCTCTATGAACAACTTCTATCTGATGATCAGTAACCGCCTCCTTAACCATGGAGAAGGTTAGCGGGTTGAAGTAGGCCCACTGGGGGTGTGGTAGGGGGTGACGTGGGGGGCATGAGTTTAAGTTTATCTCTGCACGAGACTGTAATATAACTTAATAGTACATATTTATCTGTGTCCCCTTCATGTTTTACTGGTATAGTTGAAAGGATGCTGCCTGTCGTGCAACATGCCTGGGTTAGAGGTTCACAATGGGCAAACATTTACATCTACACTCACAATGTATATATATTATAGAAATGTAATACTTTAAATTGTTCAAAAACTGATGTTAGTGATGGTGTTCTGATACATCCACTTTATAATAGCTCTGATCTCTACAAACTATCACAGGCTATCTATATATCTACTGATTATATACGCATGGTGTATTACACAACCATATAGATACTCAACCACGAGGAAATAGTTTTGTTATTGTAAATATAAGTTATTAGGAAATTGTTATTTATCATATTTAGTATTTAAAGTAGTTATTATACTTAACATTTGTTCTCCGCAAAAAAGTTTAAAATTTATATCCGCAAGCTATTAATTTAATAGAAATAAGCACGCGAGTAACAGCAGCCCACCCACCCACCGACCAGGCAACTCTATAATGTTGTTCATGAACAATCGGCTCAGCGACCACTACTCGGTGTGTACGATGGCGTTGCAGTGCCTCCGCCTAGTGGCGTCTACCTGTCACGACATCGACCCTTTGACCGCTGTGCTCACGATGAACTCGATTACCTCGGAACTAAACCAATATAACCTCGACGGAAGAGATCGCATGAACGTGTTAAACATTGTCTCTAATCTAGTTGAAAAGATAAAGAATACTGGTACGCTGATCTTAAATACTAATGTTGTAAATGTAATAAGTTAAAATTAACGTCTAATATTTAACATATTTTAAATATCTATTCTTATATATGTAGTGTAGTCTATACTATACTAATAAACTACTTTATAATACTACTTTAAATAAGACAAATTATTTCATTCCTTTATTACAATCAAAATCTCGTCGACGTGTACGCACCACGATCCAAACGCTAAAACTGCCAAGATTCGTGATGGCTAGACACGCCCACGATATTTTAGGGGCGTGTCTATACAATTATTTTCTTGAAGTTTCTTGAAATCGACATTATATAACATATAACAACTCGCCGAATACTCCGCGCCGCACGATATATATTATTGTACCTATATACGATTCATACCCACACTTATACCGCATATTCATTATGCGCGCTGATCTAAAGATAATTCATTCGCACACACATATACACTAATATACACTACATAACATATATATATATATTGTTATATTGAGAATAGTAACATCGGATTAGTCCACTGAGCGTCTCCACAAACATCTAATCGCGCTTATTTCCCCGCCTCCGATAAGATGCCGAAACCCAGGAACAGTTTGTCGACAACTTCATCACTATAATGGATGCAGAGGTCAAGGTCGACTACCTTAAGGTCATATTCCCCATAGCCATTCAGATCTCTAACGAGCTGATATTCAACGCGGAAAACTTCTTTGAGGCTTTCAGCAAGTATTTCCCGATCGAGAAGGTTCGCCCAATCTGATCAATTATACTAACTAACTATACTAAGTCTGTAATCTCCTACTGTAGATATACATTGCCCGATTAGCTTATTATCTTTATTTAGTACTCTAGATAATACATACTAAATACACTATTATTTATGTACTAAGTGTGTGGTGTTAGTTACGATACCTTTTACAGAGAATATTTCACATTTCAATAATTGTGATGTATATTAAAATCTAAAATTAATATAGAAATTAATCTCACTCTAATATAATGTTTTACTTTCATTTATTATTAAATGTAACATAAATATACATATACATTACATATATATTATTGATTCAAGGAGCCGAGTTTTTTGAATCGGTTCAAGTCGAGAAGAACTAAACATCAATAAAGCTATTTTTTAATTAATTTTAATTATTTGACCTTATTAATTATTAAATATTTTAAATATATTTAGCTAAGTTAGCTGAAATAAAATCATATTTCTGTTTTTTTTATAATTTTATTATCTGATTATGAAAATATTGATGTTTCGAAAGAAACTTCATATGGTTTCATTTGTTTCAAACAAAACTCTAAACCTATCTTTAAAATTATATATATATAATATGTATTTAAAAGTACCTATAAGTATCTTAAATTAAAACATTATAAATATACGCCTGTAAACAAAACGTACGTGAATTATTTGATATATTTAATGAATCATCTTTTGCGATGCGTACACTATTAACCACAGATACGTTACATCGCCACCATACTTTCAGAACAAAACCCTGTCATATCAGCTAAACATGATCTTGACCTCGAGCAAGCTGTTATGTGATCTAACTTCTTCGTTCTCATTCGAATATCTAGAGCGCGCGGAACCAGCCAATCACAAGTGGGCCCTCGATCTATTGGTAATGTCCCCCCCCCCATACGTCCCTACTCAGTTACCCCCCTCCTCGTATTATTTCACCCTTTATCCCCATTTCTCTTCCCTTAACGATCTCTCCGCTATCACAGTTTGCTCAAATACCGATGCTAGATAAGCATCGCGCTCAAGCTAATCTCAGCATGTTCTGGAAGCTCATCGTCCCGAGGGTTTGTTACATGCGTACACCTATGTATGCGCGCACACACACATACACTACTACTACTACTACTACTTAATGCCTAACTCGACCACCAGATGTACAGCTGTACAGTGAGAGACTTGGACGCTACACATGTCAGAATCATACTTAGGTACGCGGAATACATCAAGCTTCCCTCGGTTAGACTACAGCAGTCTGTGCTGTGCTCAAGTCATATCTTATTGGCATACCAGGCATCTCGTAAGAAGTGATTTCTTAGAGAAATGATCTCGCAATGATAATACATATAATTATTTTAAAATAGTAGAATTTACACCGCGCACAAAATCACCAAATGAAAGCACTCTGTCGTACTAAATCACTTCTCACGAGATCACTGGTTACCTGTTATTGTGCTCGATATATAACAAATGTTCCACTGGAATAATACGCCGCAGGTCGTTACCTTCAGTCATACCTCTATCGATGTTGAACTTAAAAATAATAATAATATATATTTATTGACACTATATATATATTTATATTTGGTATATTACAAATAACAGATACAACATTTATATTTTATATTTACAATTTATCATTAGATTCTAATTAATGATAAATTATAATATGTATTATCTTTATAATATATCGATTTATTACTTTTTATGTAATTATAATATAATAATACATTTAATATTACATCTAATTCATAATAAATTAAAAATTATAAAAATAATTATATTATATATAAATTTCTTGTACTAAATAAATGTGTGATATCTTTCTTCTAAGCATTATTTTAAATGAGATACAATTATATTATAATTATGACATATACATGTATATTTAATAATACATAAATATATGTCATTTCTATTATATTTATATTAATTTCTAAATGCGATTTTCATCGAACAACATTATTTTACTTTATCTAATGTTTCTAAATATTCTATAAAACATGAACTCTGTACTATATGGCTCTTCGAAGAGAAACTAGCCATTCTCTAGTTATTACTTATTTATAATAGCTGTTAAGTATGCTTACTGTATCCACTGTGATTATGCAATATCACACACATAATATGTGTCTTCCATACTATTTTAATAATAATTTTTAAATAATACGAAATATTACAATCATTTTGGAAAATACTTATTTAAATAATATCATTTGGCAACAATTATTAAGGAAAGTTCGTTTCATTTTTTTTTTCATTTTTTTATTTTATAATATTAAAATATAATTCATTATCTTTATAATGATATATAATATGTCGGACAAGATTAAATATAAGTACCTTATCTATGCATTATAAACATACTCCTGTACAATATATAATACACATTATTATGTAATATTTATTACACATACAACATTAAAAGCTAATATATCTGTATTTTGTATACATAATTTATTACATTTGATAGGTTCCAATGTTTGATAAATTTTTTATACAATTTTTAGTATTTATAAATACTTTATAGATGATGTTATATATGTACCATGGTTGGTATTTTTTGTGAAGAATATTGTTTTTAATTTATTAAATAATTTGTATTAATAAGTTGTTATACTGAATGTTATTTTTAATAAATAATTCTATGATTATTATTACATATTTCATGTATATTATATTAAAAAGTATTATAGTATAATTTATATAAAGATTTATTAGTTATTTCAGTAAATTCTTTCCAAATTATATTTTTCTTTCAGTCAGGCATTATATTAATAACTTTATATAATATACATAATCTATACTATTATTAATAATATTAATACTATTATTAATAAACTACTACTACTACTGCTACTACTACTACTACTACTACTACTAACATTATGTCCCCTAATATAGAGCGGCTCTTTTATGGATGATTTCCTGAATGAAACAGTATACCCAGGTAGGTAACACAAGTAACCACGGTACCCCACCGTCATACCCCCTATCCTCCTCTCCTCCCCTCTCTCTTTCTCGTTGACAGATACCCTGGTTAAGTTAGTGGGCATTGACGACGAGGCCTCCCGTATATCCGTCGACCTATTGAACGCTCTCTGCATCGGTGACATGGTTCTCTCCCAGTCGATTGGTCAACGCGTTATTAACCTGCTCATCGAAAAGAGCTGCCTTCACGGCGAATATTACGTTTGTAGCAAGCCGCCACCGTGCATCATCTACTACACAATATTATATTATTACGATACGATCAATAGTCGGGGCACATTGGTTTTCTTTCATTCGTCATCGCGGCCATAATTGTGTAATTTTATTCTAGAATATTAAGTGATCAACTATAGTTATAATAATTCTAATTATATTTAAAACCATTAAGAATATGGAATATAAATTATGATCTTAAAATGTGTTCACTATTTCAGCGAAACTAATACAAATACAGTGATTATACATGATAAATATATGAAAGTTAAGAATAGTTTGTATATCTGCGACTATACGACCAGCGATGTATCGGGGCATTACAAGAATGTCTGGTGTAACATTAGATTACGTTACATTCTGTAACGATTGTTAGCTCCCTCTATTACTGATGTGGGGATCTGTTTACAGGAACCGAAACATCGTCAGAGGCTCTTGGACTACATGTTTTATTTCGTAAGGAACATGCTTGACCACAATATCAAAGGTAACACGATGCGAGAATGTTCTTATTTCTTCCATATTCTTCCATTATCTCCTATTTATGTCCCATTAGTATTCACTCGATATCAGATATGTACCTCCTTAATTTTCTATCGTATATAAGTTATATGCTGAATATTAATAATTTGTATAGAAATTATTATTTTCTCATTCCATATTTATTTGAGATATTTAATATATAAACAAAATTTGTAAAAAAAAATTACTAATTATGAATATGTTACAATACATTTTGAATTCAGATATTTATTAATTTGATTTAGTTGATAATTATCTTGGTGAAAATCTAACTTCGCAAGCAATTGGTAATGTATTTCTGATAAAATCAATAATTTAATTTATTTATAAAATTAAAACATCATTTAAAAATTATCAATATCAAATAATTTCATTCTCTTAGATTGTTCTATATTGTTGTACTACAATACTTCTACATACATTCTGTGCACTTATCACAATAGCAGAAGTATGCCTTGTTAATATCTAAATGAATTCAACATTATAGTGAACATTACTGTATTACTGTTAAGGGGATTCTCGACTTTTAAAAATTTGTAAAAAAAAATTGTATTTAAAAAATAGATTTATAAATGTATAGTATATGATATTTTAAAATATTATAGGTTAAAAACATATATAAATCATAAAAACGTACTTTTATAACACTACCTATTTCTAATAAAATAATGATTACAAAAATGGTGCAATAGTGACTGTTT
Source organism: Osedax fenrisi (assembly GCA_964019155.1). NCBI lineage: Eukaryota > Metazoa > Annelida > Polychaeta > Sabellida > Siboglinidae > Osedax > Osedax fenrisi. The sequence continues at coordinate 80,363,042 of OZ025239.1, forward strand.
ACATATATTATAACAATGTTTTCAATAGTTATAATTTACAATAATATATTTCTGTTCATGTCAACTAGCGACACCTGTTGGTTTAATTGTATAAATGCTATTTATTGGGCGTTGGCGTTATTATAGAATAATACCATAGCACCATTTCATTATAAATAATATGGTCAATTTTTAACATCAATTATAATTACCTGATATTTTATACTAATATTATTTAATAAAAGAATATTTATTTTTCTTATGAAATTTACTATTTCTCAGTTAATAATTAACTAAAATTAGTCAAATTTTCACAGTATGTTTAATATTATATGTATATTGTATCTACAGGAAATATTTGTGAATAGATATAGAGTTGATAATATAATTTTAAAAATAAATATATAATTTTGATCAAATTTGTTACTTTTTTTAAATTGCTAATATTTTCAAAAGTAATATTCTCATCATGTAAAAATTCTGAAGTATAATTAACATAATATATATTAATATTATGATTAATTATTTTATAAGATTTTTTATTTTCAAAAAAAAAATGTCCTACCTAATTACATTGAAAATTAAATACCGTGAATCCCCTTAACATTATATATCTTAGTTATAACATCTTTATAATTGTAAACAATTCAATGATTTAAACTTGTTTATATAATATAATGTTCAATGTTAACATGATATCATTACTGATTGTTCGATAGTAGTTTCAAATCAAAATAAATGTAATATATTTATCTGTCCAGATTTAATAATAATATCTAAATAAATAAAAAATATTATTTATTGAAAGAATTTATATATATATATATATATATGTGTATATATAACAGTATACTTTGTTATTTCAATAGCATCACATATACACCAACACATAAAAACACACCATCTACACTCTAATAACACCCCACCCCACTATAACTACCCTAATAACACCTAAACCCCCACTCTCTACCCTAATAACACCCCTAACCCCACTCATTACCTTAATAACACCTCTACCCCAAATTTAATACCCTAATAAGTTATTAGTAATTATTAGTAATAACCCGCCAACCCTATCCTCTACCCTAATAACACCCCGACCCTGCAGCCCATGTAACTTACCGTAAAGTAATGGATGCTTTAATGGCAATATTCTACGGAGACAATGAAATCGTTAAGAGATTCTCGCTCAATGCTATAGTCAATATCACGAGACAGTTAGTAGATATCTCACATCACAGTAGGTTATTATTAAGTTACATTCAATTGAATACAAATATCATATCGATGTATTTATATTCGACAAAATAATAGTTGAATATTATTTAGATTATAAATTTCGTAATAAATAAATCTCATCGGACATATCCGCGAGTACACTAATGAAAGATTTAAATATCTAAACATATGAATTGATTTTAATGTATTATGTATTCAATGAGTTTACAATATATAAGAAAGAGATCTTCAACTTAATATTCTGTTATTATCACCTTTATTATGTTAATTTTAAATTTAAATTCTTCTTTAAATTCACTGCACTTAATTAATAGCTGAATGTTAAGGGGACTATTCAAATTGCATACAAAATTATTATTTTCATTTTACAATTCTTTCTGAACCGAAAGCTTAATGGCTTAATGGTGGTTATAGTAGCGATGATTTAATAACTACTCGTTGTCTACTAAATCATCAGAATAAACTACCCTAGACTGCCCTAGTAATACACATCATACATTTATAACAAAGTACACACATTCTTACTTGAACTCAACTAACTCACTTTCTGAACTTCACACTTGAACACTCATCATATTTATTTTTATTTAGTTTAGATAATTCGTTTTCTTGCTTTATTATAAAGATGCACCGTTGCCAATATTACTACTACTACTACTAATATTACCACTACTACAAGTTAAACCTTTACTATCACTAACAATGAGCCATATCTAACAGCTCTATACTGTTCTCTGAGATAGAATGCCAGGAAATAATGGAGTACCTAATTAATGAGTTCCTAGTCCCGGGTCATGACCTCATGTTAGTATTGATCCGCTTCCCCCGCCACCCCCCAAAATACCGCCCCTATCACCGCCCCTAACACTACCCCCAACGCTACCCCCAACATCGCCCCATACACTACCACTAATATCACCCCATCACTACCCCCACCACTACCCTAATACCGTCCCGACACCTTCCCGGTCACCCTCTTGACCTCTGTTGACCCCCATTGAACACTGACAGGTACGACAAACTGATACCAATGTGTGCGTATAACCTACAAGGAGTATTCATCAAATACTTTGAGAAGAAATGTGACTATTTTATCAGTTAGTACAGTTTGTACCTATTCATTACCATAACGCTTAGTACACCTGTACCTATTCAATACCATAACACTTAGTACAATTAATATCAGTTAATTCATACAAAAAAAAGTAAAATCCCTCCAGGTGTATAATTTAATTTGTAACATAAATTAGCCATTTATAAATTGATATTTGGTATCTATATTTCTTCAATTTATCTTAGATATTTATACATATATGTATAGATATATGTATAGACTATAATCACATCATTTGATTAACCACCATGAATGCTTAATATCCAGGTGTTTATCGAATGCATTGAAATATTAAAATTAAAGACGATATTATAAAGAGCTCTCTATATTTGATCATGAGTACTCTGCAACTATTCGAAACCGTCAATAATTATTATCGTATATATAAATGCATTTCTTGTAATGTCATGCATTAGTACTTTATGCATAAAGTATTAAATGAGAAATATATCATGGGGATAATAACTAGTGATCTTAAATATTGCCAAGTCTCTGAAGACTTCTAAATATCTAATTCTCATTCTAAATGAAATCGAAGTCCTCGATATTTTCAAATAATGTAATTCAAATAATTCAAATAATTTCTACTCTTAAAAAAAGTCAAATACTTTATAATATATTTTTTTATAATATATTTTTATTAATATATTTTCAAATGATTTCTTCAACGAGAATTTAAAATTAAAAAAAATCTCAAAGACAACAACAAATTAAATATTTTTAATTATATTATTATTATATTTTATTCTAGTCATCTTAACTACTGTATATCTATTTTAAATTTGCACCTAAGAACTATCATTTTTTACTCTTATACTTATACTAAATTTATAAATAACTATAGGATAATTTAACCATAGGATAACCTACATATAGTATAAGTTTAATATGAAGAAAACATAATAACAAAATTAGCCCATATCGGTCAGCTATTTAGGTCATGGACGTCTATCATTAGTAGATAGGAAAATTAACATGTAAAATAATAAAAATAATAACGAATGAACTTCTCCAATATTTAGTAATATAATATTTAGAATCTAAAAACATTTAAAAAAAAATTCCAGTCATTGCTGGTATTTTTTATATTTTTATGAATTAATTTTTATTTAAGACATATTTTGTTATCTTTAATATAATTTATTGGTCAATGCTCTTAATATATATATATATATATATATATATATATCTTTGATAAATTAGTATCACTATTTGTATATACACATAAATTACAATATGGTATGTTTTTTCATATTAAAAAAAATTAAAATATTAATATTTTTTTATGCACATATTTAAAAAAATTTGTTTTTTGATTTTTTTAATATTTTATAAATAATCCTAATTATTTTAACTTATATACATTTTATTTTAATATTTAATAAATATTTGTCCTTGTCTATGTATCAACTAATGTCAAATAGTGCTTTTAAGATATTATTTTAGTTTGGTAAGTTAAAACTGTATCTTAATTTTGTAAATTCATATTAAACATATTTTAAATTTAAATAAATTTAAATTATATATGAAATAAATACTTGCACACATTTCAAGATTACCTTTTTTGTTGGAATTTTTTAATTTTTTATAATTGATTGGCGAAGGTAAAATATTGTCAATATAGTTGAACATTTTCGTTTGATTGTTCATTTTATCACCTTAAGTATGTTATTTTAATTATTATAAAGAAAATAATGATATCACACACATACACACACACACACACACACAGAGGAACACCTTAATCTGATGGTGAGTGTATGCCTATACAAGTCCACTGACAGTTACGTACTGGTTGAATGTCTCATGAACAAAATGATCGAATGTAAGTACACACGCACTCGTATCGTAATCATCTCACCCCCTCTCTCACCCTCTCTCTCACCCTCTCTCTCACCCCCTCTCTCACCCTCTCTCTCACCCTCTCTCTCACCCCCTCTCTCACCCCCTCTCTCACCCTCTCTCTCACCCCCTCTCTCACCCTCTCTCTCACCCTCTCGCTCACCCTCTCTCACCCCCTCTCTCACCCTCTCTCTCACCCTCTCTCTCACCTTCTCTCTCACCCTCACCCTCTCTCTCACCCTCTCTCTCACCCTATCTCTCACCCTCTCTCTCTCCCTATCTCTCACCCTCTCTCTCACCCTCTCTATCTCCCTCTCTCTCTCCCCCTCTCTCTCACCCTCTCTCACCCTCTCGCTCACCCTCTCGCTCACCCTATATCTCACCCTCTCTCTCACCCTCTCTCTCACCCTCTCTCTCACCCTCTCTCTCACCCTCTCTCTCACCTCTCTCTCACCCTCTCTCTCACCCTCTCTCTCACCCTCTCTCTCACCCTATCTCTCACCCTCACCCTCACCCTCTCTCTTCGCATTACGCAGGTAAATACGAACAGCAGCCTCCTGCCATCTTTGTGGTTTGTTATCAGCAGCGATACACCTAGTTCTATGCTATTATACGTATATTTAAATAATGATTTATAATTAGAAAATATTCTACGATGTTGTCTTGTATATATCGGTATATATGCATATATTGCATATGTATATATTATATATGAGCCACACCTTCATATAAATTGTATGTTAAATCTTAACTTGGCTGACTTTATCTGATTGAAAATGTCAGCCGATTGCTGATTAACAATTTGTATATACAAAATATTACAAAAATGTATATAATAATAATTTTTTTTACTAAAATCGTTGAAATCATATTTTTAAATTTTTACTGTAAAAGTTGGTTTACGTAGTTATTCGCATAAATATGATACATGCATTTATATTATAAATTTATTCATAATAATATAAACAGAATTAAAAGATAAATAATAAATTTTCATTTTTTAAATTATTAGTTTAATTTCAATTTCAAATTATTAGTTTAATTTTGTATTAAAATATTTAAATTTCATTTATTTGTACTGATATATATTATGAATATTAACTTATTTTATGTTTATGATTTTAGTTTTAATATAAATTTTTAAATTTCAAAATAAAATTCATATATTAATTCATTAAAATATAAAATAATATAATATATATATAATAATTTAATAACTAATTATATAATTTAACAAATATTATAAATCTAAGTGTGATATATTATATTTAAAAAAGTTACCAATATAACCCTGTTTTTATTGATACGAGTTGAATAGTTTACATTTTTTGTAATTTATAATAAAATGTGAATTACTTAAATAATATTAATATTATTATTTAAATAAATAATATATTTAAAAAAAATCAATTGATATTAAAATTTTGTAATATATTATTTATTTAAAATCTAATTTATTCATTTAGAAAAAATAGTTAGTAGTTATATGGCTAATTAGATTAAAAAATAGGTGCAATATTTCCGTGATAATCCAGCTAAATCGCGAGATATCGCACTTTTTTTAAGTCGCAGACCAGAATAAACGGTACCACTGCCTTCGCTAGTAGTAGCGTCAACTCCGTTAAAGATGCTGAGTCGTAAATCGTGGTAGTTCGGGAAGTTTCGTCTAGTTATCTGAGTTTTCAGAAAAACATGACTTCAAGTAGTCTTCCATACTATAGTTTTATCAGTTTTATACTTATTTTAGTTATAGCTATATATATATATATATATATATATATTAATTATGAAATAAATGATGAGTAACTTCACATCACCTATAATTATGGATGCATATGGGCCTACACAAGGGTGTAGCATTACCTGTAAATACACACCTACACATACATACATTTATAACTGCCTGTGTTGCTCAGTGGCTAAGGCGTCAGACACATAAGCAGTAGGACACGAGTTCGACTCTCGTCCGGACCATTAATTAATTTTATAAAATGGGTCTTAAAATATTATTTAGAAGTGATCTTATATAATTGTGTATAAATAAATGATCGGCTCTCGTTAAAATCATAGATGTCTTAACATGAGAGCGGCTTCGAAGGGACATTAGAGCCATATATGGTTATAAGTGAAAACTTCATCTAAGTTCCTGGATGGGATGAAAGGACTCCACCAAATAAAAATAACAATAACAAAATAACATATATACATCTATACACACACAAATACACATACACATACACACACGTACACACACTCACATTCATATCCTCTCATTCTGCAGGACATTGTGAATGCCATCAACAGGATTACTGTATCCACAGAAATAACGATTAGCCAGCGAGAGGACATCTTTGTGCACCTCATGTCGAAAGGGTAGCTAAGCTGATCATAGCATACAGTGTATGACTGACACCGTATTACAGATAACTTACAGTATAACTAGTAGTCATAACCAGTGATGTAAATGATGCCGAGCTTTTTGATGCCGAGCCGAGACTTTCATTTACGAGCCCGAGCCGAACCGAGACTCTAGCCAAACGAGCCCGAGCCGAGACTCTAGCCAAACGAGCCCGAGCCGAGTTGAGACTTTTAAAAAACATAACTGAGCCGAAATGATGCTTTTTTGAAGTTACATTTTAATATTAATTTTTATATATTTCACATTTACATTAATTTTAAATAAATTATCTGCGCCAACTTCGTGATTCAGTGAATAATAATGTAAATTTCATCTTAGGTAACTGAGACTGAGACTGAATTATGCTTTAGATATGAACATCATTTACATCACTAGTGATAACTAAGTGGTGAATACTTAGTTCACACTTTATTTATATATATATATATATATATATGTATGTATATGAATATGTATATGAGTATGTATGTACGTATGTGGGTAGGCTGCCATGTTGATAACCTACGTACTGATGTAGCGTATTCATTGAAGAAGACTTGGTAGAAGCATCCTCTCAATTATTGTTCGTTATATTGAACAAGGAAGAGAATACTGCACTACTACAGAAAGCTAGCATAATCTTAGATGTTAGTCTATTGGCCGATAACAATCTCTCTCTATGTATATTACACTTGTATTGTACTATTGTTAATATTCTGTTGAATTTCATTGACATTAATATACATCCCCTTAAAGTAATACATCGTTAATTTAATAATATATAGTTAAATACGTCGAATTAGTATATTTACACTATTTACATTTCATATTTAAATATTTTCAATCATTTATATAAAATTAATAAAAGCATCATTTTCAGTTTAATTCTACCAATATTATTTAGGTTTAAGTTCATACACACATATGTATATATCTGAATTCACATATAATTTAGGTATATATGATATTAGTTAAATTATCTAGGCATATATCTAATAATAAACTCTCTTGTGATATCTATGAATTGGGTGTTAATTCAAAGATAGCATTTATTATATTTATTGAAATCCACAAATTGACAGATGTAATGTTAAATATAAAGTGGAACATAATGTATTATATAATGTATCAATATAATGTTATTCAATAGACTTCACATCTCTATTATAATGTGCGTGATCACAATGTGTAGAGTGTATCATACTATGTCTAAGTCATACTATCACTGCACTGATTAACATTGAACAGATGGATATGCCTATAGAGTTTACCAAGGCTTGGATACTTGCAAAACCACTTGAGGTATCTTATTATTCATGCGATGTATTTCATAGCATATTTATATAATTATTAACGTATCCATATTACAATATAGTAATTCAATTGATGATTCTTATGATTTATTTAAATTTTATTTATTTAAATGAAAATAATTAATAATAAAATAATTAATAATGTTATTTTCTAACATTATAAATGTAAGCTTCTTTTTGTTAAATAGTTAGCTTTTTGAAATAATATTAATATATATAGTTATAATTTAATAATTATAATATTTAATTCCTTGCAATAATTATATAACATATCACTTTAAAATTACAGATTTAATATCGCTCGTACATTATAACTAATAAACATATACATGTACCTAATAAACATATACATGTACCTAATAAACATATACATGTACCTAATTACATCTCACTCTGTCGACTACTAATTCAAACCGCCGATGTAGGATTTCAAGATGTTAAATCAATTTAAGAAATTGATAAATCAAAGTTTGGAAGATAATATCGTCCAGGACTGCTTATGCATTATCCTCAACAAAACAGGTCCGTATTAATAGTCACCAATAGGCTGTTATTGTTGTTGTTGTTGATGTTAACATTATCGTCACACTTCCTGCAGCCGACCTCTCCGTCATGAAGGTCATGCTAGGTATGATTAACTTCCCCCAGCTGATAGAGTCTCACTATTACTGGTTTATTAACGTTCTAAGATCGTTGTTGGCGCGAAAAGACGCTGATTTATTCACTGATATCGTGAAACTGGTCGGTATCTGGTTAAATATTTTAGTTTCCGTGTAAGCGTGCTACTGCATCACCCTGCCCATTCCTAACCATAACAATAATCATCATAATACGTATTGTTAGTATTGATGACTTAGATTTATTTACAAAAATCTGTTGTCAATGAATGTTTCTAATCCTTTGCAATTTAGAGAATTAGATTTGTATTCTAAAATTGTGAAGACCTAGTTAAAAGTTTATTAATGGAAATGATTAATATTAATTGATTATAAATTTATTATTATACAAACGTTTTAATTATTTAGATAACCTAAAAATAATGTTATTAATTGTGTATAAAGAGTGTATAAAAGTGTATATAGTAGAGTTCATCATATTTCTCATTATCACTGAACATATTCTAAAGTATTATTAAGATCATTGTTACAATAACATTATATTTTATTTAAAAAGATGCTAATTTACACGACTATATATAGTAGTGTAAATTAGCATCTTTTTAAATAAAATATAATGTTATTGTTACTACTTTAATTGATTTCTGACGATAACATTTCATAAATATATTTATGAAATGTTATCGTCAAAAATCAATTAAAGTAGTAAAATAGTTTCTCATAAAGAATACGCTACCGACATATACTACGTGTTCCTATTGACTATCTACACACACCCCTCACACACACAGTACACTGATCATATGATACTAAAACACAATGGCGCTAAAACATTGGAGAGCTTTCCTCTCTTGATTGACACCTCATTGTTTGCGAACAACTGTAACCTCCGCGAACACTACAAACGTGACTTCTACACGGTCATACAACCATCCCTTCCCGTCTTGTTCATCGACAGTAAGTCATCACCAGCCAGCTTCTTCGACAGATGTTTCATTATCGATATAATGATTCGTGAATTCGGCGATTATATTATAGAGAAAGAAAGCAAATTCGTAAGTAGTATTACTATAAGCACGCGCGTATTTGTATGTTTGTGCATAATGTATTCATTGGCTGAATTCCAGCGGATATTAGTATACGATTATGAATAATATTAAATACATTACATCGATACCATTTATGGTGATCACACCCGAATGTTATTATATAATATAGCTATAGTTACGTCGCTAATATTCCCTTTTCCCTTTAACCCCGTCGTACGACCTTCAGATTATACCTTTCCTACTGGACAAGATGCCCGAATCGGTATTGATGTTCCAAGCCATGCAGAAATTAATCCGTAATAAAGTTACAATATTTCACGGATACGAGCAAGAGTTGACGTTAAGGCTGATAGTATTTCTGAGAGACAGCAAATTACAGGTTTACCTCGACCCTCGTCCCCCTACAGACTTCCCGTTTACCTAATTACCACGTCAAATTACAGGTGAGACTCGGCGCATTGGATGCTATTAACGATATGATAGGTCATCTAGATATCGTGCACTTTATGCCTCAATTGGTTGCCGCGCTGCCGATCAACGACTCGAAGCGCTGCATTCGCCAGAAGGCCGTCGAAGTGAAGACCCGTCTCCTTAATTAACCAATAAATATGACTTTTTTACTTAAAATCAGTTTTATTAATAAATAATAAAAAGTGGATATTAAAATATATACAATTATCACAGAAGTTATGTCGAATCAGAGGAGTCGGTTGATGGGTGGGTCTCCCCTGCCCCCAACACCCCTTCACCCCCCGTCACCGTCAAACGATATTACTCTCGGCGCAAGTACGAGTATTAGAAAACTTTGTTGACTCTCCGATAGTAACTATGAACAGACTACTTGTCAAGATGTATTAGTAATTAATATTACGATTAACAATTAAATTTCAATTTAAATAGAATAATTATAACATATATAAATAAATGAAATAATTTATATCGGGTTAAAATATAGGTTGATATATTCTCGACAAATGAAAAAATATATTATAATAAATAATGATGACGGCTTGATTTCATATAAGGTAATTTGAAATTAGAAAAATTATTTTTGTATAAGTTGTTAGATCTAGGAAATAATAATGATATTCTGTTTTGACATTTCTTTAAATGTTCATTGTGCTTGAATAACATATTTGTAAAGGGTATTAAATCTTTAAATTTGAATACTTAAAAATAAATTATTATTAGTAAAAATAATTATATTATTGACAATTTTAAAGATATTTTTATTTACAATTCGAGTAGCCTTTTTTTGTAGAGTTGAAATAAATTGATGGTTATTATTAAAATTATTTCCCCAAAATTCTAAACAATACATGATATGAGGCAAAAATAAATAATTGTAAAGTAGTTTTAAAATATATATTATAAAGTAGTTTTAAAATATATATTGGTAGATAGCTTAACTTTCTTAACCATTTGCATCCGAGCTGTTGATTTCTGTTGTATAATATATAAATAAAATATGATAACTTCATAATTATAAAAGTATGTAAACCCAGTGCATCATAGTATATAATATATAGTATTAGTAGGAAATATATATTACCTATTTGAGAATAAATCATTACTATCCTGAAGTCATGTGTCAATGTAAGATATTAATGATACTATTCGTATATAAATAGATAAATTGATAAATATATCTATTTATATATATATATATATATATATATATATATACATATATGAATGAATGAATAATATTTATTTTACTTATATAATATAAATAAATAATTAATATGCACGGATACAATACATAGATATAGTTATATAATAAGTAAAAAAGGAACTCTTTAATAGCATTATGATTTTGAGAAAGAATTCCACACATAAATATATAAGAATTAAAGAACAAACACCAGAAATATGATAATAACTATAATAATATATAATGAAATTAAATTACATAGTGAATCAAATAGTTCCAATATCATATGAGATATATATCTACTCACAACATGCACACGTGGCATACCCGAATGTCCTTTATCGGCTACATGTTTTGTTATATTAGTCCGAAAGGATTGTATTGGTAGGGGAAAGTAACCTAATACGAACACTTTAACAAAAATTACAATATATTAATATTATATGATTATAGATAGTATTGTAACTTTAAAATTTTATTTAATATTTTAATTCAAAAGATAACGGGGGTGTCCGTATTCGGTACCCATTGTAAAGTATTGACTTTATAGTTGATAATAAATACAATTCGACTCGATGATTAACGACCCACTTGACCTCGCGAATCACAACAGTCATAATAACTAAAGCCGATAACGGTAGATAGCGAAGGAAGAATGCACTAAGAACAATAACAGATAAGCCTGAACGCTCAGACATGGCGGCCACACTAAGATAACAATGGTGACTCGCCAGAGAGATAATAAAGCCAGCCAGCCATGGGAAAATCCCACGCTGGAACCAAAACTCTCGACCAATGAACACACAGCAAAGTTACAAAGATCATAACATTTTATTTAATCTTTTAATTCGAAAGATAACGGGGGTGTCCGTATTCGGTACCCATGTCCGAATACGGACACCCTGTGTTATAATACGGACACCATATATACCACTAGATAAACTATATATTATTGATGAATAAATCAGACAAATTACAATTACGTTATTTATAATTAATTGTATACAAAATATATTGAAATTTAATTAGTTAATAATTTATTTATTTTTATTATTTTTTAATTAATAATATAATTTAAGTATCTAAATAATACTTTTTTTAGAATTAGCTTTATTGGTGGTATTAATATTATAACGCACGCGATTTTATGAAAATCAGAATTGTTCATACGCTGGCGCTGATTGGTTATAGGGTGTCCGATGGACACTGTCCGTATTAAGACATTTAGAGTGTCCGTATTAGGAACTTATATGACCTCTAGATATATGCTTATAACTTAATGAATATTTGATAAAACATATAGAAATTAAAAATACAATTTTTAGAATGCTTTATTTTTTAATAATATAGTGTTATATCGACACATTTGCATAATCTTGAGAAGGTTTTAAGTTGAAATTTTTTGTCATAAATTTAAAAACGTAATAAAAAAATCAGTTTATTGGATATAACAGCAATATTTTTAATAATTAAAAAATAAAAATATATTTGTTAGACAATTTATATAATTATGAATGTTTTTATCCATTAAACATTTTTTTGTAGGATTAATGGTTTCTGAGATACCGAGAGTGTCCGTATTCGGGCACTGTTCATATTCGGTTACTTTCCCCTCTGTAATATATTTCTATCTTAGAAAACTGTAATATGGAGGAATTAACGGTCATATGTACATTGTACAATGTACAATGTACATTCTATGAAGTGTTACATACACATAAGACAATAGTACTATATATATATAAATATATATAAATTACTTATAAATTATATTTATAAATTAAACATGCTTAAATATAAATGCCATATTATTGTTTCACCTATAGGTGCTTTAATACACTGTAAATGCGTTATAGGTGTCCTAAGGGTGTTTTAATATAAATGCTTAACCATGCTTAAATATAAATGCCAAATTAATGTTGTATATGTGCTTTAATACACTGTAAATGCTGTATAGGTGTCATAAGGGTTTTTTAATCATGTATAATCCTTTATTGGTGCTTTAAGGGTGCTATTCTTGTTTACTGGGTAGTATGTATTTATGTGTAACATAGACCTACAACAAGTGATCTACATTATTAAATGTATAGATTTATTTTAGAATGTATAACACCGTTATATTAAATTACACTGATATTATAATATAGTTAAAGTGGTCATATATATTGTCTATATGTATAATCCTGTATGGTGTATATCAGTCATGAGTGTGAATATTGAAGTAACCCGGTATGATATCACTAATGGACCTGACTGAACCATAATGTAAACACTTATTTATAAAAGGGGCGTTTCAAACTTTGTATGGTGAGTCACAGTCATAGTCTACGATTAATGTCATTCGTTGTGTATATACTGAAAACATCATATACGATACGAATTTAGGTGTTATTTTCTTCGAGGTGTGATTGGACGACGTGGTGTATATAAAGCGGTAAGTTCAGCATCGCACAATCATTCACGCGCACTATGTCGACCTATGACAGTAGACCTAGTAAATACGTTGATTTAGAAAATAGTGATTCAAAAGTTAATAGTCATAATAATAGAGCAAGCCCATATTATCGTAATCAAAATACCACTAATGATGCTAATGGTTATATTTCTAATGCGAAAAAGCATGTAGATTGGCCAGCTATGGTATATGATTGTAATACATTAACCGACATAGAAATGGTGGAGAAATATCAGGGCCAATACGCAAGGCACGCAACTAAAATTAGAAGTGTTGCTAACTCGATACAACGAGAAAAGGAAAATGAAGAGAATATGAAAGCTTTAAAGAAACGTATGGAGGATGTAGTTTTGAAAGATTGGCAGGCTATTTGTTTGGAGAGACTCTTATCTCAAAATGACAGAAAGGTCTTGTTTGTTGTAGACCTAAAAGGTAAATCCGGCAAATCCTTTTTAGGATCATATATTCTAGCTAATTACTCGGCAGAAATATTTGAAAAAGGAACACCCAATGCTATGAGGTACGCCTGGAAGATGAAAGATATCGCCATATTTGACTTAGCAAGAAATAAAATGAACTACGAAATTATAGATCGAATCAAGGATGGAGCATTAGTAAGCTATTTATATAAATATCATACCAAGATGAAATCCGAAGCAAGCAAAGTAATTGTTTTGATGAACGACTATCCCGATTATACGAAATTATCCGCTGATAAATATGATGTGTATGTATTGAATAACTAAAGTGTTTAGTTTTATTATTTATTGAAGAGATATTTCTTTTTAATAAACCTGGATCAAAATATTGTTTCCTTTATGATGTTATCCAAATACCTACTTAAATATTCATTTTAATAATATAATAACCTACTGTATTATTTTATTCTTTCAAAATGTAACTACTTCTACGTACTATCAAATCTAGGGCTTTAGTAATATTCATATACTTTATGACAAACATATGTAGGTGTTATGTTAATCGGATATTAGTATAGGACATTAGTATATAAATCTATGATGCAAAATTATCATCATAATAAATAATATAATATATAACGTAAAGTCCATATAGCAGGTTAATTTTATAAAATAAAAATATATAAATCTATTCATTATAATATGTGTATTATAGGCTATGCATGAAGGGCGGCACACTTTACACAATAAACTCCTACACACCTCCGAGTGGGAGGTGTGTAGGAGGTAATTGACAGCTGAATATTTCAAGAGTTCAATGTGGGCGGTCTTATTTCGTCACGCTCTACTGCACATGCTAATATATTCTGAACGTGTAATAGGGTGTTCACACCAATTCCGTTTTAAAAAACGTACGTGTAACTGCAACTTCAAATGAGTCATTCACGGCAAATTTGAAGTAACAGATTTTTAAGTGTTCACATCAATTCCGTGTTTTTTAGTTTGTCGTAAGGGTAGACATATATCGCCATCTATATTTAAATATGTGCAAATAAAATCAATTGTAACAAATCTCATTGTGGGATATAGCTAAATTCAATGTACAAATAGTAATATTATATATTTCTTTAAATACACAAATACATAAATACTACATAGTATGTAGTACATACATTATATTTATTAATTTAATATTTTTAACTAATATAACAAATACTATATTATTATATAATACATAAATCCTTATAATTATATCTAAACTTATGAAATATATATAATTTAAATAAATATTTAATAAATTATTGAAATATATATTATATATTACTATTGTATAGTTGATATATATTATTAAAATATATATATAGTTGTATACCATCTTATATAACCTTTTTATAATATATATATATATATATATATATATATATATATATATATATTAAATATATATATATATATATATATATATATATATATATATTTATATATATATATATATATATTTCTTAATAATATACATTTGTTAATATACTTTATATATATATATCAATATATATATATATATATATATTATATATTAAATATATTTATATATATATATATATATATATATATTTAATAAATAGTTATTCGATAAGTTATATGTAATAATATCTCTAATTCTGTGCGTTCATTCTAGCTGTTCTCTCTAATTCTGTGTGTTGTTACGTACAGAAAATAGGATTAATCCTATTTCAGAAAACGTTCAAAAAACGTGTAGTTCAACTTCAAATAAATAGGAATGTGACTCATAACTTAAAATTTGCCGTGAATGACTCATTTGAAGTTGCAGTTACACGTACGTTTTTTAAAACGGAATTGGTGTGAATACCCTATAACACCTATATGCATAGAATATACTGCGTATACAAATTAACTCCGATTCGTTTATATACCGTGCATACAAATACATACATATGTATTATTTATATAACTATATGTATATACATATATACATATATCCCTACATGCATATTTATTATTTATATAAATATATATACATATACACACACATACCTACATCCATATATGCGAATTTATATAATCTTATTTATATCATCAATTATATATTATATTATCCAATGTTGATTAGTTAATAGCCACATGGAAGGCATCACAGTGTATGCTGGCTATACTATAGGTATAGGTTAAATCTAGTAATCAATGAAGGTGGTATACCTATAGGCAGATATGTGGATATCACAGGAATCATGGGTTAAGAAGAGGTCGTCATTTTATATTATACTTTACATAGGTAATATATATAAATATACATTTAGTTACATTATTAGTTATTTATTTATAGGTACTACTAGTTATATCATATAAACACTATTTACTAAATATATACGAATGTATTATAGCAGCATAACAATATTGAACATGTGTACTATAGTGAATCATAGTGTATATTAATCTAGGTCATCGAGGGTTTAAAATGAGACAAAGGACTTTGATAGTTTATGGGTTATAGCAGGGCAGAGGCGCCAAAAATCTATGACTAATAGATTATTCGAAATCGGAGCGCGCGATTTCGGAGTTGAGACGCCCGCCTCTAGATATAGGCGTGTCATAGCTTAGCTATGCGTATTTGTTAAATCAACGCGTACACATATTACTGATATATATATATATATATATATATATATATATATTTAATTAAATATATATTTAATATATATAATGGTTATAAAATAACCTATATATATATAATGGTTATAAAAGCTTATAAAATAACCTATATATAATACATTATATATATATATATATAATACATTATATATATATATACATATATTAAATATATATAATGATTATATAATAACATATATATATATAATACATTATATATTATATATATATATATATATATATATATATTTAATTAAATATATATTTAATATATATAATGGTTATAAAATAACCTATATATATAATACATAATTTTAGTGCTAATAAACATAAAATTTGATTTTAGAGATTAATTTATTTATTAAGTATACACATCTACATGATTTAATTAAAATACAGATCAAATTATATAATAATCATTTATATTTTATATTCTTTCAAAACATATAATTAATGTATACACACACACACACACATACACACACATACATACACACACATACACACACACACACACACACACACACACACACACATACATATGCATATAGATACATAATATCTATAATAATACATTGTCTTTTATCAAATTATCTTTTATAGTTTATACCATTTATATATATATATATATATATATATCAGTTACTATAGATACATAATACCTATAATAATACATATTTCCTTTGTTAAAAAACAGGTAAATACTATTTATATATATATAATTTAACTATATATATAATACATTATATATTATATATATATATATATATTAAATATATATTCAATATATATAATAGTTCCATAATAACCTATATAATAACCTATATATATATATATATATATAGGTTATTGTAAAACTATTATATATATTTAATATATAATGTATTATATATATAGGTTATTGTATAACCATTATATATATTAAATATATTATAATTATATATATATATATATATATAGAGAGAGAATATATATACTTTATATATATAGAGAGATATATACCTTATATATATATATATATATATATATATATATATATATATATATATAGTCTATATGTGTATATGTGCGACGCACATTATGCATGTGTGTATATATATATATATATATATATATATATACACAGTGTACTACACTGTAATGTATATTACATGTACACGTAATATATACTAAGGACATACATGTCCGACGGACATTGTCCGTAGTATATCTAGAGGCGGCGTTTATCTAGTATGACACGCCCATATCTAGAGGCGGGCGTCTCAACTCCGAAATCGCGCGCTCCGATTTCGACTAAACTATTAATCATAGATTTTTTGGCGCCTCTAGCCTGTGTCTACGAGTTTATGTATAGATGTTACATAATTACACACGTACACAATTCTATATTGACTTAGTTACATATACATGTAGGGAAATGCACACAACACTATTTTATGTTATCCAATTTGTATATCCATATATTTATATATAGTAATTACAAAGATTTTCCGAAGGAAAGATATAACACTTACGCGAAATCGTGTAATTCGAATTTGTATACAAAATACCCTGGTGCCACCTATAGCGGGTTACTTTTAGGAACTATGAGTTGTTTATAATGTAAATTCGTATTTAATATACACTTTTAAAATGTTAAATAATATGCTTTAAATTAATATTTATATGATGAAAACTAAGTGTTCATTACTAATATATAACAAACAAATATGATATGTATGTTTTAAATGCTATAGGCCTACGTATATATTTAGTGAGTAAAAGCTAATTTATATTGCATGTAATTTAATAGAGCAATGAAAACATTGTTGTATGCAAACATAGCCGAACATAAATCTATTGCAGTGATTTCGATACTACTGCTAGCAGCGGTTGGGGCTATTACTAAATTACGTTGCATGCATAGGGAGTGTTATATCTTTGCTTCGCAAAATCTTTGGTAATTAGTTAAATAAATTTGATAATTCAAATACATATAGCTAGGTGTAATGTATGTATAGTTATATATAATATATGTTAAGTTATATTGTATATGATACAAAAGTATTGAATGTATTTATTTTATTTATTATGAAATATATTAATAAATTATAATATGAGTGATATATAATAATAATTATAATAATATTTAAACGTAAACAAATAACAGAAACTATTCATTATCATTATCAGCATTGTCATTGTCATCATCATTAATTGACATAATATCGTCAGATGGATTGATAAGATAAGATCCTCTCATTAGTAGATCAAATGCTGATATACTAATGAGATAATCTATAGAAGAATACTTATCGAATAATTCCATCAGGAGATGGTTATTACATTTAAATACAGCTTTTTGTTACTTCCGTGTAATTGTTGATTCGAATAGCCAGACCATACACAGCACTTTTAGAGACTGGATATATATACTATAATATCGAGTACTCGGTCTGGTATCGTGTACTAGAGTGACGCTAGACGAGCGTCGTTTAAATCTCGTTGATCCTAGAGTCGGCCGCGACTTGAGTATATGGGTATATATTCAAGCCACGGTCGACGACCGTGGCTTGGTCGACGAACGTGGTCATGAGCCACGTTCTAGTAGGTGAGTAATTGAGCTGAGGCCGGCAGACGACGCTCTTCGAGCGTCGTTCTAGAACTCACTATCTGAATGCCTGAAATTCGTTAGTTGCATGTCACTTGATGTATTAGCTGGACAGCGCGGCTTCACCTGCGACGGATGTTTAGGATGGGTTCATCTATCCTGTGATACTGGTATCTCACCTACAAGATATCTGGAAATGGTGAATAACCATGTTATTATTAACTGGAAATGTTCCACGTGTCTGGAACTACAAAACAGACAAACAGCAGCAGAATATTATCGGTCCGTACACTATCGAAAGAGATCACCTAAAAATTCAAATCGAAAATCCTATTCCATCTCCATTATCAATCGATCAAACCGTTCATTTGGTATATACATTAAAAAAAGGAACGTCTACAAGAGGTGGCGATACTCTTATCGACAACCATGGTCATTCATACCAAATGAAGCGTGATCAGAGACGACATTCTTTACATTGGCGATGTAAATATAATAAACCTCCATATTCTTGCAAACACTCATTAAAACAAATCGATACAACCTGTGAAATATATACAACTGAAACTCTGCGGCAAAGCCCTCAACCTCACACATGCAGTCCAGTCACTGGGGTAGAGAAAATGATTGATTTTGTTCGAAACGTAAAAGATCAGGGGATGAAAAGACCCCATTCTTCGTCTGCTTCAATTATCAAAGAGGTTTATAATAAATAATATTTATTAATTTCTAATTAAATATACATACTTATATATAACTATCCCATATTTGTGTATACATTCATAGCATAATATTAACCATTTGGTAGACATGATTATTTGGTACAACATTTCGTGTCCACCAAATAGTTAGGGCAATATTATATATATATATATATATATATATATATATATATATATATATATATGTGTTACATTATTTGTTATTATAATTTATATTTCAAACTTTATATCATATTATTTAGTTTGTAAGTCTCATTTTTTTATAAATTATTCTTAATAAACTATTGTATATGCAATTCCATCAATTGTTCAATCAATTAGAATTATTCTATAATATATTAAAAAAATATACCGTATAAACAATAATTTCTCTACATAACATTGTAGGCACTACTATGAGATAGTCCACTTTATGCCAAAACATAAATTATTGTACAATACAGTAAATCGATTTCGTTCAAAATATCGTGATAATGATAATGAATAGTTTCTGTTATTTGTTTACGTGTAAATATTATTATCATTATTATTATATATCACTCATATTATAATTTATTAATATATTTCATAATAAATAAAATAAATACATTCAATACTTTTGTATCATATACAATATAACTTAACATATATTATATATAACTATACATACATTACACCTAGCTATATGTATTTGCATTATAAAATTTATTTAACTAATTACTATATATAAATATATGGATATACAAATTGGATAACATAAAATAGTGGTGTGTGCATTTCCCTACATGTATATGTAACCAAGTCAATATAGAATTGTGTACGTGTGTAATTATGTAACATCTATAAATAAACTAGCAAAGTCCTTTGTCTCATTTTAATCCCTCGATGACCTAGATTAATATACACTATGATTCACTATAGTACACATGTTCAATATTGTTATGATGCTATAATACATTCGTATATATTTAGTAAATAGTGTTTATATGATATAACTAGTAGTACCTATAAATAAATAACTAATAATGTAACTAAATGTATATTTATATATATTACCTATGTAAAGTATAATATAAAATGACGACCTCTTCTTAACCCATGATTCCTGTGATATCCACATATCTGCCTATAGGTATACCACCTTCATTGATTACTAGATTTAACCTATACCTATAGTATAGCCAGCATACACTGTGATGCCTTCCATGTGGCTATTAACTAATCAACATTGGATAATATAATATATAATTGATGATATAAATAAGATTATATAAATTCGCATATATGGATGTAGGTATGTGTGTGTATATGTGTATATATTTATATAAATAATAAATATGCATGTAGGGATATATGTATATATGTATATACATATAGTTATATAAATAATACATATGTATGTATTTGTATGCACGGTATATAAACGAATCGGAATTAATTTGTATACGCAGTATATTCTATGCATATAGGTGTTACACGTTCAGAATATATTAGCATGTGCAGTAGAGCGTGACGAAATAAGACCGCCCACATTGAACTCTTGAAATATTCAGCTGTCAATTACCTCCTACACACCTCCCACTCGAGTGTTCATTTATAAAAATGTGCCGCCCTTCATGATTCCCCGTATTATATTATTAAAACTAATAATTAAATTTACAATTGAATTAATATACATTAAAAAAATAATATTATTTTTTATTATTATTAATAATGTGTATAAAATGTGTATAAATATGTATAAAATTAAGAAATAAATAGTAGGTTAATAATAAATAACCCACTTATATTTTAGTTCACATAGTATACCAGATTATTAATATCAGAATAGGGGTAGGTTGCACTACGGTGACAATTTATACACAATATTTATAATTAGATGTTTACTTCGGGCTGTTTACATGCTCGGATTACCTTACTGAGGTCATCAGGCTGATTAGGGTAGTATGGAGAGTGGGGTGAATGGGGAGAATGGGGAGATTTGAATAGGAGGGAGACCTGAGCTACCCGACAAATATTGTATTACTACTATATCAATAATTATGACAATAATAATTAATAAAGGGATGA
This sequence comes from Osedax fenrisi, assembly GCA_964019155.1. NCBI lineage: Eukaryota > Metazoa > Annelida > Polychaeta > Sabellida > Siboglinidae > Osedax > Osedax fenrisi. The sequence goes on from OZ025239.1 coordinate 80,385,149, forward strand.
TTTTATGCTATTCATATATGACATAACATTTAGAATATATTTTCTAGTTATATTTATTTTAAGAAAAAAGTGTTTTAGAATTACTTTTAGATCAATAGGGGAAAGTAACCGAATACGGACACTATCGGTATATTAAAAACCATAAATCCTACAAAAAAATGTTAATGGAAAACATTCATAAATATATAAATAGTCTAAAAAAGTATTTTTTTATTTTTTAATTATTCAAAATATTACTGATATATCCAATAAACTGATTTTTTTTTTTACGTTTTTAAATTTATGAAAAAAAAATTCAACTTAAAACCTTTAACAATATATTATTAAAAAATAAAGAATTCTAAAATTATATATATATAATTTCAATGTTTGTTATCAAATATTCATTAAGTTATAAGCATATATCTAGAGGTCATATAAGTCCTTAATACGTACACTCTAGATGTCTTAATATGGACACCCTATAACCAATCAGCGCGCAGCGTATGAACTATTCTGATTTTTATAAAAATCGCGTGCGTTATAATATTAATACCACCAATAATTATTGGTTTAGCTTTAAAGCTAAATCTAAAATTGTTATTATTTAGATACTTAAATTGTATTATTAATTAAAAAAATAATAAAAATTAATAAATTATTACCTAATTAAATTAGAATAAATTATTCATACAATTAATTATAAATGATGTTATTGTAATTTGTATGGTTGATTCATCAATAATTATTGATAATTATTATAATATATATATTATATATAATTATATATATACTATATTATATATTATACCATATATGGTTTATCTAGTGGTATTTATGGTGTCCGTATTATAACACAGGGTGTCCGTATTCGGAAAAACTTTCTTTATATCGATGATTCGGACATGGTACCGAATACGGACAGTGTCCGTCGGACACCCCTGTAATCTATGGAATTAAAAGATTAAATAACATTTTAAAATCACAATAATATCTATAATCATATAATATTAATATATTGTAATTTTTGAATACAAATAATTATTTATAAATTGTTAAGACCATGTATTGTTAAAGTGTCCGTATTAGGTTACTTTCCCCTAATAGTAAAATAACCGGCTCCAAATGTGTAGAAGTGATACCATAGATAACCTGTATACATCTATAGATTATCAACCATGTATACATGATAATTTGTTTATTGAAAATACCTTGATTTTGGCAATATTTATTAGATTAATTATTTCTTGATAGCTAGAATACTAATTTAAATTATATCTGTGATTACTAATTTAGAAAACTGGTGTTAAACAAATATATATATATATATATATATATATATATATATATATAATTATATATATATATATATCCTATGAACCAAAGATTTTCCGAAGGTTGCTTCGTAAAATCTTTGATATATATATATATATAATATTATATTGAGCGAAAGTACCATATTGTTTTATTAATATGTTTAGTTTAATTAGTAATTAGGACCTCTTATAAATTAAGTTAATATACTAATAGTTTTTAAACATTATCAGTGGATATATCCACACTGGATAAATACGAATATATATTTTATTAAAATCATATGGATATATATATATATATATATTGTTATTGTTATCTTGGTGAAGTCCTTTCACCCCATCTTCGAACGTATATTAATGTTTCTCTTATAAATATATGTTTCTAATTAATTTAAACCCGATTTCTATTGCTTATGTATCTGACACCAGAGCCAACTGAACCACACAGGCTGTTATTTATATATATATATATATATATATATATATATTAGAAGAATAATTTTTAGAGATAGGGTGAACTATCAAGTTGATAACCCCAGTTGTGATTAGTGGTATTTATAGGGGACACGCGGATTACGTCATATATATAGGACATATACTTATATGATATATTTATATAGGTACCTACACGGGATGCTCGATAGAATATCTGGTATCCGACGACTAATTTAGAGGCAGCTTATCCAGAGCCTAATTAGTAGGACCCACTCGATAATAACTGAAATAAGAGAATATTACAATGTACTACTTTAAGACTATGTACTACTTAAGACTTTCTTTAAAGTGCCCAAGTAACCAAAAGTTGGTTCAAGACTTAGGAAACTTAAGTCATATTGACTTAAGTCAAACTTGGTTCAAAAGTTAGTAACCTGTGATACCGAAAACCTAAGTCAGCGAACCAGGTATGGACCAATTTAAAACTTAAGTCAGCGAACCAGGTATGGACCAATTTAAAACTTAAGTCAGCGAACCAGGTATGGACCAATATAAAACCTAAGTCAGCTAACCAGGTATGGACCAATTTAAAACTTAAGTCAGCGAACCAGGTATGGACCAATTTAAAACCTAAGTCAGCGAACCAGGTATGGACCAATTTAAAACTTAAGTCAGCGAACCAGGTATGGACCAATATAAAACTTAAGTCAGCGAACCAGGTATGGACCAATTTAAAACTTAAGTCAGCGAACCAGGTGTGGACCAATTTAAAACCTAAGTCAGCGAACCAGGTATGGACCAATTTAAAAGTTAATTCAGCGAACCAGGTATGGACCAATATAAAACTTAAGTCAGCGAACCAAATATGGACCAAAATAAAACCTAATTCAGCGAACCAAGTATGGACCAAGTATGGACCAAATAATACCTAAGTCTGTGAACCAAGTATGGACCAATATAAAACCTAATTCAGTGATAATGTATTAAATTACATAGTATTACTTAAATAATTTTACTTTTTAAAATAATATTTTATTTATTAAAAACAGTTTATTAACTTAAATATATTAATTAAAATTATAATTATTAATTAATTTGCATATATAAAAATTAAATCAATATTTCAAAATAATTAAAAGTTATAATATTTTATTCTTTCTATAATAAAATAATGATATAAACTTAATAATAATACTTACATCAACAACTTAAGTTGAACTTAAGTCATGTATCATAAGTGTATAATATATTAGTTATTATATATATATATATATATATATATATATATATATATATATATATATATATATATATTATTATATATATTTATATATATATATTATATACCATTTAATATATATATATTAATATTATTATTATTATTATTATTATTATTATTATTATTATTATTATTATTATTATTATTATTATTATTATTATTATTATTATTATTATTATTATTATTATTATTATTATTATTATTATTATTATTATTATTATTATTATTATTATTATTATTATTATTATTATATATTTAAATCTATTATAAACGTATGTTATATGACTTAAGTTCAACTTAAGTTATTGATGTTATCCTATTAATATTTATCTATATAGTTTTTATTTATTTATAAAGAAAATTATAATATATATTCTAATTAGGATAAAGATAATTAAATCAAAACTATATACAATATAATTAAATATTTATATAACATATATCAAGACAGTTGGTGTATCACTTGATTATAATAAGATGCACTGTAAATACAATGTTAATCTCTGTTATGACACTTTTTTATAACAAAAAAATAATTATCTTTTTTAATATAATATAATATATTATATGTGTTATACACACAATAAAACTTATTTCATTTAAATTAAGTTTGACCTACGTTTTAACTTAAGTCATATATGACTGTATGAGTGTATACACTCAATAAAACCTAGTTCATCTGACTTAAGTTTGACTTAAGTCATACACACAATAAAACCTAGTTCAGCTGACTTAAGTTTGACT
>OZ025239.1:80393901-80436401 GCA_964019155.1 Osedax fenrisi
GATTGTTTTATGGCTATATTATTTATTTTGATGTTCAATTTATGTTTAACTCTTGTGCGATGGAATAAAATTAATTTTGTTTTATCAATATTAAGAACTAGCTTATTACCACAAAGCCAGTCACATATTAAAACTAAAGTAGAATTTATTTCTTTTTCTAGATCATTTAACTTATGAGACTTAAATGTTAAAGTTGTGTCGTCAGCAAAAAGAGTAAAATTGCATTTATTAGTTATATTAGGTAAATCATTTATGTACATTAAAAATAATACTGGTCCCAAAACTGAACCTTGTGGTACACCACATTTAATCGGAAGTATTTTAGAATTGGTATTATTATAGCTTACGTATTGATACCTGTTTGTCAAATAACTTTTTAATAATGACAAAGTGATACCTCTGAAACCATATATATATATAATTTATTTAATAAAATTTCATGATTAATAGTATCGAAAGCCTTTTTTAAATCAATCGATATTGTGGATATGAATAATTTGTAATTTATATTTAAGTAATCGATATAATTTATCAAAGCATCACATGTTGATATAGATTTTTGAAATCCAAATTGAGAATTGTTTATTAAAGAATTTTTATCTAAAAATGAAAACATTCTTACTTTTAAAATTTTTTCAAAAATTTTTGAGAATTGTGATGTCAATGATATTGGCCTATAATTCGAGCAATCATTTTTATTTCCTTTTTTATATAAAATTATAACTTTAGATGTTTTAATATTATATATATATATAATATATAATATATAATATATAATATATAATATATAATATATAATATATAATATATAATATATATATAATATAAATATTATATATTATACTTTTAATATATAATATATTCAGTATGCATATACACATTTGTTGATAACTAAATTTACCATATTGTAGGAAGTTGATCCTGATCACTATTGCTCTCGTTAGCGTTGCTGTCGCTGAAGGTTATTCTATCATGCATATGATACTATAGTATTATAATATATGTATTAATAATATATTAAGTAATGTGGTACGCGTCCCAGGGGCTAAGCGTATTAATAGGTAGGTATTAATATGTATTAATATATATTGAATTGAATTGAATTGAATTGAATATGGTTTATTGAGTAGAAATACAATATAATGCAGTATATACAATTTCTGCTCAAAGGAGAGTACCAGAGATTATCTTGTAATCTATACTCACGACGAGGGTACCCTCCAATAATAAAATAATACAATAATATGACAACGATAAAATTAAGAATAGTAAAACATGAAAGAAAGAAATGAGGTAATTTAATGAACTAATTAGTAAATTAGAAAATACAACAATTAGTAAATATATATAACATATATCAACTGTTATATATATATTACAATTATATTAACGAGTGTTAATAATAAGATTAATATTTATTTAAATATTCAAGTTTTATATATTTTTTAAATGCATTGTATTTTAAGTTTTTACATGTATTATTTAATTCATTCCAAAGTTTAATACCATATACATTTATTGTATGAAGTTTATTATTGTTTTATATTTAGGTATTCTATAATTGCATTTATTTCTTATATTGTAGTTATTTATTTTATATTCAAATTTATTTGTTATGTTGATTGGTAATTTTTTATTAAATACATTATGCATAAAATTAAGAGATGTAATTAATTAAATCCTATATATTTAAAATTAAAATTTTTTTAAATAACAAATCAGTATTATGTAATTTATAAGTATTGTGTATACGATTAGGTGTTTTATTAATTAATCTAATTATTTTTTGTTGTTGTATAAATAATTTATTTATATTACTCTTATAATTAATTCCCCATATTATCAGACAATACATATAGTTTGGAACTATTAGTGCATTATATAATAATAATAGGGTTTTAGTATCAATTAAAAATAAAATGTTTTTAAATAAATACAATATTTTAGCTAATTTTATTTTTAACTCAATGATATGTTTTTTATAATTTAATTTATTATCAATGTAAAGCCCTAGGAATTTATATTGATTTACACAGTGAATGGTTTGGTTATTTAGCGTTATTATCTCATTTGTGTTGGTAATACTTGTATTGCTGTAGAAGTACATTACTTTTGTTTTACTAATATTTAGTTGTAATTTATTGTTAATGAACCAGTTTGACAATATTTTTAAGTTTTCATTTATTTTACTATTATTTGCATTATTTATTGTAATAGAAGTGTCATCAGCATATAATATCAATTTTGTATCAATAGAGTTAATAAATAAATTTGATATGTCATTAATATATAAAATGAATAGTAGTGGCCCTAGTATAGATCCTTGGGGTAACCCCACATCATATACAGTAATTAGAGGTGATACTTTATCATTATATCTGACAGATTGTTTTCTGTTATATAAATAGGATTTAATTAAATTAAGGGTTTGCCCTCTTATTCCGTATTTATATAATTTAATGAATAGTATTTTATGGTCAATTGTATCAAAAGCCTTTTTAATGTCTACAAATACTGCAGCTATTTTATCATGCTTATCAATGGAATTAGTTATATTATTTGTTAATGCATATATTGCATGTAATGTGTTTGATTTTTTTTTGAATCCATATTGATTTGAAGATATGATATTATTTTTTTCTATAAAATTATCTATTCTCTTTTTAATTATTTTTTCAATAATTTTTGAGAATTGCGATATTATACTTATAGGTCTGTAGTTTTCTATATTATTTGTATTGTTATTCTTGTGAATAGGTATAATTACTGATTTTTTCATATTCGATGGATATATGGATTTGTTTAATATTAAATTAAATATATGAAGTAGGGGAGAGCGGGGCAGGTTGACCATAGGGGCAGGTTGAGTCATCTCAATTATTTCTGCTATTAATAAATATCTTATTAATATGCTATTAATATGTAATTTTTAATACATGTATACACAATTATATTTAGCATTATTATAACAACTCAAAAATTATTTATTTTAACTAATTAAAATATTATTTAATTATTAATATTTTATGAAAATCTCGTTAGTGGGACAGTAAGTTTAAATTTGATATTATTAATATATTTTGTAATAATATAGTAGTATTAATGGTATATTAATAAAGTATATTTAATATACTATATATTATAAAATAAAAAATTAAAAAATTATCACTCACAAATTAATTAGATTACTTTTATATATACTAGTGATATGGGGCAGGTTGACCATAGTAAAACGGGGCAGGTTGACCATAGGGTCAATCTGCCCCGTTTATCATTAAACATATGTATTCATTAATTTATTTAATTAACTAATGACTTATTTAAATAATAATAATAATCTAATTAATTAAATATATAATTGAGTAATTATTTTAAATAATTAAATAATTGGTTTATATGCTGGATTAAAACATAGAAAATCTAACCTCTCTCCTAATCTAACCTCTCACCTTAAAAGTTTCATTAGTTTTGATATTAATATTGGTGCATATACTTGTTAATATACTAATAAATATAAATATATAACTTTAACTATGTTTATTTTTTAAATATATCTTTAATTTTGCATTTTTTCTACCTGGCTCAACCTGCCCCATTAGACGGGGCAGGTTGAGCCAATTAAAAAAAAAATTAAAATGTAATTATATAATTAATTATTTATCATTACACTGATTTATGAATGTTTTTAATTGATCATAAACTATATATATCTTATGCACTTTATTTTATTAAAATATATTCATAACATTATAAGATACATGTGTTTTTATAAAAAATGGCTCAACCTGCCCCGCTCTCCCCTAATGGTTTTAATATAGGGTATATGACCAATTTTATTAATTTAAAATCAATGCCATCATGATCTTTTGAGCATTTAGAGTCTATTTTATTAATGATAGTAATGATTTCTAGTTCTGAAGTCTCGTTAATATATATTGAATTTATATTACTATTTATTAAATTATTTTCAATATACAAGTTTTCAAAACTATTATTAATATGTTTACCCATACTGGCAAAGTGAATATTAAATTCATTCCCAACATTAGTAGAATCTATAGCATCATTATTTTTATTAACAAAATTGTTGATTTTATCAAACAAAATTTATTATGGGTTAATTTATTTAAAAGTTTCCATTTATCATTTATGTTGTTAGATTTGTTAAATAATTCTGAGAAATATTTATTTTTTTCTTTTTTTATTGTGTATTTTAGTTGTTTTTTAATTGAATTATAAATATCCCAGTTTCTATCTGTTTTATTGTTTAGAAATATTTTATAAAGTTTATTTTTTTTATTTATTGCATTTTTAATTTTATTCGTTATGAACATTTTTATTTTGTTGTTTTTTATGTGTACACTTTTCAATGGTATGCAACCATTATAACTATTTAGGAATGTATTTATAAATTTATCATAACAAAATTCAACATTGTCTGAATTATATAAATAATTCCAGTCTATAGATGATAAGTCATTTATCAACTTCTCAATGTTTTTTTTATTTAACGTTCTTTTGTAAATAACTTGTCCATTATTGATTTCTATATGTTTTTCTAGTTTTATATTTAAAAATATAGGTAAGTGGTCTGATAATTCGTAATTAATTATACCAGAAGATAATCTGTCAGTAATAAAATTTGTATAGAAGTTATCTAAAATAGAATTACTCTTAGAGGTTATTCTAGTAGGGGACTTAATTAATGAATACATTCCCATTGACATCATATTTATTTCTAAATCACTATTAAGTTTAGAGATATCATCATTAAAATCTCCACATATTATAATGTCTTTCTTAATGTTACTAAATAAAGTATAAATTAAGTTATTATATTCATCTAAACTAGAATCAGGACTTCTGTAGTTGACTACAAGAATGAAATTCAGATTATTAAATGTAATAGATACAGTCAATATATCTATAGCATCTGGAATGTATATAGTATATTTATCTAGTTTATTACTAATTATGGTCTTTTTTATAAATAAAAGTACCCCACCACCTCTTTTTTTATTTTTTTTTATTCTGTTTTGTGAAAAACATTCATAATTATTAAAATATAAGTTAGGATAATCATCTTTCCCTAGCCACGTTTCTGTTAGGGCTATAATGTCTATATTATTTAATTGGTCAATAAAGACAATTAGTGATTCAACATTATGATTAAAACTGCGTATATTAATATGCATTATAGATAGTTTAGGATAATTGATATTATTATATGTGTTTATATTCATATTATTAGTGTTTTTGTTATGTGATAAATCGCTAATATTGTAATTATTTATTGTATTATTCATTTTTATTTACCTCTATTATTTTAAAATCTTTATTTATTTTTCTAATATAATAATTCTTTGAATTATCTAATTTTAATTTATTTTTAATTTCTATTTTTAAATTTTTTATTGTTACTTTATCTGATTCCTTGTATTCTTCAACTACTCCTATATGTTTATACTTTGTATCTTTTAGTTTGAATGCATTTTTTATAAAATAAGATTGATCCATTGTTTTATTTAATACAATTTTTAAAGGTCTTATATTTGTTTCTTTTTCATTATATTTACCTAATCTATAACTATCCATGATTTGTATATTATTTTTTATTTCCAATATTTCTGTTATGTCATTAATTATAGAATTTGAATTTTTATTTCTTAAATTGAAATTATCCTCTTTTTCCTCTTTAAGATTATAAATTATTATAGATTTAGTATTACTTTCTATTTGTGAAATTAATTTACTAGTGTTTATTTCATATGTATTTTCTATATTTTGTTTAGTTATGTTGGCGTAACTTATAATATTACTATTATTTTTTTCTTCTATTTTGTTAATATTATCTTGCATGGTTATTTGATTTGAGTTTATTTGATTTTTTATTTCTATTAGATTGTTTGTTATTGTGAGATTTAGATTTGTTATAATATTGTTATTTTCTAAGTTAATATTTGTTAAATTTAATATTATTTGATTTTGATTTTCTATTAAAGTATTTAGTTTTACAATTATTTCATCTTGTAATTCGTTATTTTTTATTTTTGGAGGCATTATGATTAATATATACTATATATAAATATATATATATATATATATATATATATATATATATATATATATATTTATACCATATATGTACTTTATTGTTTATTTATATTGGATATAAGCACAAATATACATATCAATGCATACATATATAATGTAGGTTAATATAATATATACCTATATAGTTTAATTTAATAATTAATTATTATAATTAAATCAAATTAATTATGCAATTATAGATAGAATGAAATGTATATAAACTAATAAAAAATAATAACTAATAAAATGTATATAATGTATATGAATGTATATGAATGTATATGAATAGTGCAAGACGTGTAATAATAGTGCAATTATAATATGAATATAGAGATTATAAATATAAATAATAGAATAGAGAAAAATGTAAACAACAATATAATAGAAATGATATGCTCCAATGATTTTAATAATATTTTAAATATGAATGATATAAAGTTGAAATAAATGACAAAGTAGTGCGTGAAAAAAATAAATAATAAGTAAACAATGTGTGTTATATGTTTATAGGTATGATGATTATAAAATATTCATGGACAACTTATCTGGATATCGGATTAATCAGGCTAAATTAATTTGGAATTAAATTGATGTTTGACAATATAATAGTAAACAGGAAGTGATATATATATATATATATATATATATATATATATATATAAATGTAATGGGTATTAATGGGTATTAATGGGTATTAATATATAATATATATAATATATATAATATATATATATGTTATAACGTATTAAAAAAAACAAAATCTTGATTATAATTTTTTTAAATTCCACAAATTATAGAAAATATGCACATTAAAAATGCACATTAAAATTTGTTTACATTCATATAGTTAGGAAATGAATCTATAGATAGGCTATAGGTATATATATATAGATATAGATAGGGGAAATTCTCCGATTACCGACCCCTAAATGATTATTTGTAATAACTTATTCAATATTAAATATTTATTTGAAATTTTGTAATTAGGGTAATATTTTGGCTATTTTAAATTTTTTATATAATTATATTTACAAGAATAAACATGGGTCGGGAATCGGATACATGTGCCTAATACCGAACCCCTTCTCCTATTACCGACCCCCTAAAATAATCGTGATATAAATAATTGTAGTATTATAATATCCAATAAAAATAGTAGATATAAATAAATATAATTAATTATAACATTCACGAAATTTATTTTGTATTGAATTTATGTTTTAATAGTAATATTAAATTTAAATTTAAACATAGTAATTATATTAAAATAGTATATATTATTATTTAATATATATTTATTAATCAGTATGTTACATACTGTATGTATATAATCAACTGGAATCAAGAATCCTAAATCTATATCAATGATACACAAACAACTTACGATATATTTTAAAGTAAAATACGGATCTATTTTGATTGGATACAATAAATCACATGGGGTCGGTATTAGGGTAATTTAGGGGGTCGGTAATAGGACAATTATATGGGTTGCTATAATTAAGATATCTTGGTTAATAGTTATTCAAATTAAATTATTTTTATAATAGTAATAAAAATTGTATTGATCTACAATATTATGCTCGGTATTAAGTTTTCTTTTAAATATAAAGTATTTACAATGATTTAAAAAAAGTTATTATTCAAATATTTAAAAAGTAAAAACAAAATTTGATCAAATAACAATTGTAGGATTAAATATTTTTAAAAACAATACTTATTCATATGTATCATTAAATTACTAACAGTTCGTGAATATATTATTTGTTGATATATCTTATAGTTACTGAGATACGAGAGGGGGTCGGTATTAGGAGGGGGTCGTTAATCGGGGAATTTCCCCTATATATATAGATATGGATATAGATATAGATATAGATAGATATAGCCTATATACTTATGTATATATTAATTGTATACGTTTATAATTATATAAACAATATGATAGTAAATCCTTAATGATATTTATTACAACTTTTGTAGATACAATATCTATAGATTTATTATATAAAATAAGTTTACTTTAACTTGTAATATATTTAATACGTCTATTATATTATGTTATAACATCACTTATGTTACTATGCCACCCTATATTTACAGAATGTGGAGGTGTTTCCTATGATTCGACGATTAAAGCTTGCTGCGATGATGTAAATGTATTCGATGTTCAAGCCCGATATACATGTTGTAAAGGGACATATCAACCGGAAGTAGACTGTACTGAAGAGCGTGCCATTGCTAGAAAACATAAATGCGGTTCAAAGTCATACGATATATCCGTGTCGATTTGTTGTAGTTCACGTATTTATTCGCGTACTGGAGGTCGCTCTAAATGTTGTATGATGTTACCTTACAATCCTAAAAGTCATTATTGTCACATGACCGGGTTAATTCGTCCTATGCATACATGTACCTCCAGCTCTAAGTATATGTGTTGTTCCGGTAAGAAATTTAAGAGACGTTCTGGCTATACTTGTTGTATTAAATCTTATGTGCCTTTGGGAAAATGTACAAAGAAGCCATTATGTGTAGGTAAACCTTACTACCCACACACTCGAGTGTGTTGTGGTAAAGTAATACATGTGAAGAAGTCTGGCTATGTGTGCTGTTCGTCTAGATATGTGCATAGCAGCAAGTGTACACGATTTTCTCTCGCATGTAATGCACGTCAATATAACAGCGCTATTTACGTGTGCTGTAGTGGTAAAGTTTACAAGAAATCCTCTAGGAAGATGTGCTGCGCGAAGTCGTACTATTCTTACATGACTCATCAATGCCGCTTCGGAAAAGTTGTTAATCGAAGATGTATGAGATCGAGCCGTACTAAACTTTGCTGTAGAAATGTTTCTTACAAAAAAACTAAGTACTCTGCTTGTTGTAAAACTCGTAAATATTCCAAAAAAATGTCTTATTGTTATCGTGATGTAATTCGTACTAAACGTAGTTGTGGTTCAGTTAAATATAACCCTTACAAACATGTATGTTGTAACAAAACACTATTGCATAAAAGATATCTAGGTTATTCTTGTTGCGTTAATAATTATTATAGTCTCAGTGAGTCGTGGTGTAGATTTGGAAAAGTGTATCCGAAATAGGTTATTGTTTTTGTTTCTTAATAAATGAAATTATATAAATACTCTTTTATTACATATTTCAATACATATTTAATGTATTATATTATACCTATATTATATACCTATAAATTATAGGCTTTAACCTTATATACATATAATTTATATAGGAATATATCACTTTAATAAATATTTTAAATTCCAATATTTCATCTAATAGTTAGTAACTAAAGTATGTTTAATTCTAAATACTGTACAGGACCTAGTGATGTAAATGATGCCGAACTTTGTGATTCTAAGCCGATACTTTTGGTTATTGATGCCGAGCCGAGACTTTAAATTTTGGAAAAAAAACGAGCCCCAGTTGAACCTAGACTCGTGATAAATATATATTTAAGTCTAGTTCATAATATATAATTTGTATTTTACTCTTGAAAAAGTATATTGTTGTCAGTTAAAAATCTTAAGATACTTAAGTTTAATTTAACTATATAATTGGATATATTATAATCTGGCGGTATTCTAAACTATACACAAATCGGAGTGGTCATTTTGAGGTTGATATATTTTAATTCCGCAATTTCAATTCATTAATCTAACATTGTAATTAAAAATAATGAAAAACTTATAAATAGAGATTTGAAATTTGTAATTAATCAATATTCAATATAGTTATCAACAATTAAATTGGAAAATATAATTTATTTATATACAAAATTAAAAATAAAGTAAGTAAATATTATAGATTATATTTATTTATGAAACCCTTCCGTAATACATACAATTAATATTCTTGGAAGTGTTGTTAGTGATGCTTAATAATAATAACCGTTATAACAAATAATTATTAGTTAACTAATTGGAACGAATAAATATAATAATATAGTTAAAATAGATTTGACAGTATTAGATATTAATTTTTGAATTGAATGAATCTGGTATCTAGTTTAAAGCTGTATTTAGTAGACAATTCCAGAGTTTAATGATTATATCGAAAAGTGGTACTTCCCAAATCTCACCATGATAATGTTGTAGTTTAAGTATACTACTTATATAGATGTAGGATAGCAGAGAATAGTCAACAGTTAGTTGCTCTAGGGATAAATGATTTATGGATAAATGATAAATGAATTATGGGGATAGAAAAGTTAAGTATGATTGTATATAACTGAAGGATATGTTTATAGTTAATAGGCCTACCCTGGTAGATAGTATACCAGTTTAGTTGTTATCTACGTTGCTACACGGCTATGACAATCAGTGGATTTCAGATTGAATATAGTTCTGATTTAGTAAGCGGTCATAGTCGGTAAAGAAAGATAGTTATGTATAGATTAATGTTGAAGTATATACTATACTAAACTACAACCATTTGGTTGTCGAGGTAATATATTATAAGAAATTCGATGAGAAGTTTAGAAGTGGATATGTGACATACTGTATGTCAATATATTGTCTTATTTTACTAATATTGTATTGATGGTATACCATCAATCATATATGACATTTATTGTTAGTAGTGTTATGTGATCAGTTGAAGAATTTATAGTGAGGCCAAGGTATTTAACTTTATTTCTGTGGATAGGTGGGTCACTGTTAATTTAAATTATTGTATCACAATTATACAAGTATGTATACATATAGGGACATTAGGAATATTGTGGTTAGAAGGTTTATTGATTAGTTCTATCTTGGTGGAGTTTAGTAATAGACTTGTAGTAATGTAGTTGTGCGTAGATGATTGTGAATTAAGAGGTAAGAACATTGTAGTTCAGCCGTTGTTAGCATAAATTTCGTCTATATCATCAACATCATCCTACATAGTATATTGGATAATAGGGAAGGTGTTTATGATGTCAGATAGTGGAATTATGTAAATCGACTACGTTACAGAGCTTCCTTGTAAGAAGCTAAGGTGATGTTATGTGATATGAGTAGTGTATTCTTTTGAACAGTGTAGTAGTAATATTAACACGCCCATTTTTACACGTTCCCTTGTGGGGTGATATGTAGCTGTTCGAGTATTCTCTACGACGTGTTCCTCACACAGGTAACCTTGGATACATGATTTGTGACCTTGATAATAATGCATTCATGATGGTATTCCATACTGGAACCATTATTGGAGTAGAGACCGATATAACCGACAGTCTAGAAATGTTGATACATGTATACCTACTACAGCTTATAAGTGGACATGCGTAATTAGCCACTTTTATTGTATTAGTTGTATTCACTACTTGTTATCTCTATCACATATTACAGGATCTCCACGTTGCCTACCTATCATTATATCTAATACACCTCTTATCGGTCCCTAATATCAACGCATAGCTCCTCCCACTCGCATACTCGTGGTCTGTTACTAGTGAACACGTGACAGCGGAGATAACTCGTCAGCTGACCTATATATAGGTTAATAACCACCACCATTAATAATGTATCATGAGACCTGCAATGTGGATAGTACCGCGGCAGACAACGGTGTCCAATCTCACGAGATCACGCACGCGATAGGTGTGGCTTATATAGACTGTTGACTGTAGAGAGGTATACTGCAGCACCAGTTAGAATACAGCGGGAGGGCTAGGTGATACGGAGGAGGCTGATGTAGATGTAATGAGGGAGGATATGTTCGGGGGGATATTGAGGAATGTCGGGGAATCATAGAAAATAGATTTCTAAGAAGAGTAGGATGTTTACCCTGGGTGAAGATGTATATTGGCATGTAATAATAATTGTTGCTTCGGAGATATTGTATTTATAGATATACATGTGTAGTAATGTAGATATGTATATCTTTAACAATAAGTGACATACTACATCACGAAGTGTAACACTAGTTAGATTACGACATTATGCCAATATCATTATTTAGTGTAGAATACACTGTATATAGTGTATTCTACTATATCTACTACTATATATAGTATAAGTGATATTAATCTTATATAAGTACCTACTGTAGGTACCTATATAATAATTAATATTTATATTTTTAATAAATGTACATACATTATAAATCATTTTATTAAATTATAAACTGTACATAACTATATAATATGATATAAGTCTAATGATCCCAGTCGCATAAGAATGGTTTGGAAACTGGGCCAATCAAACACTTTCCGAGTAGTTCACATCCCGAAGGAGACCAATTCTGTTTAGTTTAAAATATCAATTAATATTAGAGTATTGCATATAAATAAATTCTATTAAAATATTGCCTTAATGATATCGTTATTGGTATAGAGTGAGTAGCACATTAACATACACCATTCACATATACATCACTAAACTTGGACTGCCAGATCGCAGACATTCAGTTCCGGTTTACCTCTTACTAGATGTTGCTCGTGAACTTCAACAATGTGCTTTAGTTGTTTTAATATCTCTCTATATTCAGCTGAGTCTTCTCTAAATATAATTGTCACTATTAATTATTTATTTTCATATACATCTAAATAAAACTTAAATATAAACGATAACTGGTACCTTATGTAAATCGAATTCAAAAAAGTATTAAATAATATATTTTCACAACAATAATAAATGCTATTATGATATGAACCCCTCTTAAATAATATTCAAATATATATACCTATATATATATATAAGGTAGATTATACTACATATGAATACTAGTTACAATGCACACTAATAATAGTGTATTGCTACTTCACTACGCTACACATGCACGTGACTACATATACAGTACTCTAGTGTGCGTTGCTTGAACAATGTAATACTGTGAACAAACGATATCATGAATTTCTCTCCTGGATCCCTGCCGAGCTCGAATATGATTGGTCGGTTCCTCCTGTCAACTTGTTGCGTTGTGGTTACATTTAACACGAACTGTCCTGGGCAGAATCCCACACTCTAGTTATAAAAGAAGTAATGAAATCTATATTAGATATAAACTTATGTTTATATATATATATATGTATTATAAATATACTATTATAAATAGTTTAATAAACTATAGCTCTATATATAATACATTATAGTGGCTATGTTATGTTCAATATTTATAATTATTTGGACTAACTTACTTATTAAAATTTCTCTACATTTATCACAATTTCAAAAGTTATTTTTATATAATTATATAATTATATAATTTATTAAACATATTGAATCAATATATACTTTTAGATATTTAATCATAATGTAATATGTTTTCCATATAACTACTATACTACCGAATTGAGGATATTGTCTGGAGTTGCCCACGTCCACAAGTGCATCTTATAATTGTGATAACGAACTGCCATTAATGCATTTCCTCGATAATAGAACATCGGTCTATATTGATAGTATTATATTGATTACGCTGATATATATATATATATATATATATAGATATATAAAATATTATCAAAATAAGTAAGGAATATAACCTAATAATTGAAATTGTCCAAATATTTTATTTGTTTAAAAAATATACTATTAGGATACCTATAATATATAATTTAATAAATTGTATATCATATCATGGAACATATAATAGAATACATTCTATACAAGTAGGGTATTCTACATATTCACTGACTAAATGAACAACTAAGCTGTCCATTAACCTATGAGGAGTTAGTGTGCCGTTGAACTCTGTGAGTAAGCTGACCCCATCTAGATACCGATCAGTGGGTACTTTGATCTCCGCTAACTCTAGTACTGTGGGGAACAGGTCCATGAGGCTGGCAACACGACGAGATACCTGCAGGTTCACATGATCGCAGTGTTATCATCATAGGTGTGTGAACGTGTGTGTGAACATAGGTTGCATTAAACGACTAGATACCTTAAGATTAATAAGCTACCATACCACATCTTACAAAGGTTACATTACGTAGTTCGCTAATAGCTACACTATAACTACAATCACATTCATATATCATTAGATATCTATATAGGGATATATATATATATATAACACAATCTAACATGTGTAGTACTACCGTATGTATAGCGTAATATAACGATTATAAAGACATTTTAGTTAAACATAAATTACTCTTAAGTTACTCCCCTCAGTTAACCCTCTCCCCTTCTATCTCCCCCTTTCACACACATATATACTCAACTGTATTAAAAGCGATGTGAGATGGCCAAGAGACGATGAAAGGAACTCGTTGTCCTCCCTCGAATGTGGTCTGTTTGCCACAAAGGAACGGAGCATTGCACCCTCCCCTCGTTCCTCCTATTAAAGCAGCTCCTACACACAACCATTATAATCTGACTTATGAATAGAATAGAGGCAAGCATAAACACAGTTTGTGTTGCTATTTTAATAACACTATTGAGTTGATATTTATTTTATTTTCTATTTTTGATTAGGCATACAAAATGATTACAATTATATACTCACACCAACATTAAATATGTGAAAAATGTATTGCATACTAGCCATTATCGGATGAGAACATGACGATTGTATTGTCTCTCATGCCTGGAATAGCATCAATGTGAGTCATGATCTCGCCTACTGACCAATCAAGTTCCATTACCGCGTCCCCATACCTTATAAGGAAGTATTACAGTTAAGATTGACATAGAACAATATATTCGTTAGAAAGTAGTATCAAATAAATATAAATGTATAGGTGCATATATAGATATATAGGTTTAGGTATATTATATACAGTGTATATATATATATATATATATATATAGTAGACGCCACCCAGCTATAAAGATTACTGATATTGACTATGCGGATGATCTGGCAGTTGTAACTGACAACATAAAAGATGCAAATACACTTCTAAATAAATTAGAAGAAGTATCAAAAGAAATAGGTTTAAACATTAACACTGCAAAGACAGAATATATGACTCTAAATATAGACAATACAGACAATACGAATAAAATAAAAAGCTTAAATGGAAATGAAATAAATAAAGTAAATGATTTCAAGTATCTAGGGAGCTATATATCATCAACCGAGAAAGATCTAGATATAAGATTGGCAAAGAGTTGGTCAGCACTAAACGCGATGAATAAAATTTGGAAATCAAATTTGAAAGATAAATTAAAAAGAAATTTTTTCAGAGCCACTGTGGAATCAGTATTGGTGTACGGATCTACTACCTGGACTATGACTAAAGCCATGGAGAAACGTCTAGATGGAAACTATACGAGGATGCTGAGAGCTGCTCTAAATAAATCATGGAAATCACACCCGACAAATAAAGAACTCTACGGTGACACCCCTAAATTGTCGAAATCCATAAAGAGTCAACGTCTACGCTTCAGTGGACACTGTTGGAGAGCCCGTACGGAGCTAGCATCAGAATTGTTACTATGGACCCCGAAACATGGAAAAACGAAACCGGGTAGACCTAGGAAAACGTTTGTCGATCAACTAGTAAAAGATACAGAATGCGTATTAAATGAACTGCCCGCAGCGATGGAGGACAGAAGTGGATGGAAGAAAAGATGTTGTTAACTGCCGAGCAAGCTCGACCTGGTAAGGTAAGGTAATATATATATATATATATATATATATATATATATATATATATATATATATATATAAGTATATGTATATATATATATGTATGTATAGGTAAAAGTAAAGATAGATATAGAGTTGTATATATAGGTATAAGTATATGCCTTAGTATGAATACATATGGGTACCTACATGCATCGGTGCAGGTATGTTAATATTGAAGTAGGTAGGTTAATATGCAATATCATATATTACTCGGGTATTAATGATTATTCCTATATATATATAGTCTATAGGCTGTAGTATACGTATAGTATAATATAATATGCGTATGAAGTATATTTATGGATTACTATTTTTATAAACATTACATATATTTCACTTAATCGATCCGAGAGAATTACATGTATTGGCATAGAGCATGAACCTATATTAAACATAGAGGAATATATACCTAGGTATAGAGCCGATGTATACTACAAATTAGGAGAGAAAAGAAGTTAAATGAAGATTATTTAGGTTTACACTTCAAGTTGAAATAATGTTCTCCGAAGTTCTAAAACAGGTTAATTGAACATTTTAGATTGTGTAGGTTGTGGGATTTGAATAAGAGTGTACAATATAAAGATGTTGGACATATTATAAATTAACTAAGAAGATATCTTAGAAATACTTTAGGATATCTATAGAGGTGATGTCCTTGAAAACAGCTTATCATGACATCATAATAATATCATAATTAACTCATCATAATTAACTCATCATAATTAACTTTACTTTCATTATATTGATAATTATCAAATTATTAAATTATATTTATTATTGTATAAGAGAACAATGTATAATATACCATTTACTTAATATGTGTATGTGAATATATTATCTCTTGTTTCTTTGCATATGGTCGTACTATGATGTTATGTTAATGTTATGTTGATGTTATATATAACCGTCCTCTTTTACTTCGGCCGATAAATCTGTTTGAAGCGTACACAGGTTGGTGGGTGGCATCTATCGCGTAATAGAGGAAGAACGGGACATTTTTATTGTTTTCAATAAATTCTATTGCTTCCTATTAATATTGGTAAAAGATATTTTAACATTAGAGAAATCATTATTATTTTTGTTATTTCTTATATATAGCGATTATTAATAAAAAACGATATAATTATGTCAATAGATATACATTAATACATACACATACATACATTGAGTGATATAGGGGAAAGTAACCTGACAGTACCCGAATACGGACACTCTGTATCTCAGAAACCATAAATTCTACAAAAAAATGTTTATCTAATAAAATATTCATAATTATATAAATAGTCTAAAAAAATATTTTTATTTTTTAATTATTCAAAATATAGCTGATATATCCGATAAACTGATTTTTTTATTACGTTTTTAAATTTATGAAAAAAAATTTCAACTTAAAACCTTCTCAAGAATATACAAATGTATCGGTAAAAATATAACTCTATATTATTAAAAAATAAAGCATTCTAAAATATATATATAATTTATATATTTGTTATCAAATATTCATTAAGTTATAAGCATATATCTATATGTCATATAAGTCCCTAATACGGACACTCTAGATGTATTAATACGGACACCCTATAACCAATCAGCGCTCTGCGTATGAACTATTCTGATTTTCATAAACATGCGTGCGTTATAATATTAATACCACCAATAAAGCTAAATCTAAATTTTTTATTATTTATATACTTAAATTATATTATTCATTAAAAAAATAATAAAAATAAATAAATTATTAACTAATTAAATTAGAATAAATTGTTCATACAATTAATTATAAATAATGTAATTGTAATTTGTCTGATTAATTCATCAATACTATATAGTTTATCTAGTGGTATATAGGGTGTTCATATTATAACACAGGGTGTCCGTATTCGGACATGGGCACCGAATACGGACACCCCCGTTATCTATGGAATTAAAATATTGAATTAAAATTTAAAAATTACAATAATATCTATAATCATATAATATTAATATATTGTAAAAGACCATTTATTGTTAAAGTGTCCATATTATATTACTTTACCATATAGTTAATATACAGATTCTAGAGATAGGGGAACTATACTTATAACACTCTACGATTTAACTGACTTTAACCGTTTTAGTAAATATACGATTAATTGATGAAGATAATCGAGAGTAAAGTAAATTATCAGGGATATCAGGATATCTATTTATTTGATAAAGAGGAGATTTAGTTATGAAGAGCTCATGTGGATCATCAGAATTGGGATTAATTTGGTAAGAATAGATATTAATAGAGTAAGCGTTTTAAATAGAAGAATTTATAGTTATATGTATTTATTCATATACGTGTGTATATATATATATATGCATATACGTATATATATATATAAATATATATATATATATATATGTGAATCAGATAGAGTGTAAACACTCAGGAAAATACAAAAGCAAAGCTTGACTAGGTATTTTCCCACTCAACTTGATAACAGCATTACAAGAATAAAAAATAAAAAAAATATTAGTAAATTATAAAATGACAATAACTTATTTTAAAATTTCAATTTTGTATATCATTAGAACTATAATTTTGTATATATATATATACTATTGTATATATTATTAAACTTATTTGATTTGTAAATGTGATTCGTGTAAATGAAAATCGTGCTGAATAAATAAGTAAGAATATACTTGAATATTGTTATCAAGGAGAGGTCATCATTTTCGGTTAAATACAAAATAAAATATAATAAATAATAAAAGTATATATAAATAAAATAAATGTATATTAAAAGAAGAAAAATATATAAAACAAATGAAATAAATGCATAAAATATGTAAAAAATATAATAATGAAAGAGAAAAAGATAAAGAAACTAAACACAATAAAAAATATAAAAAGTTAACTAATACGAAGAGGTAATAAATAATTTAATATTTGTTTTAAAAGTTTTTTTATTCATTAATTTGTGAAAAGAAGCTGGTAATGCATTCCATATCTCAGGAGCTTTGTTAGTAAGGCAAAACGATTTTCTATGTGTTCTAATTTTGGGTAAAACCAATTTTTTAGATAAAGGCTTATAAATATTTGAATTTTGTGTAAAAAGATATTGTAAAATTATAGGCAAAGATTTAGTCATATATCTATTTATATATTTTAAGATATTAATCTTTATAATATCTTGAAATTTTAAAAGATTGAATTTTTTATAAATTGTATCTATATCTACATTAAAAGAAAAAAACAAATTTTTTATTACCCTATTTTGCAATATAATAATTGGTTGAATATTAGACAAAAATGTACTACCCCAAATAGATGAACAATAATTTAGATGACTTTCAAAAATACTATGATATATTTGTATACGATTTTGTAAAGGTAGTTTATGTTTTATTTTATTTATAATAGCAATGGATCTACTTAGTTTTGATCTGATATAATTTATATGATAATTCCAGTTACATTTATCATCAATTATTATACCAAGGAACGATAAATGATTCACCTGCTCTATAATTTCATTATAAACTTTTAATTCTAGTTTCTTTTTTGATTTAGAATTTCGAATATTATAGAGCATAACTTTGGTTTTTTTTACATTTAATGTTAATTTATTACTAAATAGCCAGTGAGTTAAATTATAAAGGTCATCTTGTATATTAGTTTGCAGAATATCAAAAGATTTACTACTGAAAATTAAATTGGTATCATCTGCAAAAATTATAGGTGTAGAATATTTCAATATATTAGGCATATCATTAATATATATTAGAAAAAGTAATGGCCCTAAAACTGAACCTTGCGGAACACCAAATGATATGCGTTCCATATTTGAAATAGCCCCATTTAATTTTACATATTGTGATCTGTTTGATAAATAACTAGATAATAGAACTTTAGGTAAACCTCTGATACCAATATTATCTAATTTATTTATCAATATATTATGATCTAAAGTGTCAAAGGCCTTTTTTAGATCAATAGATAAAACTGCACAATTATTAGTATTTTCTAACTCAGCACATACTGTTTCTGATAGGTGATGTAATGCATCTTCTGTTGAATAATTTTGTCTGAACCCAAATTGATTGTCATTCAAAATTTTATATTTATTAATGAAACAAAGAAGTCTTTTTTTAAATAATTTTTCATAAATTTTTGAGAATTGAGGGAGAAGAGATATTGGCCTGAAATTATCTAATATATTTTTATTACCCTTTTTATGTAAAGGTATAACCTTAGCAATTTTAAAACAATCAGGAAATACTCCTTCATTGAATGATTTATTAAATAGAGAACATAATATAGGACTTAATTATGTATTAAGTTGTTTTATTAAGCTCATATTTATATTATAAATATCTGTACTATTTTTATTGTTCGTATGAATTATTATATTAAATATTTCGGAATTTGTAACTGGTGTAAGATAAAAAGTATTTGTGTTATGAGAAGATAAATAATGTACATGTAAATTTGAATTAAAACCAGAGTTAGAATTAAAATCCTTAGCAAGATTTTTTCCAACATTACTAAAATATAGATTAAAATCATCAGCCGATAAAGTTGTATTTAAATAATTTGAAAAAGTACTTCCTTTAATTATATTATTTAAAATAGACCATGTTTTTTTTGAATTATTACAACAATTTGACAGAGCTTTTTTATAAAATAATTTTTCGGCATTTCTTAGTACTGAAGTTAAAATATTTCTATATTTTTTATATTTAATATGATTAAAATCATTTTTATTAGCTATAAACAATTTTAATAATTTTTTTTTATGGTGGATACATTTTAATAAAGAATTATTTATCCATGGATTTTTAATTTTATTATTTATGATTTTGGGAGTATATAAAGGACAACATTTATTTAACATTAATTTAAACATATCTATAAAATAATTAAAAGCAGTATTTGTATCCATATCAGAAAAATCCCATTTATGATGAAGAATGCAATTTTTTAATTCCTTTATAGTTGAGTTATTAACTCTATTAATTTTAGAATTAGATTTAGTTTGTTTTTCATTGGAATTGTTAACATTTAAATCAAAAAAAGTAAAAATAGGGTAGTGATCACTTATATCATTAAGTAATATTCCATTATATTTATGAGAATAATTATTATTTGTAAAAATATTATCAATTAAAGAATTATTATCATTAGTCACTCTTGTTGGTTTATCTATTAAAGGACGACACCCTAATGAATATATGGAGTCAATAAAATATTTTACATGTTTATTATAATTATGATCTAATAAATTAATATTAAAATCACCACATAAATACAAACGATTACAATTGCTTGCCAACTTTTCAAATGAGTTTACAATGAAATCTGAAAATTGTTTTATATCTGCAGTAGGAGTTTTATATATACCACTTATAATATAGTTGATATTATTAAATTTCAATGAAATAGTTGTTATTTCAATAAAATTTGATATTGATATATTTAAGTCATTAATAATTGTATATGATAAACTATTTAATATAAATATAGCGACTCCACCACCCCTACCTACAGATCGTATAGTATTGATTTGATTGTAATTATCGAAATTATAAATATTCTGATTGGAATGTTTTAACCATGTTTCAGTAATTATAATTATGGAAAATTTATGTATAATACTATTTAAAAATAGATTAATTTGATCATGATTACGAACTAAGCTTCTAGCATTAATATGTATTATAGAAAAACTATTGTGAATATATTTACATGAATTTATATTTATGTCATCGTAGTAAAAGCAATCATCTGTGAAATTAACATCAGAATCGTCATTATTATAATAGTCATGAATAGAATTTTGTTTAGAATTAGAATAAGTAAAAGTGTTATTTTCTAGTGATGTATTCATTAAAAATTTAAAAGAAATATAAAAATAAAAAATAAAATCAATTAATTAAAATTAAATGAAATTATTTAACTGTGTTTCGTTTAAAATTAAAATTTTATTGTTATTATTTGTTTCTATATATATCTGACTTTTATATATCCAGGTAGCTATTATCTTGCCTGCTTTTTTATAAGTTCGAGCGATATAAAATAGATTATTACTGTATTTCGATAACGAATCTTGTATATATAAATTAGTATTTACTAAATTTTTTTTGTTATGTAATAATTTAGATTTTAATTTAATATCACTTAATTTAATAATATAATGTGTATGTTTGTTTTCACTCGATTCCTTATTATTTAATTTTTGTATATCAACGATATTATTATCAGATATATCTATATCAACTAAATCTTTAAATAAATCAATTACTTTATCCTTGGAAGAATAATCAATTGAATCTATTTCAATATTATTATCAGTCAAAACAATAGAATTATTGATATTGGAAGAATTTAACTTATTATTACTACCAATAATTTTATCAATTTTATTTGATTGAATAATATTTGAATTATCAATATTGTTAAATAAACCACTAATCTTATCGTTGAGTTTTATGTTGTCTCCCTGTAGATCTTGTATAATTTTAGTTTGATAAATGATTATATCGTTTAATTTTGATATATTTATTTCTAAAGAATTTAGTTTGTCTAGAATATTTTTATTCGAAATAGCCATATCAATACAATGGAAAATAAACACGACCGTTCAGCACGAAATCAAATACACGAATGATACATATCATCATCATATATATATATCAATACACATCATCATATATATATATATATATATGATGATGATAAGGTTTATTAGCACTTATCATAGGTGTGGCCACCCCTCGTAGGTGCATATAACAATATAGAACGAAAAAAATAAATAGATAAATAAATAAACAAAACGATAAAATAATATAATTTATAAAAATAGTAATATTGTATGATTAAATAAGTGAATATATTATATCGATGATATGTAAGCTTTGAGGTGTGTAATAAAGGACGGGTGTGAATGGATTGATCTAATAGAGGCAGGGAGGGAATTCCATAGGGATGGAACCATATAACTGAAGGCGCGTTTATGGTATTTCAGGTATGAGACACGAGGGCAAATTAGGGAAATATCAGCATTTGATCGTAAGGAAGTCAATGGGCGTCTTAGAGTTAGTAGGGAAGTCAAATAAGGAGGAGAAGTATAATATATTGCTTTATGAGCGAGTGATAGAAGGTGTAGGAGGGAACGTTTTTTTTGAGGGAACCAGTTGGATATAAGTTGGTGGGAGTCGGTAATGGAATGGTCAAATCGATTTATTGAGAAAATGGTTCGTATAGATGCACGAATTATATATATATATATATATATATATATATATATATATGCATATCTGTGTGTATAATAAACGATGATACATACCTGGGTATACATTTGAGTTAAATTAGATTCCCCAGTTTTTAGATTTATTTTAAATTCTTCATAATACCTGCAGGTAGTAAATGTAATAAAGAATACATTACACATCCACATATATACACACCCACATACACACACATACATATATACACATACACATATATGTATATTTATATGATACATGTGTAAGTTATCATATATAAATAATTATAGAAATTTATAAATTCATATTTCAGTTAGGTAAGGTATTATATTTAATTAAATAGTTACACATATATTTAACTGATAACTTATGATGGTTCAGATAATAGTAACCTTCCTACCATGTTAGCATTCTTGTACAGAGGAATGTTAGGGGATGTTATATCATTATATGGACCGAAGTGGCAGTTTGATGAACCGAACCACTCGTGAAAGCCTCTGTTCAGAGGAAGATGTCCTTCTCTATGTCCTAAATGCCTAATGTAATGCTACAGTAAATAGGCATGTATATACAATTATAGTTTTAGTTTATATTGTATTAGCTTACTGAATAACATAGGGGAAAGTAACTTAATACGGACACTTTTACAATAAATGGTCTTAACATTTGATGACTCATTATTTTTATATAAAAATTACAATAAATTACTATTATATGATTATAGATATTATTGTACAAAATCACGTGATTTTAAAATTTAATTTACTCTTTTAATTCCATAGAAAACGGGGGTGTCCGTATTCTGTACCCATGTCCGAATACGGACACCCTGTGTTATAATACGGACACCCTATATATATATACCACTAGATAAACTATATATTATTGATGAATCAATCAGACACATTACAATTACATTATTTATAATTAATTATATGAATAATTTATTCTAATTTAATTAGTTAATAATCTATTTATTTTTATTATTTTTTAATTAATAATACAATTTAAGTATCTAAATAATAAAAAAAATTTGATTTAGCTTAATTGGTGGTATTAATATTATAACGCACGCGATTTTTATGAAAGTCAGAATAGTTCATACGCTGCGCGCTGATTGGTTATAGGATGTCTGTATTAAGACATCTAGAGTGTCCGTATTAGGAATTTATATGACCTCTATATATATGCTTATAACTTAATGAATATTTGATAACAAATATACAAATTATTTATATAATTTTTAGAATGCTTTATTTTTTAATAATATAGTATTAAATTGTATATCGATACATTTGTATATTCTTGAGAAGGTTTTAAGTAGAAATTGTTTTTCATAAATTTAAAAACGTAATAAAAAAATCGGTTTATTGGATATATCTTCAATATTTTGTATAAATTAAAAAATAACAAATTATTTTTTAGACTATTTATATAATTATGAATATTTTATTCATTAAACATTTTTTTGTAGGATTTATGGTTTCTGATATACCGAGAGTGTCCGTATTCGGTTACTTTCCCCTATATCTAGAGGGCATATAAGTCCCTAATACGGACACTCTAGATGTGTTAATACGGACACCCTATAATCAATCAGCGCGCAGCGTATGAACTATTCTGATTTTCATAAAAATCGCGTGAATTATAATATTAATACCACCAATTAAGCTAAATCACATTTTTTTTTTATTTAGATACTTAAATTATATTATTAATTAAAAAATAATAAAAATAAATAAATTATTAACTAATTAAATTAGAATAGATTATTCATAAAATTAATTATAAATAATGTAATTGTAATTTGTCTGAATGATTCATAAATAATATATAGTTTATATAGTGGTATATAGGGTGTCCGTATTATAACACAGGGAGTCCGTATTCGGACATGGGTACCGAATACGGACATCCCCGTTATCTATAGAATTAAAAGATTAAATTTAATTTTAAAATCACAATAATATCTATAATTATATAATATTAATATATTGTAATTTTTGAATACAAATAATGAGTCATAAAATGTTAAGACCATTTGTTGTTAAAATGTCCGTATTAGGTTACTTTCCCATATGTTCAATGATAATTATAATAAGGAATCATATGTACAAATACACACACACTTTAACACAAACTCACACACATGTAAATATATGTATATATATATGCATTACGTAATTTAATATTATATATAATCAAATTAATAACATACTATCATAAAAGTTTATTCTAAACTATTATCAATTTATTTAAAATATTTAATTAATAATATATTCAAAACATTGTATTTACTGATAGTACACTATGTGATATCTAAATATAATTAATATATAATTTTATATATATATATATAACCATTACATAATATTACTATTCGAATATTATATTTAATTACATGTGGATAATTCGTATCACATATAAATAGTAATATACTACAAAGAACATGAATGGTTAGTTATGTAATATATCATATTAATATTGATTACATAACCATTTGCCTACTATTTTATTTCTGTAGCCTTTTGTTTTCAGTAATTCGGGGAATAGAATTTCTTGTGACGAAATACCTCCGGTAATAAACTGAGGGGCATAAGCTATCGTGTGGGTGTTAATAAGGTGTTCATAATGTATGCAATTATGTACAAGCATTATGTACTATAGCAGTATAATAGTGTAGGCAATAAGGTAGGTAGTATGGGTTTGATTTGTAAACAATAATAGAACCGGTAAGTTATTAATGTCTGCTTATATTAGCGTATGCACTATGTATGATAGTACTGATAACGGTGGTATTGGCATGTTCATATTACAATGAAATATATATATTATATATATATATATATAATAATTGATTAAATAATATGTTGTTACTATACTGTACACTTTAAAGTGTGCATTGTATATTGTATAATGAATCATACTATATTATCATGTATACAGTGTACAATGTACTGTCTAGTTGTAAGCACATGACTGATGTCTAACCGTTTTTACCGAAGCTGTTGTCCGAATAGAACCCGTTCCTAATAGGAAGTCTACCGGTCAGGAGAGATGCCCTCGCTGTAGAGGTCAAAGGTCAGCGTATATAGAATATCAGTATTCGCAGAGGTAAGTTATAATATGTATGTTACATAGACATTATATGTATGTCACGTGTATGACTGATATTCATAATGCTGATGAATATTCAATAATACGTTGTATTCATGTTATATAGTATATATATATATATATATATATATATATATATATTTATATATATATATATATTTATAATATATATATTATATATATATTGTTATTTTGATGGAGTCCTTTACTCCCATACAGGAACTTAGATATAACCATATGGCTCTAAGGTCCCTTCGAAGTCGCTCTCATGTTAAAGCATCCATGGTTTTAACGAGATCCGATAATTTATTTATACACACTTATATAATATCATTACTAAATATTATTTGAAGACCTATTCTAATAGTCCGGGCGGGCCTGAACCCGTATCCTACTGCTAGTGTATCTGACGCCTTAGCCACCAGAGTTATACAGACAGTATATATATAAGTCTGGGGTCTATGGCTCAGTGGGACAACCGTAAGCCAGATGACCCGAGTTCGACTCTAGGCAGTTATTGTTTTTCTCTAGTGTTTGTCAAAAACTTAATAAACTATAAATTATAACACAAGACAACAACTGTTACTATTTGTATTGTATTATCCCTCACAGTTATTTATAACATGTACAAGTCTATGACTTCATAATGGGACCATTTATATCCGTTATTTGTATTGTATTCAATATATATATATATATATATATATATATATATATATATATATATGGCTCGGTGACCTAAATACTTAATATTGAGTTCAGTGTATTAACTATACTATACCAAAAGTTATAAATCACCTCTTACGTAATCGTAACACGTGACACGTGACACCGTGATTGTTACGGATAGCTAGGTACGGATGTTGATACTAACAAGGGGAACACAGGGGGCTGGCGGAATAGAAGTCGGTGAAGGTCATCCCTTGTTCGGCTAGTGTGTCAATGTTGCGGGTCTCTCTGCTCGGCTCCCCGTTCACACCTAGATCACCCCACCCCATCTTGTCACGCGCGTAATGGTTGTGCGTTATTATTTACATGCTTCTATATCAATGTTTCATATATCATGTTACATATATATATATATATATATATATATATATATATATATATATATATAATATACTACATATTAATTAATATATTGAAGTTTACAATAATTTAATTTTACATAAATGATTATATATAAGTAAACTCCCGCTAATACAAAAACTCCTTTAACTCAGACTTTAAAATAATGCTAATGTGGTTTTGTACATATGTAAATATGTGTAAGAACACTTATATATCTCTTTACTTCTGAGAAAGCGAGAGTTGACTATACATATAGAGATTACATAATATCACGCTAAGTAACTAACATCATCCATTAGTATAATTACAATGTTAGGTAATGCCATTATGTCACATATAGAGAAGATGAAGATCAAAGTCTGTATCATCATCATCATCATCATCATCATATATGCTGTTCTTCCTTTAAATACCTACTATAATAATGATGATTTTCATCGTGTTATTGATAAAACTTATTATGTAATATATATATATATATATATATATATATAATGGAAATGAAATAATTTAAAAATAAATCCAGGGATACATACCGACACACGCGTACATAATGACACACGCATACATAATGATATAATATATAGATGATATATATATATATATATATATCTATACTCTAATACTCTAATCTATATACTCTATAGAGTTGCAATTATAAGCAGACTACTGATATACAAACGTAGATACTGCATATAGGCTAATATATCGATACGACAGCCCTTAGATATATGGGTAGACAATGTACGAATGGGTAAACAATTTATACTAATTGGTAGACAATGTAGACTATATGGTGTACTCTTCTAATGCGTTATTACTATTAGAAGTGCGCGCGAATACAGTCATATTCTTGGAGTGAACGTGTTCGTGCGTTATTCACTGGAGCGTGACGGTTCATATTACGTAACATCACGAATAGTTCATACTTCACTATAGCGGGTAGCTATATATATAACTATAGCTTTATGTCAACACTACAACACACTACAGAGCCACATTATAGGTGCATACATATCTATAACTCTAGGTCTACCGGAGAGAGTCGTCCCACGATAGAGAGGTAAACATTGCCGGAACGATACTATGACTCATAGTCTACGAGTGACCTACGCCAACATCTGAAGGTCATACACCCATACCTGTAGGCAGCCCATCTATGTAACGTTGACTTTACTCAGACGGCTACCTTCGTTAGCCAGTTTAGGTTCAATGGGATTTAAAAAAATATGTAAAATGGCAGTATGTTGTGTCCGAAGTCTATCATGATAGCAAACTTATCTAAGGATATGCTTCGCAAAATCTTCGAGGATAGACTGCAGTTCATCGACGAGGGGTTAATGCCCTAAACGGAACACTGAATAAGGGGTAATGATACCACTAACATACCTAGCATACGGGTACCCTTCTCACCGAGAACAATAGGCATGTAGTACGTACGTAACGTGCTAGTACACTGGGGCACCTGTTGATGAACAATAGTTTTGTAGTCTAGATATCGCTTCTGCAATCGTGATCGCTTTGACGAGTATGTGTTTATTTGTGAACGTGAGCGCTATAGAAGCTGTACCTAGTATAGTATAGGAGTAGCTGTACCTAGTATAGTATAGTATTAGCTGTATATCTATAGACTGTTATCTTCTACACATAGCTATATAGTTATAGTTATAGTTATAACTATATAGCAACAGACGTGTAGCAGATAACAGTATTTTCAGTATTCATGTATGTATAGGTTGGCTATTGTTTGAAAAAAAATATATTAATTAATCATATTTATTTTAATAGCTATTAATTCTATTAATAAATATATTTCGTTTATTATATCACAAAGTTTTCAGTTGGAAAGTACACCAGAAATATTTTCTAAGATCCTATTTTTATAATATCGCCGATAAAGCATAATTTATTCATAACGTTTATTATATTTATAAAAACAAATGTTTATCTATATATTTATCTATCTTACCGCAATGGTTAAATATGTATATACATATATATATATATATATATATATATATATATATATATATATATATATATATATATATATTATATATGTATGTATATAAAATATAATACGTTAATAATTAATTTATATGTATCACTAGAAATGTCGACGAACATAAGTATATTCGCGGAGACTATAGTCTATATACATATGATGTTCAGTAATGCGTGACGGTAATAATGTTGTCCTACTCTTCTAGCTGACATTGAATAATCGCCATTTAATAAATACAGCAATTATTAAATATGTCATCATTAGTATTAGATCATCTATATATCTTCGATATGGGTGTGTTCTAGCAGTAATAGTTACATAAAATGTACCCTAGTATAGAGTTATTTAACAAGTAGGGGAGAGAACGGAGTAGTGGCCGATAATTGATATGCCTCAGCATACTTCTAATATCTCGATAAATACTGAATTTAAGATATCTTAAACTAAGATATCTTAGTTTTTTTGAATTAGTTATAAATCATATAGATCTAGAATACTATTATTTCACTTTTATATATTACTGAATACTATTAACGATTTATTAGGCATTACAAAATGCATAAAAAAAAGCATTACAATAAGGCAAGTCCGGGGTAGTGGCCGCTAGTATCATAATATGCAATATGTGTCTCCTATAGGATTATAATGTATTCGATTTATATGTGTTTAATTATGTAATATTAAATAATTATATGTATGATGCATACGCACCTTAAGGTAATTATTTAAAACAAATAATTATTTGATTCAATGATTTAATTATATATACACATACTCTTTCACATAAATAATCATAAATATATATAATCATGTGTTTGTCAAAATTTAACAAAAAATGATTATGTAATAAATTAGAGAAATTAATTAAGTATTGTTAAAAAAAATATACTTTATATTATAGACATTTTGATTATCTAAATATTGTATATAGAACTATTTATCCTATTTAGCACCATTTAAGCGATAATTAAACGACCACATACTCCGTTCTCGGCCACTACCCCCTTCCCTCCCCTAATGATATAAGTTTATCATTTGAAATTTATATATATATATATATATATATATAATAATAATATTTACGTGTATATATCAAAATGTATGATTTATTTCCATGAATGTAGTACACGATAATCACAATAATGATTTGTTTCAATCGATTAATATCGCTCGATGCACGTTGTAATGTTTACACACATTATAATGTATACAGTATCCCTAGCAAACATCATTGTTCTCTCATGACCTCTTTTAGCTGGGGAGGCCATGGTTATCTACCTATATATATATATATATATATATATATATATATATATATATATATATATATACGTATATAGGTAGCTTTATAGTATATATACTTATATATATATATATATATATATATACGTATATAGGTAGCTTTATAGTTTATGTATATCCTATATGTTATAATGCAGTGGTTAATGGTATACTATAGTATATAGACATGTATATTGTTATCGCTAGTATCCACATAATTAACAGCCTAAGTTAAATCTAGCCAGGCTGACTTTATCAATTTGATAATTTAAGCCATGCTGATATCTGTCATGAATTATATATGTAGGTGTGGCTTATAATATATACAAATTACATTTATAATACCACTCACTGGTCACATTGTTACGAGCATTAAATTATAATTATATTATAATTAACTATAGTTATATACATGTATATATATACATGTATCAAGGACAAGACGTATGTTCTCTATTTAATATCTTTTATACGTGTTACATTCTGTATTTTTTATCACGAAATGTATATTTATCTTTATAAAACTTGTCTCCCATAATTCCAAACGATAAAACAATTCAAATGTAAAATAAAGTCACTAATAATAGCCCTGGATAATACCCCTGGATAATACCAACGTGTGTCGAGTGCTAAGTAAACACACACACGTGTTTGTGCGTACGTACGTACGTACATACATACGTGCGTATACGTGAAACAGTGTTATTGTGAAGTTGTATGTTACGCTTGAATGATTTCATCTTATCGCATTATGGGCGGCTGGGGTACATTTTAATTTAAAAATCAACGGATATACTTCGTCCTGTGATGCTAATTGAAAAGGCAAGATACACCATTAAACGTATACATTTCGAATTAAGAAGACGTGGAATGTAACACATATAGTTATCATTACATACGGCATGTCCTTTCCCTTACCTATGTCCTACATACATACTAGGTAGGATACTGCCGATAAACTCTACTAGCTCTCCTATATAGATGACTACTAAAGATGAAGCGTACTAACTTGTATAGTAGTATATGCTGATCTCGTATTATTAAAGGTACCTATAGCTCCTCTTTCTCTGTATCGACTCGATATCTAATTCGGTGTATGCGTGTGTATGCGTATGTATACGTGTGACATACATTGTTGATGTTCTCGTCACGGTCCATCGCGAAATATATTTTAAGTATACTCTATTTTGTTAGTTTGTATCTAAACGTTAGGTCAATATATTGAGGTCACTATAGTGAGTATATTATATTTATAAATTTATATATATATATATATATATATATATAATGTTATTATTAAATACTAATAGATACTTAACATATACATTGTATAGATATATATATATATATATATATATATATATATATATATATATATATGTTATAAAAATATAAAATATATTTATAATATAAATTGATATTATTAATAATTGTGTAGGAGAATAGTTATATGATGGTATGCTAGATAATAGGTGCATCCTACATGTAGCGAGGAGTAAGTTAGAGGATTCGAATGGGGACATTTTTCAAATGGATCAGCTTGACAGAATGTGTAGGTCACTTGAAGCAAGACCGAGCTCCTATCACTTCTTATAGGTTATAGTAGCTCCTATAACCTATAAGACCTAGGTCTTGCTTGAAGTCAGTTGAGAAATGATATAGGAAATCGAATTATGTTAAGTGTAGCTTATCATCACCGTGTGATACACGGCTTGTGTATCTTATAGTCTTCTAACTTATCGTTATATTCTTATTAATTCATAATTTAAGCATTTTTATATCAGCCCTTATTTAGAACACGCTACGATAAAAATCGGTAGAATTTATTGTCATACATATAAGTCCTCACTAACAAAGCTGAAATGTGTTTTGAATAAATAAACAAAAACTTAGCAAATTCGTCCACTCATACAAAATAACTAAATACCTCCAGTAATAGTATTGATTGGAAATGTGAGCCCAATAGGACCTATAGGTGACCCTAAATACCTAATGATAAAGAACATTTAATATGGAGAAAATCACTCGACTCATACAAAGATAAAAACAACTGACTAGAAATAGTCTCTACTAAGCATACTAATTTACCCACTCCTCATTTACCCATCTACCTACTCCTCACATACGTGCTGCCTTCATGATCCATACGTAACAAGATTCCTATGATTATTGAATTTCTTATTGCTTTCAACATTTATATATTAATAATCAAATAGACTCGGTTTTCCTATAAAGCTTGCACATTAATGTCTTCCCTAAATCAAGATCTATCAAGATCTACTCTTTCTCTCATTTACCGCGATCATCGGGTATGAAATGGACTCGACATATTATATACAAGTCATATATACACATTTTAATATTAATTTATCATAGCCATACTTAAATATAAGTATATAAATATAAATATAAAGTATACATAATTATTGTGAATATTTTACCTGGTCGGTAAGCTCACCTTTAATTTTTCTGCCTTTTATTGTTCACTTAGTTACTCCTTCCCACATTCCTCGATGAATTTAATAATTTCATCATTACTATAATTCTAACATTATTCTAGTAAAATTTAATATCCTTACGAACTTACAATGTCAATATTCTACTAGACTTCAATATATCAATATACATCAATAATATAACATAAATATACTTAATTTTTAAATTATTACAACTTGTTAACTTTCCCACCCATGAATTAGGAAATACACTTCATCTTATAATACATCCTATTTATTCATGTTTAGTTCATTCGTATTAGCTGGACCTCTTTTCTCTGATCATATTGCCATAATCTTTCAAATATCAGTTCATAAACCTAAACGTCATACAATGTATCGCTCTACTTGTCAACTAAACAATATATCAGCATCACAGTTCGTAAACGACTTAAACATTCTGCCTACACATTGAGATCCATACTCCTGTAATTAATTAAACTACCATTTTACGCCCCAACACATCTTGGTGCATTATTGATCTTTCTCGTCAAAAACTCGTCAAAAACATTGTATACATATTATAGAATCTAAATTAAAAAAGATATATCTTCATCATCACTAATTTGGCTACATACACAATTTCTAAAAATAAACATCGTATTGATCTTATTAACGCTAATGTACGCATGAAAAGTTTAATTCAATAGTAAGCTACTTGTTTAGTTAGCAAATCACATACTTAGTAGAGGACAACAATAGCCATACCGTGGCTTTACTGGTGATGACTTATCATATATTTGATTGATTCCTTTTTCAATGACAAAAATCGCCAATATTATGTCATCATTACCCAAACTATCTCTAGAGATCTTTTATCGATAAGATCTTCTCCTACTAATACACTAACCTCCTATTTTCTATCTTCTAATGATCAATTAATTAGTCTAGTTAAAAACTCTCGGAGTGGAAAACACCATATTTTCAAGAAATATAAATTAATAAACCCAATTATTATGGGAGAGCAATATTATCTTTCGCAATAACTAATTATACGAACTTGTCATATGTGTTATTCTATTGTTAAATAATATATATATATATATATATATATATATACGTATGCATCAGATTGTTCATGAATCGGACACATTTAGTTATTTTGTTGTTGTAGGAAACGTGTTTTAGCGAAAATCGGGTAACTGACTAATTAGTATCTAGTTCCATGTTAAATTAATCAGATAAGTCGGATTAGAAAATCGAACATATATTATAGTCATTTTTAAGAGTTGTATACTGGATTTTTTATAAATTGTCAGAAATGTTTACTTTGAACAAAATATGTTAAAGGTATGAGTAACATTACAATTCTAATGTATTACAAAATATACTTGAATACCATTAATATCAACATCAAATTGTAATACATCTAATTGGTATGATAGTCCTATATTTATTTATACAAAGAGTGTTTATACATAGAATTTACAAAGAGAATGTATACAATATATATATATATATATATATATATATATATATATATACATATATTTAAATTATCAAAACAATATCGTATTTATTATTTATTAATAAACTCCATTTATATATATATATATATATATATATATATATATTAGTTAACGTTGATTTCGGAATTGTTTGCTGTGCTTGTTTTAAGTATGACTATGGGTTTCAGTCAGTATCCATTGTTGCACGTAGTGATAGGTGTAGGTGTGTTGCTTTAGTTATTACGTACACTAATATATGTGGGTGTCGGTTTATTTAGTTATCATACGTAGGATCGTGTATCAGTTATCCTATTGATGGTTCTCTTGCTTAGCCTCCTTGTGTTTTTTAAACGATACCTGTATAACCTGCCCATTGTACATACTGAGGTTCAGCTCCTGAATAGCTCTGTAGGCGATATTGAAGTAGGGCATCACAACGAACCCGAACCCTCTACATGTATTCGTGTTCTCGTACTTGACTACGGCGCAGCTAACAATGGGAGCGTAGGGCGAGAATAGTTCGTACAGATCTTTGTCGTCAGTGCTTCCGATCAAGTTATAAATGAATAACGACCATCCATTATTACGAGAAGAGGCCGCGCCATCTTGCGCTGCCTGTATGGCCTCTAGAGGTACTACAGCCGACTCGCTGAATATGGGTACCTGTGCTTGCGTACCGTATTGGCGCTCCTGGAATATAGCCGGGTATATGCGCACGCCCCTTTCATCCACGATAACCGTGTCGCGACATTGTGGGTGTTGCGACGGGTACCCTTCGAATGGCGGTAGTTGAGGTTGCGATATTTCATGTGATTGCTGTTCATATCGCAAGGGACTTGTTTGCGTTGGTTGAGAGTGTTGTACATGTGTATATTCAGTGTATACACTATAGTTATGGGGTTGTTGGGGATGTTGTAGGTACTGTGGTTCAGTTGAGTAATGTTGCGGGTATTGCGGGTGTTGCGGTTGTTCGAAATATTGATGATTTTGCGGGAGTCGAGCTTGTTGACCGTATTGCTGTTGTTGAGGTTGTGGCGGAAAGATAAACTGCTGTCTCTGTTGAGGGAGCGGGTATTGGGGTGGTAGTTGACAGGTATGGGCGTACCTATCTGGATAATCGAACATCTCTTCAGATGGGAAGCCGTAACGTTGTACCGGAAGTTTTGATAACACGGGTCTACTCGGAACCATGTCATTAATGATAAATAAAGTATTAACTGTAGGTAATTCATACGACATCGTATCCAGAGGAGTTATAGCTGGCGAGGTAATAAACTGGGGCTCCCTATTCACAGGCGACGGTATGTCGTGGCAGCGGTTCTCCTGTACTCCTATACAGTGTACGGATTCCTCTACGACGGGTTCCTCGATAACGGGTTCCTCTACGACGGGTTCCTCGACAATGGGTTCTTCGACGACGGGTTCCTCGATAATGGGTTCCTCGAAGACGGGTTCCTCGACAATGGGTTCCTCGACAATGGGTTCCTCTAAGACGGGTTCCTCGACAATGGGTTCCTCGAAGACGGGTTCCTCAACAATTGGTTCCTCGAAGACGGGTTCCTCGACAATAGGTTCCTCGACAATGGGTTCCTCGATGATGGGTTCCTCGACAATGGGTTCCTCGAAGACGGGTTCCTCGAAAATGGGTTCTTTGACGACGGGTTCCTCGATGATGGGTTCCTCGACAATGGGTTCCTCGAAGACGGGTTCCTCGACAATGGGTTCCTCGAAGACGGGTTCCTCGACAATGGGTTCCTCGACAATGGGTTCCTCGAAGACGGGTTCCTCGACAATGGGTTCCTCGAAGACGGGTTCATCGACAATGGGTTCCTCGACAATAGGTTCCTCGAAGACGGGTTCCTCGATAATGGGTTCTTCGACGACGGGTTCCTCGACAATGGGTTCCTCGAAGACGGGTTCCTCGACAATGGGTTCCTCGAAGACGGGTTCCTCGACAATGGGTTTCTCGAAGATGGGTTCCTCGACAATGGGTTCCTCGACAATAGGTTCTTCGACAATGGGTTTCTCGAAGACGGGTTCCTCGACAATGGGTTCCTCAAAGACGGGTTCATCGGTCAACACTACTTCCGGGTATCTGTGTAACACGTGACCTTCATGTTCCGGTGGTGGCCGAGTA
The DNA here is from genome assembly GCA_964019155.1 of Osedax fenrisi. Taxonomy (NCBI): domain Eukaryota; kingdom Metazoa; phylum Annelida; class Polychaeta; order Sabellida; family Siboglinidae; genus Osedax; species Osedax fenrisi. Next base: position 80,430,364 of record OZ025239.1, read on the forward strand.
TAGAGGTGCTGTTGACCGTACGGAGTGCTGGTGTTCAGAGATGCGTTGCTAGTGGTCGTAGTAGTCGTAATGGTCGTAGAGGTCGTAATGGTCGTAATGGTCGTAGTGGTGCTGGTAATCACCCCGTGTCCGTGAGGTGACGGTCCCTGGTTACGGGGCAGCCAATGACTCGACCCGGCCGATACTCTCCTCATCGGGGTCAGAGTTCGAACGTCTCCGCTGTCGCCCGTCGGGTATTCCTTCAAGGGCCGCATGTAAGGGATGCCATCGTTCTGTTCGAGACGTTTTTATGGGGTAAAAGTAGGGCTTATAATATTACGTAAGTTTATTCATTGAAGGGATATATATATAATATATATATATATATATATATATATATATATATATATATATTAGTGAGAGCCGATATATATTAGAGCTTATATACTGTATATATAAACCCTAACAATCTGATATCAGTGTGCAGTGTTAAAATGAAGTAAATATGTAAGTTGCGGTTAGGTTGAGTGTGAAGGTAGTCGTGGAACTAATGAATCAGAATGAGGAATGTAGTAGGCAGTTACATAAATAGGAGGGCATGTAATGACCAGTGGTGTATAGTATGAAGAGTGAATAGAATGTTTAAAGTTAGTGTTAGTACAAAGTATTCACAATGGAATTCTGGTTATTTGACGAATAAGATTTTAAATAAGGTTGCCTTATAGTTGTTAACAATAATGTATATTTTATAGAGGGAAATGCATGAATATATTATATATATATGTATATTTAGCTAATTTAAGGCTCGTTTAAAATCTATTAAAGACAAATACCCGGATAACAACATATATAGCAGGGGTCTCATTAAGTAATAATATTGACTGCACATAAATATATTATTATTAATAATTATTTATCAATTAATATTGTATAGTTTTAACAGTTTTTAATAGTTATATATAATTATAAATGCAGAGGTAGGTAATATATATGCATGTAAGCTAAAATACTGATAATTACAGTAAAAAAGTATGACTAACAAAATATATTTTAAATATAGAGATTTCTCCCATGCTAAAAAATAATAAATTTATATTAAAGGGATATCCCACTACAAGTATTTCCGGCAAGTTGCCGGAAATATTGTAACTTTAAATCCGAGTTGCCGGAAATAGTTGTAGTGAGATACCCCCTTTAGGTATATTTTATGTCTATTTCATATATACCTTGATAGCTTTATAACAAGTTCACGAAGATTGTATTTTCTATATATATTAATTTCTGAATGCAATAATAAATCGTTATATTGTAATGATAAATCTCTTAAATTCAAATCAGCAACTTGATACGTGTGTATCAATATAGTATAATAGTATCAAACTATTGCTTTATGTTTACTTATTCTTTTAATTTAATAAAATGTTCAAGTTTTGAAAATATATTTTCATCTGTTGTAAATCGCTCTTTAAGATTATTTACTAACATTGTATAAGTTCTACTTTTATTCCAGATATATCTCTCATTTCCGATATATATATATATAAAGTATGTCTTACTTCACGCTTATTTTTCTCTTTAACTCAATACCTTTCAAGTAATGAGTACCATTGGTTTTTTCAATTGATCCGATTAACTTAGTCATAATAATCTATTAAAGTTACAAAATATTATGAAACATTATTTATTTTACTCTGAATAGCAGGGGCTAGGCGTTATATCCTATAGGCGTTGTATTCTACAATATTAATTATATAAATATGACAAACCACCATATTATTAAATTATTGATGAATATCACATAACGTATTCGAATCGGATTGCATCTTTTTTTTGATATCGAGAGAATACAATTAGTACATCGGCCATAAAGCATAATATATGAAGATTAGGTTCATTGCAGAGGTACTTTGAAAATCCACGGGCTTCGTTGCATTTCGATGAATTAAAATACACTATTAATGCATTCCCTGATTTTAATATGCTTTCAACTAGTTGATGAGTGAATTCACTCCATCGTATTTTTTTGTTTCACATTTTTTGGAAATGAGAAAACAATAAGTTTATTGTACTCTGAAATATGTTTTATCTATCTGCATCTGGCTCCAGATTTAGCGAAATATGATGAAATACCACTTAATGTCATCAGCATTTTTTTAATTTCTGATATTTCATTGATTGCTGCCTTCCATGCCAGACTTGAATTGTGTGCACAACATCATATTGTAAGTAGGGGAGCACCTGGTTCGCTAAACTTCTCCAATCTATACTCTTGAAATAGATACCATAAACCATTATTATATTTACTGTCCTGTATTTACAGATACAACATATGTCCCAAACGACGAAATCTCTTTCATTATTAAATTTGTTACGTCACTTCCAAGAATATTGTCCATTTATTTAATCATTATGTCTAATATCCCACGAGATCCACGCTCCAAAGGTTCTACTACACCTAAAAATAGAAGCGATTCGTTTCCAACTTTATCTATTAATTTCGCAAGTGTGTATATCTTATCAACATGTGTTCTGTCTACACTACCGTCTGACCGAAGAGATATTCCAGAAGCATTTTTGATTTTTTTTGTAATGTTTCCATATATGTATATATTATAATGGATAATAATTATTTATTCGTATGTGCCGTCAGATATTGTAAATCGGTATTCTTAATAATATTATCATCAGAATTATATTTAAATTTTGATGCCATCATATTCACAATTGCTCTAGCAGGGAAAGAATATTCAGGTAAACCCAACTTACTTGAATCATAATACACAATGATCAATGACGATCCTATCTTATAAGCTACATTACTATTTGCCTTTGATATACTGTGTGTTAGTTGTGTCTTATCTGTTGTTTTTATCCCTTCAATCTTTTTTTGATAAGCAATAATACATTTTTTATGATATTTAGAACTTAGATACTTCATAATGCTCTCTTTTCTATATATTATACCACAATCTGTTGTTATTGGTGATCTTCTTGTGCTTAGTAATGTAATAATATCGGGAAACTCCCCTGCATGATATGCATCTTACATAATGCCTCCAAAAATTAATTAGAATAATAAAAATATTGTTGCTCAAAATTGAAAAATTGACTGCACAATATTGAAAAATTGACTGCACAAATAAATTATTTACTTTCCATTTTTGCGTTGACTGCACATTAGCGCGACCCCTGATACATAGGTATAACACTATAACACTAGTAATAATATGTACCAACCATCGATATAAAGAAAGAAATAAAGAAATATAATACTTTCTTTATAATAAATATATAAAATATAATCGATATAAAGAAATAGAATAATGTCTTTATATCGATGGTACCAATCTGATGAGACGCAGAACCAAGAGTGTGTCGATCTCACCGAGCGTCGTCCTTTTATAGGATAAGAACGAAACAATATTCACAGACGATACAAAATATAAAATACAAAACCGAATAACAAAATGTACAGATGATAAAATATATAAATAGAAAAATAGAAATATGCCCATGGCTATGTAATAAACCGAGTGTTACGCCTAAAACAATTTGTATATGAAGATATGTCGATTATATTATGTAATAACGTGTATTGAAACGAATTAAATTCAATTTACTTCATTATGAATGTACATTACATTAATCGATATACCTGCATAATTCACTTTATAACACACACACATATATATATATATATATATATATATATATATATATATATAATATATTTAACTGCCTGTGTGGCTCAGTGGCTAAGGCGTCAGACACACAAGCAGTAGGACACGGGTTCGAGCCTCGTCCGGACCATTAATTAATTTGATAAAATGGGTCTTAAAATATTATTTAGAAGTGATCTTATATAATTGTGTATAAATAAATGATCGGCTCTCGTTAAAACCATGGATGCCTTAACATGAGAGCGGCTTCGAAGGGACATTAGAGCCATATATGGTTATAAATGAAAACTTCATCTAAGTTCCTGGATGGGATGAAAGGACTCCACCAAATAAAAATAACAATAACAATAACAAAAATATATATATATAATATATAATATATAATATATATATATATATATATATATATATATATATATATTATATATATATAAATATTTATAAATCATTGGCGCATGACCTACGGCGTAGGTCCTACGTATACGCTATAGGTATGTAAATATATAAATTGGTAGTTATATTGAATAGATAGTGGGACCCGATCTATCGAGGCAGTGGTAAATCCCTTTTATATATTAAAGAGATTAGGGCCGAAGACCGAACCTCGGAAATCCGTGAGTCATTAATATATATATATATATATATATATATATATATATATATATAAAGATAAAGTATACGGTGGTCTATCTCTAAAAAGGAAAATAAAAATCACTGCATTATATAACATATGGTTATACAAGAAAACGTGTATTTTTTTTTTTAATAAAATTTATAGGAGCCGACGACATGTTTAAGGGTTTTGCAGCTTTTTATACAATGTATAGGAGATATTTTTTTTATGTATTTTAAAAATGTTTCAGCACCTAGGGTTTTGATTATATTTACATTCTGTAAATTTAATATTGTTAACCAATATAATGTCAATATAAGTTTCTTAATGTAACAAAAATGGTTCACTGAAAACCTGAAATATTTTGAGACAAAATATGATGCTAAATTAAATTATTTTTTTTGTAATTGTTTTAATTTGTATATGTTATATTATTTATAATAAATATCGTTTAAGTAAACATTATTATACATATAATAATAAGGATATTGTGAAAATGTTATCAAGTTTGGGTAATTATTGAGAGGGCTGAAACATTTCTAAGATTCATAATAAATTAAAATCAATATTCTGAGTAAATCGAGTTTAAAGTTTGACTAGATTTATTTTTAATTTTATGGTAATATATGTGTATTAGTTGTATATTTGACTACATTTCTAGTATTAAATTATAATATAATACCACACTAATATATCGATAACATTATTCTAATAATATTTATTATAAATTAACAATAACCTATACATAATAAGCTATATTTATGACAGTTTTTAAAAAGAAATATTTTTTTTTACCTCAATAAAAGGTCGATATTCTAGTGAAACTACTAGCTAAATTATTCGGTTAGATTACTTATGTAATCGATGACACGTTGAAGTATTAATTAATATAACCCTTATGGAACGAAAACTATTACCGCATTTTGTATCTAAGTCCTATTTTATTTTTTAATGTATATATACTCTATAATATTTATAATTTTTATAATATATAACGAATATATTTTAATAAATATTCATATTAGTAATTACATGTATTTATTATAATAGTAAATATATTGATAATTGATAATCTTAAAATTAAATGAAGTTAATTAATCATATAAATCTGGTAATTTTGTACGATTAGTATGTTTAGATCAAATATAAATATATATTAATTATATATGTAGGAATTTACCTATATATAAATTAATGTATATATATATATATATATATATATATATATATATATATATATATATATATATATATTATGTTTGTAGTATTACTGATTTATAATATACGATTAAAGTGTTTATATGTAATACATATTAAAAAAGTCATATAAAAATTTTGAATTTTTTTTTTAATTTATGAAAATTAAAAAATATATATGGATATATATTGAAAAAATTTGTTACGACAAAAAAAACAACAATATACCCTATAACCAACCATAAGTAAAAAAAATGTTTTAAAATATTTATATAATGATTTTCGGCAATATTAAAAGTTTTCCAAAATATATTGTTTATTTTCATAAATATGTATTAAATATTAAGTACAGAATATTTTTTATAATTGTATTGAAATAATATATTTATTTATATATATAAGTCACTTAAATATAAATATATTTGTGAAATAAAAAAAAATTAAATTTTGCAAATATAATTTTTTTTTTAATATTTTTGACAAAAAAGACATGACAAAACAGCACAAAATATTGTACTAGTTTTTTTTGTGTTACTCCCTTAATATATTTTATATGTTAAAAATTTCAT
>OZ025239.1:80441401-80508215 GCA_964019155.1 Osedax fenrisi
GAACCATCTTTGCTTCGCAAAATCTTTGATGATAGTCTATAAATAGACCATAATCCGACTACACCACGCCTACTATTTTTAAATATAGCGCGGCTTAGATTACTGGCAATCATATACTATAGTATTATACTAAGTATATATAAATTTCATAATATAAATGTTATACATTCGTTAATAATGTATACTATAAATGTATATATTAGCATTTTAATTATAATCTGAATAAATAATCAATGTATAACTTATAGTATAAGTATAACTTATATAGTAACTATAATAGTTGTAATTAATTTTAAACAAAGTATTGTAATAATGTAAACAAAGTAATGTATAAAATAATTAGTAAACGTCGAAAATATCCGTTATTATATTAGATTGATAGCGAATATTTACGTGTATTTATGTAATATATATATTTACATATATAGGTATTTGACTACATATATGTATTTGCGTGTTGATATTTTTGGGTTGTTTGGTTTTTTTCTACTTGGTTTTTTTAGCTGCATTAAATCCCGAAGTGAGCCTTTTAAATATTGTGCTTATTACACGATTTTAATTTTATTTAAAACTATGTGCCTAGTACAAACTCTTATATAATAGTTCATTATCATAGAATATTACATAGTACACGTAAATAAAAATATATGATATTAATAGAATATAAAGACGGATTTTGTCGACGTCTTCCACAATATTATATAGTATCAATTATAAATATTAATTATTCATATTGAATAACTATAGTATTATAATTACAAGTTTTGTTCTAAGGTAGTCTAAGTTTGAGTAGTCTCCCTAAAAAATTGAACCTCCCTGATTGAACTAACTAATAAATATTAATGTAATCATTAAATGTAGTATACATTTTATTATATTTTTATAAATAATTACTTACTCAAAATAAATATAAAAATTGTAATGATTACAATTTCCAGTTCTATCGAAAAATAATGTCCTTATTTCTTTATAGAATATGTTAAAATCATTGTTGATGGGCAGGTTTTCTATTTTTTGGTTAGACATGAACCATTTTTTAATTGTTATATAAACTTTTTTCTAACATGATTTAGAGAACAAAAATATATCCCATTTATTAATTATAATATACTAAACATTTTGAATACCTAAAACTATGTTTAATTTTAGTATTTTAAATTTAGTATAAGTTTTTGTTAAACGTGGCTCAAGTCTCACTAACCCCTACCCACTAACCACTACCCTACATACCATCAGCTGAACACATGTGGGTATATATTAGTTTATCGGTTATAGACTATAACTTATAGTTGAATGATTTAACACTCAAATAAGGTAACATTTTATTATTTAAATTGAGTTACTATAGTTAATACTTGAATACACTTTCATTTGATAAGTCTGCACCCAAGTAATGTGGACCGTAGTACGCTAGGGAATCAACTCTAGTAGACGAGCATCAAGGATTAGATTTAGGACAAAGTACGGTGATGAGTAATTATTCACCTAGATAATTATATATATATATATATACTACTTAATTACATATAATTATATATATATACTACTTACATTATAATTATACCTTATTGTCTGGTAACAACACTTATTGTTATTCTATGGACTTACGTAGTTTGAATGCTTTGGATTAATGGGACCCAATGGATCGGGCAAGAGCAGTCTGCTGGAGTTATTAACAGGCTATCTGACAGTCAGTAACGGCAATGCTTATATCGGGGACAAGTGTCTCACCACTGGAATGAATACGGTAATATATACATATATATATATATATATCTATACTATATTCATATATATTTATCACGTATATAGAATATAGGTGCACGTACATCGATCACATTCGTACGTAATGTGTGCAGCGCACTACGAACCTCTTAGACACGCCCCCCACCCTCACGCCCCCACCCCCGCCCACACACAGGAGTACTCGCAGATAGGCTACCTGTGCGACGACGACGCCACCCTACCATTCCTTACGCCCTACGAGATGCTGATGATATTCGCGAAGCTGAGGTGCATTCTATACGATAAAGTCGAGGACACCATCGATAGCATCCTGTCGGTGCTGCTCCTTCAGGGAGTTAGGGATATAGAGTGCCATAAATTAGGGTTTACCATTCACCGTATATTCTATGTTCTTTATCTATCAATATAACTATATTAGATTAAGAATATATTTAATATATTATAAACAAAATGTATACAATCTTATTATAGTATACAATATTATTTCCCAATGACATTAATACATGAACTATTATTATTTACGAACAATGTTATACTTGTCGTAAATATATTTAGAGTAAATTCTTTTTTCCTACTTGTAAATAATTATTTATATTTGTATATAGCCTAAACATACCTACTAATTACAATACTTCAACTGGTAATAATTATCTGCGTAGATACGGACATAGAAGATTGGTGAATATCGGAATGGCGGTGATCGGAAAACCAGATCTAATATTTCTGGAACACCCTACGCAAGGTCTGGATTCTCATTGCAAGAAGAGAGTTTGGGAACTGATCCTGTCCTGTCAGCGCAGCGGCTGCACGATGATGATCTCTTCTCACAAGTTAGGCGACCACCACGACACCATTTCGACGCTTACATTTGTATCGTTACATATATATATATATATATATATATATATATTATATATTATATATAATATATATATACATATGACTATAATTCTACAGCAAACTAAAAATGTAACTGAATATACATGTGATTATAAATATTATTTATACATTAAATTACGTGTATATCTGATTAAATGTATTTTATTTTTAAATTATCTAAATATTAAATATTTTAATACGTGACACGATGCTATCTGTACTTTCGGAACTATCTACCACATTACTCGCACTAGATTATTTAATCTCTATTTACACGGACAACTTGCTTTTGATAAATACATTACTTAATTACAATTAAATGATTAAATCTTGATATCCGTTATTTAGAACATAAATTGTAATAATACATACAAATTATTAAATCATAATTTTCAATATTTATAAGAGATATTTTGTTTCTTGTAAGGTAATACAATACCATTCCCTCTCTTTATATTTCTTGACTAATAACATGAAGGTTAGTATATCTTAGATTATTAATAAATAGGTCATCTACGTGTCAATCATTATAATGTAGTCCTATTCTGTTTGTCTAAATTACTAGTAGTCGTAAACTATTCCTATTAGATATTGTGCAATGCTACAATGAGCTGTTGTTAATTATAATTAATCAATTCTTGAATACATATTTGTAATAAAAACTATTACCTTAACCCTTAGGCAGTAATTCAATCATCACTAATAGTTATTCAATATTTAATTAAAAATTAATTAATTACTTAATATTAAATGTATACCTTTGACTATAATGGAATCTTACGTAACGTACGATGTTTCATAGGAAACACTGACACCCCTATTAACCCAGCACCCCATTAACCTAGCACCCCTCCAAACCCAGCCCCCCTCTTAACCCAGCACCCCTCTTAACCCAGCACCCCTCTTACCCCACAGCCCGGCGGAGATCGAGACACTCTGCAGCAGGATGGCGGTCATGGTAGACGGAGCATTCCGGATGCTCGGAACTCCTCACGAGATCAAATCTTCGCTGACGTGCTACACGATCAAGATACACATATCCGTTTGTTTACGACATACATGTAATACAGGCGCGGTGTTATAAGAGATACAAGGACATGTGATAAGGACATAGTGATAGGGTGATATGTTAGGAATGAAGGAGGGAGTAATCACGATGTAGAAAGAAAGAAACTAGAGTCGGGAATCCTAGTGGGGAAAGTTTGATATCGCTAAGAGAGGAATGAGGTTGTCCAGTGGAAGAGCGAGAGTGTCGGAGATAATAAGGAATGACGTTAATGTTGGGAGTAGCGTACACACGTATATGTGTAATGTTATTTATATTTATGATAAATATATACATCTATAAAAGCGCTTAACACCTGATATGTTTATATGTTAAGATTAATATGGCAACGTGTTAATAATACCGTCTGCTTATAGAGTTACTGGTGGCACGCATGGCTAGTTCATGTACTGCAGCCATGGCGTATAACACAATATATACAAGATGTTTATTTATGAATAGAATTGTAATACAAGAATAATAGTAATGCAAATAGAATGCTTATGTATGCGAATACATTATATTATAAATGATAATAATAATACAAACCGAACATATTATATTTAAAATTAATTAATTATACTAAACACTTCGCTATAATTATGATATCATCAAATGTCGTTGAACTTTAACCTTTACGTAGAACGAAGACTCGTGCGATGTTCTAGAGAGAATTCAAGGTCTGACGCACTACCTGCTGAGGTATTGGCACACTATAGAAGTGATGGATAAACACACAAATCACGTGTGCTTCATCATCTATGAGAAAACTTCTATCTCGTTCATATTCAGCATTCTGGACAAGGTCATTTCAATGTCAACATTATATTAATGATAATTAATTATTTACTTTTATAATATTTGATTATATGTTATATTTATTGTATATATTAATATATCTCATATATTATTAATTACACATAAAATAAAAGTATTACATCAAATATATCATGATAATATATCAACCCCTATACACATTTATTATTACTATACATAATGATATTTAACTATTACATAAAGTAATCCAGAATTACTTCGCAATTAATAACAAATTCGTCTTAGAATAATTTGATTTTAATCTCATATAAGATAAAATACATAACATTATAATCATATTTACAGATATAATCAATTAAAAATAGTTATTAATATTATTATATTGATAAAACCTAATAGTATATCTACCTATAAAAATGTATGTATAATATTATTTAACCAAATTACTTTGAAATATTTACAAAATATCCTCTTCCAATATTATTTTTATATCAAAATACTTCATTATAGTTATTTTTTTGATATATTTATATGAATTATAAATTTCTTAATTTAAACAATTATTAGTATTAAAACCTAAAATATTTCCTATATAATAGATAATATAGGTATTAAAAAACAATTTAATTAAAAATTAAATATATGTTGAGTATATTTGATCAAATACATTAATTATAATAATCAGATACAAATACACCAAATCAAACAGTGTATTTAAATAAAAATACAAATACATATATGACCTCAACCCTGATATATATACACACATACATATATATATATATATATATATATATATATATATGTGTATGTGTATATGAATGAGTATTACTAGATCATATAATTCCCCACCGCTTGTTTATTCGTACCCATAATGTATTACGTAGACGTAGACTTAGTAACATATCTGACCCATTTCTAACGATATCCTCTTAACCTCTCATAAATAGATCATTTGCTCTCTCCTACTTCACTGTTCTTACACAACTCCTCGACTAACTCAGCCCAACTTCTCTTATTCTAGTTCCCTTCACAAAAGTAACTTTTTTCAACTCCTATACTTTAATCATAATGATTTCGTATTGGCGAATGAAATATGTAAATATTTAGTTAATGTTAATAAGGAGTAAAGTTTAATAATATTTCATTAATGATTACAATATCTAAAGTATATGCGTCTCTCTCACTCTCGTTAACCAGCTGATATCCATATCATCGTGTGATTACCTGTATAAGATAGTATTATAATACAAACGTTAATTATGTAATCATTCCTTCAGATTAAAACCGAATTTGGATTCAGATTTTTCAACATTCAAGAAGCGACACTACACGATTCCTACGACCGAATCACTAACGTAAAGTTAGCATTGTCACCTATATACTATAACTTATAAGCAATATAGTATCCCTATACTACACATATACTACATGTGTGTGTGTGGTTATGTACGATGTGTTTACATTAGATCAGATATATTACAATTATAGAATAATATATATATATATATATTAATATATAGAATATATATACTAGATTTTTATATATTGTTTGATAGAATAGTGTAAATAATATTTTCTAGATCATTAACATTTAAATTAAAACTAACAGGAATTACCTACTTTAATTTAAATACAAAATATTTGTCAATAATTTATGGTGTTATTTAAAAAAATATAAATGTATTATTAAATTAATATAATAATAATAATGAGAGTTTAGTGACATTAATTAACACTAGCACTAGTTCATAACAGCATATCAAACATCAATGATCAACACTACTAACTTCTCATGCATAACCTGTATGTAACAATTGTTTACTTAAGTAATCACTCTCATTGTCTGTAACACTTAAAATACATGATAAGACTATAACTATCATATATAATATATCATTTAATACATACATTTTAAATAATCCCTTATACTATATAATATGAAAATATGAATTCATATTTAATTAAGAAATATCAATATAAAAGTTATAACATATAAGAATTTGTCTATGGATTTATATAATTCACTTATATTTCCTTATCAGATATTAAAAGTATGATAAAATTAAAAATAAATTAATCGATAATTTTATGAAATTAAAATATCAGTAAATAATTAGTTATTAAATAAAAACATTGAAGGTATTCTATTATATTACAATAAAAAAAAATGTATTATTACTTCCTCTGGAATAATAATTTCATATAAATTAACAATGTAAAATACTAACAAATCTTATTAAAACATATCCTAACAACTACAGAAATATTTATATATAATATTATTAATATTTTATATATATTAAACTAATGCTACTGATTATATGCTTGTTATAATGTTACATTATAGTTTATATATATATATATATATTAGTATACTAGTAAATATTGCACATTATCATCAGAGTATTAAATTGGATGGCAATAATTATTAATTTAGAATAATAATTAATAGTTATCGAAATAAGTAACTAATATTATAAAAGAAGGATTAAGAAAACTAAGTAGATTCACATATCGTAGTGTTATTAATTAATATATATAATTAATAAATAGTTATTAATAAACTACTCATTTACGAATTTATTTTCTCCAATATTGATCATCTATTTTTAATCATCTTCCTATAACGATGTTATTATTGATTATTAATAATGGTAACCTAGGTAACCTTGTGTCTACATTTATATTCTTCTCCACAGTTTAAGTATCGCTAATTCACGTAATATCATAACCGCATAACATTAATAACCCCGCCACACCCAGTAACCATTAACACGCCCTCACCCCCTCACCCCACACAGTAACACGTTAAGACGCCGCGTGGACGAGAAGACAATCTACAAGCCGACGCTGAACGCCATGTTCTCGCTGTTCCAGTTGAACTACGCGATGGCCTACGGTAAACAAGTCAACGACAAGTACACCGACTCGCTGTCGCTCATCAACTACGACAACAGCGTCGGGGTCAGCTTCGGCGAGAGCAGTCAGGGCGGGGTTAACTGCCACCCTATCGGGGTAACGGTTGCGCCGGCCGGTACTAACATCGGTGCTAGCGGAGGCGGGGGCGGCGGGGCTGAGGAGGAAGTGGTGATCAGCTCGGTGAAGACGAACTACACGTACGGTAAGTTTGTGAACCGCGGAGAGGCGGTACGAGATCAGGAGGCCGCCGTAGCGATAGCCAATCGGTACGCGGCGAGTCGGCAGTACGGAGACCCCTTGATCACTAGGTATCAGAAGATGAAGGAGTCGACGCTCGGAGGCGAGGAGGCCACCGATAAGAAGACCACCCAGGAGTGAAACGCGCGCGCACCTCAATAAAATATAAATGAAATAGACGTAGGCGTTCGTTATTTTGATTAGTTTTAATATTTATTCGATAGTTATGATATGAGTAAAGTTAATTTAAATAGATACGATTGATTGTCGCGCGATTGATATACGATTCAATTTAAATTAATGAATTGAAGTATGTTTAATTATGCACATACTATAAATTTAATGCTGAACTAGTATAAGAATAGATGCTAGTGACAGTATTGCTGATTGATAATAACTGATAACTTTGGAGCGATATCAACGTCCGATAAAAAATAACAATCGCTGGTCATTTCTTGTTACAGCCTATTTGTTACAGCTTATTACAGCTTATTATGATCGGTATCGCCCGCCCTAGTCTTTCGTGTAATCCATGTTCTGAATCTTAAGAAACAGCTTCGACCCGTTATAGGTGTCCATGTGACGCAGCTCGCCGACCTTGGTGAAGCCGAGTTTCTCGAAGAACTCGACAGCGCGGTAAGTGCTCTCCACCTTGATGACGTCGCGGTTGAGTGCACGCAGCCTGCGTATCGCCGCCTGCATGAGTTTCTTACCGTAACCACGACTACGGTAGCGGTTGATCACGAAGATGAAGCTGATCTCGTTGTAGAGGGGTTCGGAAGGGCGGCGGGGGGTAACGCACTCGGTACCGTAGGACAGCACCGCTACCGGCTCCTTGGTACCCTCTACGTACCCGAAGAACAGCTCGTGACCGTCGGGTATGCTGTAGGAGAAGCCTGCGGGGGTTGGGAGGGGGGGGTTATTAGAGGAGGAATACGAGTAATGGAGTGGTGCGGGTAAACTATCACACAACGAGATAATGTGGCAGTAGTTCATCATTGTGTACTATTATAATTAGACACTTAATTAAATACTATTACCATTAGATATATTATAAGTAGGTACAATTATAAAAATGTTTCAATGTATTTTTGATTTGTTTTCCGAAATGATGATAAAGTAATAATTCTAATTTATAAATTCATAATTTTATTTCTGACATTAATAATCAATACTTGATGACATATCACATATGTCATATATAAATATATATACTCACATTTAATTTAAATATGACACAAACAAATGGAAACATATTTTTTTTAAATTTCATATAATTTACGAAACTGAATTATTAGAAAATATATTAAATTATAATTTATATTGATAATTATCAATGAATATCAAAAAAAAATATTTGATAAATTTCGAAAAATCGTATATAATTATTATTTTAATTATGATACGAATGAACTTGTATAACTTTTATAAGAATAACAAATAAAAATCACATACTACATAATGTAACGTATAATCTTTATAAGAATATACACAGTTGAGTATAACAATATCTACTCTTTATTTTAAAGACACAAATATCTAAAAAATCTAGTTGCTTCGTTAAAGGTTCTTTATGTTTAGCTCAATATGTCACTCAATATTTAAATATCAATTTGAACACCTACACTGGAGGTCCTCAGGCCGTGCTGACATTCACCTTAGCATGTATATAGGGGCGTGGCTTACCTATCCTCTAGTGTTACATTCACCTTAGCATGTATATAGGGGTGTGGCTTACCTATCAGCTAGTGTTACATTCACCTTAGCATGTATATAGGGGTGTGGCTTACCTATCCTCTGGTGTTACATTCACCTTAGCATGTATATAGGGGCGTGGCTTACCTATCCTCTAGTGTTACATTCATCTTAGCATGTATATAGGGGCATGGCTTACCTATCCTCTGGTGTTACATTCACCTTAGCATGTATATAGGGGCGTGGCTTACCTATCAGCTAGTGTTACATTCACCTTAGCATGTATATAGGGGCGTGGCTTACCTATCCTCTAGTGTTACATTCACCTTAGCATGTATATAGGGGCATGGCTTACCTATCAGCTAGTGTTACATTCACCTTAGCATGTATATAGGGGCGTGGCTTACCTATCCTCTAGTGTTACATTCACCTTAGCATGTATATAGGGGCGTAGCTTACCTATCCTCTAGTGTTACATTCACCTTAGCATGTATATAGGGGCGTGGCTTACCTATCAGCTAGTGTTACATTCACCTTAGCATGTATATAGGGGCGTGGCTTACCTATCCTCTAGTGTTACATTCACCTTAGCATGTATATAGGGGCGTGGCTTACCTATCCTCTAGTGTTACATTCACCTTAGCATGTATATAGGGGCGTGGCTTACCTATCCTCTAGTGTTACATTCAGCTTAGCATGTATATAGGGGTGTGGCTTACCTATCCTCTGGTGTTACATTCACCTTAGCATGTATATAGAGGCGTGGCTTACCTATCCTCTGGTGTTACATTCACCTTAGCATGTATATAGGGGCGTGGCTTACCTATCCTCTAGTGTTACATAGACCATAGTATAAGTTCAATAACATAAAAAAAGTAAAAGAAAGTATTAAATATTTAGATTAAATTAATAGTCATACATTTATATCGGTTTAAGTAATAAAATGTAAAGTATAATATATATATTATATATATATATATATATATGATTTATATATTTTATTTATATGTATATAATATATTTAATAAATAAAATAATGAGTTAAAAATAAGTTAATTAGATTTATTATATAAAATTAATAATAAATATAAAAATTAATTTTCCATAAATGATTAATATAATATTTATGAATGGGTTGTTCACTCTGAGGAAGTTGTTTGTCTATATATGATCTCATTCTAATAGTTCCATTTTCTATAAATTCAGTAAATATAAATAAATTATTATATCCAACAATTAATAATTAAACCTTTAGTTCTTGTTGAGTCGTTCTCAAATAATTTATGATTCATATTATCTGTTTCTTAAATATGTAATATATGTATTTTAAATAAATAATTATTATTTTAAAAATAAGAAATATCTATTATAAATATATAAATTATTAATTTAGGGAGGCGCACTATATAAATAGAAATATAAATAGATGGCATAAATATTTGCTATTAAAAGTGTATCTACTTTTTCTATTAAAATCATAATTTTTATTTAATTTCAAAGATATTTTTTCAGTTATTAAAAAATAAACTATATTTAATATAAATTAACATGAACATAATTTAATAAATATTGAAAATTATCGTAGTAATATTATATTAATTATTATATGTAAATTTCTCACTATCAATATACATGTTTAGAAATCTGTAAAAGTTTGAACTTATTTTGAATAGTATTTGTATGATTGGGATAATGATAAAATGTAGTTATAATACAAATAAAGTTATTGAGAAAATCGCATCTAAAATTTATATTCAATTTTATAAATATTTTAACATTCTGGTATATTTAATATATTCTATAGACTATTGTATATATATATTAATATGAAAATTTTCAAATAATATATCGTGATATGTAAAATAAAATAAAAGATATTAAATATATTAATAAATATGTTGACATAATTAATATGAAATACAATTATTAATTTGAATGCCTCTAGTTCATATTCTGTATGATCAGATATTTAAGTTTTGGTAATTTGTGATTTACAAATTTTTAGTTAAGTGTATGTTTATCTAATTGTAGAGCACAGACCATAGATTATATCCTTACTAAATTAAATAAATTATAAATTTTTAATCATGAGAAACTAATTAAACTATTTACAAAAATAATTATACAATTTTAATATTTACTGAAAATCAAAATAAGAAAATATTTTCATAATATTAATATTTTATAAAAATTATAATTTCTAAGTATTCAACTATCACCTGCTCTTTAAATCGGTAAAATTGTTACTTTTCTACGAGTTTAATTTGTTATAATTAAGAGGTAATCAGTAGTTATAGCAGTCCTATATTATCCTAGTTATAATGTTCAATAGTTTATTAGAATTAATACAAATAGTGCAGTAAAATGGAAGTTTTTCAGATTTCTACTTATATGAAATTAAATGTTTTAACGTCTCTATAAAGTCGCGACTTTATTTAATGAATATTTTATAGAATTATCTTTAATATTAATTTGATTCTTTGAATAACACTATTTTTTAAATTCAATTATAAATATAAATTATTTTATTTATAAACGGTTAATATAAGATATATATATATATCAACAATGTATATATTATACATGTATACACTATAGTGTATATAGAGTAGTACTACTATTGATAAAGTTTATTCAACTTTAAATCTTGGCATAGTACAGATTTATATTATAAATTTGATTATTTAGTAGTTTATTATATATTTATATATATATATATATATACCCAATATACTTATATAATACTTATTTTTAATTTTCTATTCATATTAACACAATTAGTATTATATTTAGAAAACAAAGAGAAGGTATTTCAGGAATGTTATTAAAAGAAATGTGACTTTGGATGCAATAATAAACTTTATATTAGATATTTATTTTAAAATATTTAAATCATATTAAAATAATTTCATTAATTTTAATAATTACAAATAGATATTTTTTTATAAAATTGCTAATATTATTATCAAAGATTTTCCGATATAGTGATAGCAAATAAAGAAGAAACAAAACAACATGAAAACATATAATAGGTAATATGTTTATATTTAATAATACAGTTTTGTCTTGTCATCTTCATCAATTGTATAGATATCATTAAATAGATATATAAATATATATATATTTAAATACCGTTATTATTAGTTACAAAAATAGAAACAAATTATATATATATTTAATAATAATTCTCTTTTGGTTTTCTGAGAAATAAAATTCTTTATTTATAATATTTTATTTTAATAATATAATATTATATTAATACTTATTTCCCCATACATCATCAACAATATTATTTTATAGCATATTTATTAAATTTGCACCTCAAATAATATCTAATAAATAATACTCAAATTATAAATATCATATATTTATATATCTAAAAGTTATATAAAAAATATTAATATATTCTCAAATTTATATTAGTATATATATATATATATACTTATAAATAGAATATAAATGAATACATTATATAAACCCATATTATTTCTTAAATAATTCATAATTTTTAAATATATTTTGTTCTCTGAAATGTATAGTTACTTTAGTGTTAGTGTATAATGTATAGCGAGATTGATATAAGAGGGTTTCTAAATAAAACTAAATATTTATATATATATATTTGATATATTCAATAGATTAATTCTAAAAAACTTAATAAAATAAATATTAAATTAACCGTATTTTTTAACTGTATTTACAGCTATCTTAAACTTAAAATAATTCATATTTGTCATCTTTCAAAAGTCTTCATGTAGTTTCAAATGCTACCTTTATTATATGTATTATTATAGAAGATAATATAATTATAATATTATATTGTTATTATATATTACATATTAAATATATTAAATATATTAATTCAAATTAAATAATAAATCACATGTATATATATATATATAATTAGGTCTGTATAAGCAATATTTAATCGAATGATCTCCTAAGCATTCAGCATAACTGTCATTTATAATATTGTACACGCTTTACGTATATGCAGTAATGCTATAACGATGAGCCTGAAACATGGGGGAGGACACGTTCAATAAAAGCAAGGACACGATTGTTAACCTACGTGTCACGGTGCATTCCTCATTGTTCCTGCGAAGTGGTTAATGTGATGTATATGGGGTGGAGTGGAGTGGGGGTGGGGTGGGGTGGCGTATTGTGAAAGTGTTTAGGGTACTACACCTGAGAGAATATCGCCCCCCATTTGTTTTGATTACGATTGCCGTGGTGAAATTTAAAATATTCTACATAAATCGTTGTATAACAAATATACCTACATACTATATAGTATACTACTATATTATTTAGTAACATAATGTTACTAACATTACATATAATTGTTATGACTTATGAGGTAATTTGTATTGAATTTTACAAAGCGATTTATGAATGATTTTAATAATAGTGTAATGACATTATCTATAGTAATAATATTAGTAATTTGTATTATTAATATTATTAATTGTCAGTATCCTCAAATTACATTGCCATCCAAATACTTCAATTTGTATATTTATAATAATATAATTTTATTTCAAATATTTTGATAATCAGACAAATAAATGATTATCCATGGATATATGGATATATTTATTTATTAACAATATATTTTATTATTGTTGTATTAATTATTATGTTATTATAACAATTATAGTGAAAAATATTATATAGACTTTATATTATAATTGTTAATTTCTATTTAACAAATACATTTATAATACTAAATTATTATGATAATTATAATAATTTGTATTAATAACATATAATTATTTAATAATTTATTATTATAATTATTATCATAATAATATATTTAATTTAGTATAATATATAATATTTAATATTAGCATATGGCGCATGTTTATAATACTATGGATGTTGATTTTTATTCGTTATTAAGTATAGTTTTATATTAAATATTTCAATAATAAATCTGAAGAACAGCAAAGAATAACACAAAAATATATAATACACAATTTTAATTAGTATTTAATTATTTACTTATTATATCATATACATTATATGTATTATTACCATAGTACCTTAGTTACTTAGTATTTAAAAATTTTCTTATTATATCATATAATATATAACCATATTTGTTTCATTTAATCCATTTATATTTTGTTATATAATATATTTATGTTTTTTGTTATATATTTATTATAATAATACATATAAATGATATGATATAATAAGAAATAATTAAAATATTATAATATTATAATAATTAAATACTTAGTATTATAATTATTATAATTAGTATAATATATATATACTAATTAAAATGTATATATATAAATTTACATTATTATAATAATATATAATATCGAACATAAGTAGCAGAGACGCCAAAAATCAACGACTGATAGTTTATTCGATATCGGAGCGCGCACTATCGGAGTTGAAACGACTGCCCCTAGATATGGGCGTGTCATATCTAAGTTAAATCAGTATATAATGTGTACACGTAATATACTTTTATATATATAAATAGATACATACTTTATACACACATACATACACATACACTCACATATATATATATGTGTATGTATGCGTATGTGTAAAATATGTCTATATATATATAAAAGTACTTCACAAAAAACTATGTATACAATTTCTTACTATATATATATATATATATATTTATACATGTAATATACTGATTTAACAAATAAACATAACTTAGATATGACATGCCCATATCTAGAGGCGGGTGTCTAAACTCCGTAAACATGCGCACCGATATAGAATACGATATTAGTCGTAGTCTATGACTCATAGATATTTGGCACCTTTACAGCGTAGTAACCTATAATATTTATAATTATAATATAATTAAAATATTATAATATTATAATAATATTTAATATTATTATAATATTATATTTAATATAATATTATTATAATAATTATAATTATAAATACATAACAAAATATAATTAATATATAACATATAATATTTTATTAAATATAATAATTATTATGTTATTATTATAACAAATATAGCAGTTATACTATAACTATAACCATAGTGGGCATTGTGAGGTTTTTTGGTTTTTGGTTTTTTGCTAAAATATAAATTAAATAGGATATATCAAATATATAATATATTCTATTATATTATAATAATAATTATTATTATTATACACTTTAATTAATAATTCATTTTAAAACTTAAATTTTATTAAATAAATAATAGTTAATTAAGCTTATTTTGTTTTTTGTGAAGGTTTTTTGTCTAAATATAAATTAAATGTCATATAGTACAATAATAATTATTATATTTAATATAATATTATAATTATTATTAATAATATATTATTATAATTATTATTAATATATTATTATAATATATATTATATACATTTAAAATTTAAATTTTAAATGTATTAAATTTAATTCATGTTTAAACTTTAATTATTAGAGTATATTATGTTTATACTTGTAGTTTATTTATATAAGTAGCAAAGATTTTTCTAAGGAAAGATACAAGTTATATGTATAACATTGAATCACACGATGTTATCGTAAGTGTTATATATATGTTTATTGGGGCGTTTTTTGTAACATACCAACATACCAAGTTAGCAAGCTTTTTTAGTAATGTACCAACGTCCCATCTGTATTCTTATACGTGTAGGCGCAGATTGTACGTTGGGATGTTGCTACATTGGCATGTTACAAAAAACGAAACATCCCAACGTCACAATGTACCAACGTCCCTTACACAATGTAAAGATGGTGTATATTATGCATGCATTTTCCGTAGACATACCAATGTTCCAATGTACCATCGGACGTTGGTATTTTACAACAAACGCGCATGTTTAGTTTATATAACCCTTACGAGATCGTGTCATTCAATTTTGTATACAAAACACCAACAGTATATATCAACCACCTATATCGGGCTAATTTTAGGAACTAGGTGTTGTTTATAATGTAAAATAATATGTTTAAATTATTATTTATATGATAAAAACTTAAGTTAAAAGTGTTAATTGCTAATATATAACAAAGCAATAGGATATATAGGTTTTAAATGATATACATATATATGAGGCGAGTAAAATCTAATTTATATTGCATGTAATTTAATTGAGCTATATAAATATTATTGTATGGAAACCGCGCCGTACCTATACTAATTAGGTGATTGGATACTACTGCTAGTTGTGGCAGGTATACCTATACTACGTAGTAGTTATTAATTACAGCGCATATATAGTGATATAGTAAATTAACTTAATTATTAAGATTCGTTTTTTTTTAATATTAGTTTTTTGGTTTTTTGATCAAATATAAATTAAATAGCTATTCTATTATATATAAATATTATGTATTTACATACTATATTAAAATGAACATATATTACTAAATATAATTTTTATATTATTATACAAAAATTATAATTATATTAAATAATTATTTTCATCTATGAAAAAACCAAAAAACCATAAATAAACCTTGTAAAAACCAAAAAAAACACGATAAAACCTAAACAAATTTTAAAACCCAAATAACTAGGAAAAAATCAATAAAAACTAGGAAAAAACCAAAAAACCTGGAGCAAAAAAATGTTTTTTGCCAACTATGACTATAAGTTATTGTCATTATATCTCATAGTTACTATAATTATTATTATAATCACTATTATAATCAGGGTTAGTCGGTTTTTTTGATCAAAAAAACCATTGGTTTTTTTGGTTTATTTGGTTTTTTTAACATTAAAAGCGTTCAATCAAAAATAAGTAATCGATTAGGCAATGATAAGGCTGCAAAACTTGTTTTTTTATTTCGAGAATTAAATTGATTATATTTCTATTAGAAATCATCTAATTATTATTATTATTATTTTTTAAATTATTATATTGTTACAATTTGTAACTTGTTATTTTATTGTGAGAATTATATTGATTATATTTCTATTAGAAATCATCTAATTATTATTATTATTATTTTTTAAATTATTATATTGTTACAATTTGTAACTTGTAATTTTATTGTGAGAATTATATTGATTATATTTCTAATTACTGTATTGTTATTTTTTTTAATTATTATTTTTTTACAATTTGTAACTATTTTTTTTATTATATTTTACTTTATTTTTATAATAAATATATTTTAATAAAATAATTTTATTAACATTTAATATTAATAATATATTATTGAAAATTTAATAATATATATATATATAATTAATATATATAAATAATATTCATTAGTGTTGTATATTTTATACTTACTCTATATATGTATGTTTTGCACAGACATTTAATAATCGATCTAGGTATTTATAATATTTTCTAATTAATAATCCGAACATTTAATTATAAAAAAACCAAAAAAACCAAAAAAACCACAAAAAAAGCAAATAAACCGCCAACCCTGATTATAATAATAGTGAAGAAATAAAATATATGTTATATTAAATATAATTATTATTATAATAATTATATAAAAATTAACATATTATTATAATTATTATAATAATATTATTATAATATTTATAATTGTCAATTTGTATTCAACAAATACATTTATAATAATTATAATTATTATTATTAATAATTATTATTATTAATAATAATTATTATTATAATACATAATTATTAAATAATTTATTATCATAATTATTATCATAATAATTATGATAATAATATATTTAATGTAGTATTATATTTAATATAATATTATAATTATTATAATTATTATAATAATAATACTAAATATACGGAAATACTTTATGAAATAATTATGATAATAATATTATATTAAATATATTTAATTTAGTATTATATTTAATATAATATTATAATTATTATAATTATTATTGCCTGTGTGGCTCAGTGGCTAAGGCGTCAGACACACAAGCAGTAGGACACGGGTTCGACCCTAGTCCGGACCATTAATTAATTTTATAAAATGGGTCTTAAAATATTATTTAGAAGTGATCTTATATAATTGTGTATAAATAAATGATCGGCTCTCGTTAAAACCATGGATGCCTTAACATGAGAGCGGCTTCGAAGGGACATTAGAGCCATATATGGTTATATGTGAAAACTTCATCTAAGTTCCTGGATGGGATGAAAGGACTCCACCAAATAAAATAACAATAACAATAACAATAACAATAATAATTATAATAATAAATATACGGAAATACTTATGTTTAATTATTAAATTAATACATATTCATCAGTAACTAAAGGTGGTGATTTCCAAATCGGTATAATAATAAATTATTATTAGTGACTTAGTGTTACAGTGTAACACTGTTACACTCAGTGTACTATCGATATCGGTGAAATTTCGGAACAATGTAGCTTTTTAAATCAAAATCATACATATAATTTTAAATAATTATTTAATAATTATTTAAAACTTATATGAATATTGATATCGATAGTACACTAAGAGTGATTTTAGACATGATGTTGATGATGGATTCGGCTGCTTCACATGATTCATCAATATTTTAGTATTCAGAATACCCCAACAATTTTTTTTTTTGAATTAGGTCAATATTTGCTGTGCGAGGGCATGTTCACTTTACAAAAAAGTTAACATGGGAATAGATAGGAAAATTCCAAAAAAAAACAAATATGTATATTTTTCACATTTATAATTAATATAAAATCATAAAATTTTCAGAATATGTGTAATGTGTATAGTTCCTATGAATAATATCAAATTTATAAAAAAAATTATTTTATTTCTAGGATTTTTTATCAAATTATAGGATTTTCCAGAATTGTTGTTGACCTCTCATAATTTTGTACATAATCGTTATATTTGATAAATTTATATTATATATAATAAAAAAACAATTAATTAATCACTATATATTAAAATTTGGTCGAAAAAATAATAAATACCCTGGTATTTCTTTAATTTTGTTAAATATCATCAAAAAATGACCATTTTTTCTGTGGAGGGGTACAAATTTTAAGATTTTTTTTTTTTTTTTTTCTACCTCATCTTAAGATATTATATTTTAACGTACAAGTATTATAAATTAAAAAAAATAGCTCTTTATAATTTTAATAAATAGTTAAAGTGGCCTAATTTTTAGAAAATTTTTATATATATAAAATTTATTTTATTGTTTAAATTAATTATCTAATAATTAATATTGTAATTAGGGATACTCTAGATAATATTTACTATATATTAATGTTACCTATTAGAAGAATATAGTATTTAAAAAAGTACTCAGTATTATATATATACCCATTAAAATAAAATACAAATAAAATGTACAGAATTCAAATAAATGTCCTTACGGACATTTTTTATAAACATATACAATACAATTACATAGAAATAACGACATTTCGAGATTTATTTTTTTTTAATAATTTTTTTTTTAAAACCTCCGTCGCACCACCAATAATGAACCAAAAGGTATATGGTTTAATAAAATAGTATCATGAGCATCATATTTATAGAATCTAATATGAAGCAGTAATATCTGGAAAATAAAATCACTCTTATAGTACACTTAGTGTAACAGTGTTACACTGTAACACTAAGTCACTTACTAAGTAACTTTAAGTTAAAAGTTTAACTTAGTCACTATTATAGTGACTATATCTTAGTGACTCACTAACTAAGTTATTGTAATAATGTGTTAGTGACTAACAATGTTAGTGTTAGTGTTACAATGTGATAGTGTTACAGTGTAACACTGTTACAGTGTAACAGTGTTACACTGTAACATTTGTTGAACAAGTTTTTCACATGGTTATTAAGTTAATAACTTATTAACTATTATATTTATAATAAAATATATGATATACTAAGTATTATAATAATTAGTATATTATATACTATATAATATAGAGTATATAATAGGTAATGGTACATAACGGCCGTAAATCAAAACGGCCGTAGAGAACACGTGATATTAAGTTTACTCTAGTTTACTCTAGAATCTAGCCTTCCCTATGATCACGTGATATCCCTGGTTAACTCGGGTGATAACAATACATTTAAAATTTAATATATTATTTAAATATATTTTAATTTAAATATATATTATTATTAATTTGTTGTAATACGTAATGATATAACTACATACCCACAATTATTTGATCTCATATAATAATTAGCTCTGCATAACTAATTATTAAATAAAGTTAATTTAAAGAAAATAAAGTTAATTTAAAGAAAATAAAGTTAAAATAATTATTTGTAAATTTTAATTTAAAAAATATTCAAATATATGTATTAATTGATGATATATTGCAAGGGGTGTATATCTACGTATTTTACGTATGGCGTACGCCGCACTCTATACACTATTATTTCTACTAATACGGAAAGAGCTGCCGCCATATTGGGGGACTCTAGGAAACATATATATGTAAAAAATATCTATTATTTTAAAAACTATTATAGTTTTAGTTACTATATTTAAAATATTATTTATATTTTATTTTATTAGTTGATACAATGTTTAATTATGTAATCAATTACAAATATATGTATTACTTAATCATTGTTATTAATAGTATTAAGCTAATATACTTATATTATTCACAGATTCGTTTTATACTCAAATAAAGTAATAATTTCACAAATATTTTTTTAATATTTATTAAAATTGTATGTATTTAAATTAAATTTTAATTATGTAATACATTACAAATATATGAAATAATAAATCGATGATATTAATATTAATTAAGCTAATATAAATATATTATTTTCAGATTATTTTATACTCAAATAAAGTAAAAATTTCAAAAATATATATTAAATATTTATTCAAATGTAAAGTTCCGATAATTATTATTTTAATAATATATTAAAGAAATAAAAATTAGTGTTCCAATGTTATATTAAGAGTATATCTTTACAATATTTGTAATTATAATATATTAAATAAATGATAAATATACATTTTAAAATAATAAAACACTATGCATATCATGTATACAGTATATAATATACTATATGATATACATAATTTAGTATATTTTACATATATAACTAAATCGTAAAACATTACAATTCGTAAAATTGTAATTTATTATAATGATAAACTCTGATTATAATTAAATATGTTATTCTATGTAATTTAAATATTACATACAATAATATATTAAATAAATAATAATATAAGTAATAATAATTATAAAAAATATGATAATATAGATAATAATATAATAAAAAGTATAAATATATATTATTCATTATTAAATAATATTAATTTTGTAAACAAAAATTCTTATACATCTCGTAGACTCCTTATCGATTATTTCCATATACACTTAGTGCATTTTTATTTTAATAAATATTTATATATTTTTAATTAAAATTATTCTGATTTATACCAGGCTCATAAGATGTATAAGAATGATTAATGATATTTATAAATGCGATATATGAAGCTCCTATAGGAATCATTATAATGATTGGACTTTTATGTTACCTATATTATATGAAGTAAGTTTATTATACGGGTGTCATATTTGTCATTAATATTAACTCAGTCGTGTTAATTAAAGGCATCTTTTAATGAAGTTGATAGTATGATTTGAAATAATGTGACAGTTAGTTTTGCTGGAAGGTGATAGTACGATATGATGTAACGTGACATTACAATATGAAATAACGTGACAGTACGGGTGCTGGAAGTAATTGTGATGACATCATAAGGTACGTTAACCTTCCAGCATACCGTAATATCAAGTTCCATCATATTATACTGTCACGTCCCATAATATCTTACTGTCCTGTCCCATCATACTGTACGTTCACCTTCCAGCATACCGTAATATCAAGTTCCATCATATTATACTGTCACGTCCCATAATATCTTACTGTCCTGTCCCATCATACTGTACGTTCACCTTCCAGCATACCGTAATATCAAGTTCCATCCTATTATACTGTCACGTCCCATAATATCTTACTATCCTGTCCCATCATACTGTACGTTCACCTTCCAGCATACCGTAATATCAAGTTCCATCATATTATACTGTCACGTCCCATAATATCTTACTATCCTGTCCCATCATACTGTACGTTCACCTTCCAGCATACCGTAATATCAAGTTCCATCATATTATACTGTCACGTCCCATAATATCTTACTATCCTGTCCCATTATACTGTACGTTCACCTTCCAGCATACCGTAATATCAAGTTCCATCCTATTATACTGTCACGTCCCATAATATCTTACTATCCTGTCCCATCATACTGTACGTTCACCTTCCAGCATACCGTAATATCAAGTTCCATCATATTATACTGTCACGTCCCATAATATCTTACTATCCTGTCCCATTATACTGTACGTTCACCTTCCAGCATACCGTAATATCAAGTTCCATCATATCGTACTGTTACCTTCCAGCATACCATATTTCATGTTCCATATATATATATATATATATATATATATGTAAAATATATATGTAATATATATATATATATATAATTTATATATACTATATGTATTATATATTACATACTGATATAATTATTTATATATATATAATTAATATATACAAACATTAATTAAAAAGATCTTTAATATTAAAAAGCTTAAATTAAACAATTATTATAATTAATTATAATTATTTATGTAGAACTAACTCCTCCCTTATTCGTACCCACTGGTATTATAATACCTTATAAGGTATAGGCAACACCACATTTTTTGTGCAAATTCGATTTCACATGGAATTCTATCACAAAATATAGTATCTATAAAAGTTAATTAAATATAAGAACTAATGATTAACTAAATTGATAAATAAATTATAATTAACCATTATAAATATAATTATTTATTAATCTCGTACGACTTATTAAATTAAAATTATTTCACAATTATACAGTACTTATTCTAATATATATATATATAATACAATATATTTTATCAATATTTAATAACGAATTATATATATATATATATTCGTATAGGAATTGTAAGAATTATAAGAATTTTATTATTATGAAATAAATTAAATTTAATAATTCTTTCGAAATTACTTTTTACGAGATTACTATAATTATACAGTTCTTATACCAATATATATATTCGTATAAGAACTGTATTATTATTAAATAAATTTAATTTAATAAGTTGTACGAAATTACCTCGTACGAGATTACTGGCTACCCCCAACGGTGTCCATTTTTAATTTAAATATTACATAAAATGTTTAAAATATATTTAAAATATTAATTATATTATAATAATTTATAATAAAATACATAGCTAGGTTTTATATGTTTATATTATTAATTGGTTATTTATTTGATTCATTTAACATATTTTAATATCACGTGATTTATACGGCCGTTTTGATTTACGGCCGTTTTGATTTACGGCCGTTTTGTACCTAAATCATATAATATATAATATATGATTCTTGTAATTATTGAATAAGTTATTAAAATAATTAAAATTGTATTAACCGGTTACGTTTTGAGCAATTTTTCGAAATAATGAAGAATTGGCTCCAGTTTTTTCCATACCCTTAAT
The DNA here is from genome assembly GCA_964019155.1 of Osedax fenrisi. NCBI lineage: Eukaryota > Metazoa > Annelida > Polychaeta > Sabellida > Siboglinidae > Osedax > Osedax fenrisi. Next base: position 80,465,228 of record OZ025239.1, read on the forward strand.
TTTCATCATATTCATAAATAAAGTTTAAAGGACGCCAATAAATAACGTTAATAAATAATGTAAATAAATAAATAATAAATATGTTTCATAAATTAATTGTAATTGGAAAATAAATTCAAATAATTTAAAAAAGACAAGGATTATAGAAAAAATTAATAACAAGTAATTTCGCATTTTAAATATCATCCCGGATTTTAACTACACATTTTAGATATATTATAGGTGATAATCTATATAGTGCGCAATATTAGACACATACAGTGCGCAGCATAGAGAACGAAGTGACTTCGTTCTCTATGGTGCGCAGTAACGAAGTTTTGATAGGGGAAATATTATATATATATATATAATATAATTATAATTATATAATACTTAATATTGTAGTGTAATTTATATTCCAGTATCTTCATTTATCTACATATCTCATTGAGAGACTCTCAATCATAATTACATATAGGAATATAATTACCTACTAGGAGACATTCAAATGATCCACCAGTTTCCCGTGTTCTAAAAAATTACATATTTCACATTTTTTAATGTAATATATTATTTTAATATACACATAAATGCTAGTAAGTAATACGGTATTACTAATACATAATATATTTCATCCTAAAATAAACTCCTCACTATACATAATTCGTATCTTATACACGAATATGACAATATTGCATATCTACTCATTTGAAATGAGTCTTTCCTATCATGGTTCTGAATTAATAAATCACATTCTACCGTTCCCCGTAGTCATACATCTAGCACACCCGTATTCCATACATCTAGCATACCCTATTCCATGCTGTTATATAATACTAATATATATATATGATATATATATATACATATATATATATACATATATATATATATATATATATATATATATATATATATATATATATATATATATATATTTATCTAGTTATCTATATAAATATAAGTATAAACTAACATTTTAATTATTTGTTTATATAGTGATGTTTATTTCCTGTCGTTGCTTTTGGTCGCTAGAGGAGCATATCATATAACATGTCTCCTCTTCCTTCCTCGACATCAGCCGATGCTGATGTCTATCCTGATAAATCAGGATCGCCTACTCGTCGAAACGTTTGGGTCTACGAATCTCCCGTGTTGATCTCCTAACTGGTGGGACATCAACCATCGGAGCATAATCAACATTCTGTGCTACTGTTCTCATTATACTTTGACTACCTCTTGTTCGTAGATGGTTTGTATGACTTCTAATATTTCTTCCATCTGGTAGTCTAACCCATGCTATAGAATTATGTATTTCTTCAATTCTACCTTCTAACCAATTATGGTTATTCCTAAAGTCTTTTGCGAATACAGCATCCCCTGGATTATATCTGTTCTTCTTTTCTTGTTTGCATTCGACTTCCTTATTCGTGGGGAGTAAGAGATCTAGTTTTGATCTAATTCTTCTGCCCATCAGTAATTCACAGGGTGCCTTATCTGTTAGTGTATGTGGTGTAATTCTGTAATTTAATAAGAATCTCTGTATTTTCTCTTGAATTGATCCTTTTCCTTCTGTCCTACCCATATCTTTCTTAAATGTATGTACGGCTCTTTCCGATATTCCATTAGACGCATGATGATATGGAGGTGAAAATAAATAACTAATACCATTATTCTTCATGTATTGGGACATTTCGGAGCTCGTAAAATTTATACAATTATCAGTTACGATAATCTGTGGTAACACATGGATAGCGAATATGTCTTGTAATTTTCCTATTATTTTTACAGATGTCACGTTTCCCATTACTATTACGTCTAGTCATTAAGTGTATGCATCGACTACTATTAAATACATATGCCCCAGGAAGGGACCAGCGAAATCCATATGGATTATATTCCAAGGTTGTTGGGGGTCTGGCCACGAACTGTATTTACATTCCGGCAAATTTCTACTATTTTGACATCCGGGGCATTCCCGCACAACTGATTCTATTTCCATATCCATTAGGGGCCACCAGAAATAACTTCTTGCTAAACCCTTCACTCGTGTCATTCCTGGATGTCTTCGTTTAATAATTTCAATACTTTTCTCTGCCATGATGGTGCCACCATCATGGCACCACCATGGTATTATAATTATATATAACTCTTGATCCCCATAATATTAATTCGTTATGAGTATGAAGTTCATCTCTCCTTCTATAATATCCGATACCCTCATTTCTCAGGGTATTTTCATCTGGCCACCCATATCTTATGTATCTTCTAACTTCTTTTAACATCGTATCTTCTATTACTGCATTTTCCAATTCTTTACAGTCAATTAATTTTTCTTCTATTGTCTCTATGGTAAATATTATTTCAAGTAACGGTTGTACTTCTTCTGTAGCCCTATGTGATGGTAGTCTACTGAGTGTATTATATAATTGTAGGGCCCATCGTTGTATCCGTCCAGATACCATTGGGGTATACCTTTATTACTATTGAATAATGTCAAGAGAGGTCTATGATCGTTTTCAATAATGAATTTCCTTCCAAACAAATATTTATGAAATTTCTTCACAGCATATAATACCCCAGTGCTTCCTTCTCAATTTGTGAATAGTTTTTCTCGGCTGGCGCTAACGTTCTTGAAGCAAACGCTATGGGTCGTTCCGTTTTATCTTTCATTATATGAGACATCACTGCACCTATTCCATATTGTGATGCATCGCATGTAATGATGATCTCTTTACTTGCATAAAAATGAACTAGTAGATCCGCAGACATTAATCTCTTATTTGATTCCATAAATGATTTCTCGCATTCATCAGACCAGCGTCATCGTGTATGTTGCTTTAACAGTATATGCATCGGACCTAGTAAGTTAGACATATTCCTTAGAAATTTTCCATAATAGTTTAGCATGCCTAAGTAGGCGCGAAGTTGTGTTGTATTAGTCGGTCTTGGTGCATCTCGTATGGCTTCTACCTTCGACTATATTGGTTGTAAACCATTCTTATTAATGATATATCCTAAATATTGTACTTCTTTCTTTTTGAATTGACACTTCTTTTCACTCATTCGTATTCCGGCCGTTCCTAGTCGTTCCAAAACCTTCCTTAAATTGCGGTCGTGTTCCACTTCATTTACCCTCGTTATTAATATGTCATCTAAATATCCACATACATTGGGTATACCCTTTATTAAGTTATCCATGACTCTTTGGAACATCGCTTGGGCAGAGGCTATACTAAAACTCATCCTATTATACTGAAATAGCCCTATATGGGTATTAATGGTGGTATATTTTATAGATTCTTCTGTTAATGGCATTTGTAAGTATGCGTTTGATAGATCCAAGGTACTGAATTCAATGCCCCCTGCTAAATTCGCATATAAGTCATCGATTCTTGGAATCGGATAACAATCCAGCTTCGATACCTTATTTATAGTAATTTTATAGTCACCACAAATTCGTATAGTTCCATCTCTCTTTAGTATCGGTACTATAGGTGTTGCCCACTCTGAATGAGTTACTTCTTCAATAACCCCTTCATTCCTCAATCTCTCTATCTATGTCTCTACTTTGTCCTTCATGGCGTATGGAACATTTCTTGCTTTGAAAAATAACGGTTTAACATCTTTTTCAATATACAATTTACCACTAATGCCCTTCATACAACCCAATCCTTCCCTGAAAACTTTTGGGAACTCTTGTTTCCATGTACCCATTGAGCTATATGCAATGCGATTACATGTAACAGCATTCTCCCAGTCTAGTCATAGCAGTTTAATTAGGTCCCTACCTGCTATATTAGGTACGGAACCTCTTACTACATATAATTTAGTGGATTTACCTCTGTCAGTAGTTACCTCTATTTTACCCATCACCGGTATAAGTTCATTCGTGAAAGTACGTAATTTTACAGACGATGTTAGTAACTTCGGTTGTTTACTTGATTTCCATAACTTATTCATTGTCTTCTCTGATATTATAGATACCGCTGCACCCGTATCTACTTGTAGTGTACAAACTTTATTATTAAATCGTAATGTAGTTGTCATAACTCCATCTTCCCTCGTCTCTACGGTAAACATGGAATATATTAGTTCCTCATCCTCTGCTTCGTGTGTTAATAAATTAGTCTCTTTATTGGGGCATCTATATTTCAAATGTCCTAACTTTCCACATATAGGATTTATACCTATAACATTTACATTTCTTCCATCTACATTTGTCTACCTCGTGACCGTTATTCCCATATCCAGTACATTTCAACGTATGTCTGTCATTCCTAATATACTCTACTTTACTTCTGGTTTCCTCTTCCTTTCATTTTATATGTCTAGTATTATCAATCTTGTTTATTAAAGTATTATTATTATGACAAGAATCAATTGTTGCTAAATTGCTCTCAGCAAGTTCAAGTCCAACGGACATTTCAATAGCTCTTTTTAGCGTCAATTTAATTTTCGATAGTAACCTACGTTGAATTCGATTATTCTTAACGCCGCAGACTAGCCTGTCTATCAAGTATTCATCTAATTTGCTACCGTAGTTGTAATTTTCTCTTTTTCGTCTTAGTTCGGCAATATAATCAACCATTTTATGGTTATCTTGCCTATCACAGGTATTAAATATAAACCGTTCTACTATTTCGCATGGAATTGGTTCATAGTGCTTTGATAGTGTTTCTAGTATCACGTCTACTGTGACTTCCATCGGCTTCTTTGGTATTAACAAGTCCCTTAATAATTTATATGTCTTAGCTCCTATCACTGTAACTAATATTGTTTTTTTCTTATTTACATCATTAATTTCATTAGCTAACAAATAAGCTTCCACTCTTTCTGAATAACTTGTAAAAGTTTCGTCATCCGCACCGAATTCTCCAATAGTTCCGAAATTAGTCATTATTACTAGGTTATTACCTAATTATTTCTAAACTAACCTAACAATATGAATTATGTGTATTTAGTTACGTCATCGTCGCCAATTGGTATATACTACTAATATATATATATATATATATATATATATCTAGTTTTCTATATAAATATAAGTATAAACTAACATTTTAATTATTTGTTTATATAGTGATGTTTATTTCCTGTCGTTGCTTTTAGTCGCTAGAGGAGCATATCATATAACACATACCTCTAGCACACCCTATTCCATACCTCTAGCACACCCTATTCTATACTATCGTTTGTTTCATTGCCCTGAACTATAATTCTTACGTCAATTTATAAACCTATAGGTATCTACAATTGATTTGGAAATGATAAAAATCATGTAATGATATCAACAACTTGAAATAATCTAATGTTAGCGAGTTCACAGCGAGTTCTAGTTTGTCGGTGAGTAAATGTAATTCATCTTAACACTAAGGCCGCCGCTTATTAGCGTTCCGAATTATTGGCAGGAATATGACCAATAATCTCCCAGATAAAACTATTTACGAGCTCTGTCATTTATTCTCTAATTACTTTCAGCTTAATATTTCTAAAATTAGTATTTGTTTTCCCTCTTGTTTTCTTCTATTTTTCGTAATCCATATTACCACTCGACCCACTATAATTGGTCATGTTTCATCACCAGCTATCATGCTTATAATAATAACATCTTACAAATCTCTATCATCCATTTACCAAATCCTCTTACATATCCTTGAATCATTTATTCACAACTAATTCCATATATCACCGATAAATGTATCCACTCTCTTATTACCGCATCTCTCCACACATATATGAAATAAGTATATAGGTATAACAGTATTAAATATATTCTAAGAAATCTCGTTCTTAATCTAAGAAAGTTGCTTAATTCTGTGAATTAACATTAAAAAGCAACTAATATATTCCGGCCATTTTAATAGGGTAAAGTAACCTAATACGGACACTTTAACAATAAATGATCTTAACATTTTATGACTCATTATTTGTATTCAAATATTACAATATATTAATATTATATGATTATAGATATTATTGTAATTTTAAAATTTTATTTAATCTTTTAATTCCATAGATAACGGGGGTGTCCGTATTCGGTACCCATGTCCGAATCATCGATATAAAGAAAGTGGATAAGCAATTGAATGTAGTGTATGGCACTATCCGCTACGAGCGCTGCAGTCGAAACCCACTATCTGGCCCACTACTTTTTATTTATAATAATATGTATTTATCATATATATATATATATTGATAATCACTACCAATTTTAATGTACTATCTATACTAAAAATAAAATTATATATTTAAAATACATAATATCAACATTCCTCGTAATTTTGTATATTTAAATTGAAGATATAATACTATTTTATTGATTATATTGATATTTATATTTTAAATCCATTGATATAGATAGAAGTCACTTAAATCTATTTCGACGAAAAGACTACTGTTTTGATATTTGACATATATAATATGACTAATATCCAATCAAAATCACTGATACCATTTTGTAAATTTATCGATAAAAGTGTCATTCACGTATCTATCTTTAACATGCATTGCGTGCGTCAATTGCTTATCCACTTTCTTTATATCGATGGTCCGAATACGGACACCCTGTGTTATAATATGGAAACCTTATATACCACTAGATAAACAATATATTATTGATGAATAAATCAGACAAATTACAATTACATTATTTATAATTAATTTTATAAATAATTTATTCTAATTTAATTAATTAATAATTTATTTATTTTTATTATTTTTTTAATTAATAAAACAATTTAAGTATCTAAATAATAACAATTTTAGATATATCTATTTTGGTGGTATTAATATTATAACGAACGCGATTTTTATGAAAATCAGAATAGTTCATACTCTGCGCGCTGATTGGTTATAGCCTATAACTTATAGGGTGTCCAATGAACACTGTCCATATTAAGACATCTAGAGTGTCCGTATTAGGGAGTTATATGACCTCTAGACATATGCTTATAACTTAATGAATATTTGATAAGAAATATAGAAATTATATATATATATATAATTTTAGAATGCTTTATTTTTTAATAATATAGTTTTATCAATACATTTATATATTCTTGAGGAGGTTTTAAGTTGAACTTTTTTTTGATAAATTTAAAAACGTATTAAAAAAATCAGTTTATATTGGATATATCAGCAATATTTTGAATAATTAAAAAATAAAAAATATTTGTGTTGACTATTTATATAATTATGCATATTTTATAATTATGCATATTCATTAAAATTTTTTTGTAGGATTTATGGTTTCACAGATACCTAGAGTGTCCTTATTCGTGCACTGTCCGTATTCGGTTAATTTCCCCTATGTGTATTAAAATAGTTTACAACAGCTTTGTGAGATATTAAGCTGATACATTTAGAGCTGTACACGTTTATAATACATTTGTAATTCAATGTTGCATATATTATATATATTACATATATATTAATATATATATATATATATATATATATATATATATATATATATATATATATATATATATATATATATATATATTTGTATGTATTTTAAATTGCGTGTGTATAGATTATATATTTTCATCGAATTATAATATATCTTTAAAATATTAATTAGTTAATTAGTTAACGTATAACTCGACTACGAGATAGTTATTAATTAGATTAATTAGTATATTTTAAATTAGAATATTAAAATAAAATCCAGGATAATAATAGGGATGGTGGGAGCAATATGAGGGTGGGGATGGTAATAAGGTTGGTATCATTAATGGGGGCTACCCCTCCTATTGATACCACCATCCCTGATTAGGGAGGGTGGGAGAAATATGTGGGTGGGAGCAACAGGGAGTATGGGGTGGTAGGGAGGGTGGGAGAAATATGTGGATGGGAGCAGCAGGGAGGATGGGGTGGTAGGAAAGGTGGGAGCATTAGGAGGGGGTCGCCTCACCAGTGTTTAATTAGGGGGTATACCTCCAATATTAGTAATAGAGCCTATAACACGGTGCCAAGTAGCCTAAATAGCTTTAAAGTGTTTATATATTCAATACCCTATAATAGAAGTTTATATATAAGAATTTAGATGAGCTGGATGAAACATGATGATGATACTGCATTTATTTTAGCATTAATTTAATTATAAAATTCTTATAATGTGACAATTATAGATACAATGAATATAATTAAATAGCATAGAATATTATAGGAACATATGTAATATGTAATACAGTATCTAGTAGATCAACCTATGTGTAGCCTACATGGTGTAAGTACCCATAGGTACACATATTGTGTACATAGGTATACATATTGTGTACCTATAGGTATGCATATATCATATGTAATATATGATATATGTATACCTATATATATATATATATATATATATATCTTAACGGATATTACTCAACAACGAATAACGCTGAACAAATGCGATGACGAAAGTGTAGTCTATGACGTAATCTAGACTTCGGACCTATTACGTCACTCACTAGTAGTGAGTCACTACTACCGCTGGACCCTAGCACCACGTCTAGAAGCACTATTGCCACTCTCGTGTCGTTAAGGTAACTCCTCACATCTCTTAGCGGGGACACGCCCACCGCCGCGCACGTGACACGTTGACATCGCCTTTGATTGACAGTTCGCCTACCTGCCGAACGGTAAACATAGCCGACGGCGGTGACAGGCTCGCGCGAACTAAAACGCCCGCCACGGTGGCGTGTGCACCACCTTACATCGGTCGACACAGCACAGTATAATGGAAAGATACCGATGAATTGCTAGCCGCCGTAACCAACTTCCCTCTCACGTACATACAGACGTACGCACACACACGAGCGCACACACGTACGCACACGTGAACATACGTAGTTAACCGCTTCTGATACGGCCCGTGCGAGCGCTCAACACTATCACCGCCCCACGTGTTGCTATCGCACTGTGTTACATCACGATTACATCACTGCAGTGTTACGATAACATATGACGTCATAGGGCTATCGAAGTGATGTCGTCAGCGAAATACGTCGAAAGGTAAGACACGTTCCTAGCGTATTAGCTTAGGTCGTATAGTCCTATGTATAAACGGTAGGTAACCTATATATGATATAGACTATATAAGTACATATATACTATATGATATAGTATATAAGTATACCTATAGTATACCTATACCTATCTACACCTACCTATACCTACCTATATCAGGTTTCGCACCTCACACCTATAATGAATAATACGACTAGACTAATGTCCTTACTCTCTATATACATAGTATAGGTTACACTTGCATATAGGTAATACTGTAATACTGTATTGTTGTACTGTATATTATTGACAGTGTACTGTATATTATTAACAGTTTACTGTATATTATTATATATAATAATAGAGTATTCCACAATAATACATGACTATAGTCTACTATATGCATTGGCACAACAATGACATACCCTATATAGTGTATATAATACATACGTACACAGCAGCATACGCGTATCGATTGGTTCACGCAACCCGAGAGGACTATTGCATAACTATTACGTCACGTTACCTAGTGTGCATTGCGTAACGAGGGTGGCCTGTATTAGCGGTAGGTCATTAATCTGACCGCTGCGGTGTGACCACTACTACAATAGGGTGGGGTGGGGCTCACCTATAGGCCTTCGCTAGCGAACGCGGTTACTTAATATGCACGCGTTACGTAATGAACAGTCGTATAATAGACGCTGTATAATAGACTGTATAATATACACCGTATATTCTACACCGTATAACTACATATATTGTGTGCGTACACTGTATACAGCCGCATACGGCGTACAGTGTACGCCGTACAGTATACTATATATATTCGAGAGTAATGTAGAGTATACATTGTACATTGTACAATAGTGTTCATGGTTAACACTATGGTATGTATATAACACTTTATGATGATCTGTGTACAATGTACACTGTACGTTAGCTACAGATGTGTACCTGATTATCCTATTGTATAACTGTCGTGTGGTTATCACATTACGTAACTATATAGACAGCAGTATTACGTGGTCTCTCATTTATTACGTAATAAATAACGTTAATCTGGCCAACAGGTATACTTTTGTTCAGTTATATAACGTACAACAATAGCAATAATACTACTTGTATTATCAATAACAACATATCTTGTATAATAATACACTACTACCACTACTACCACTACCACTACCACTACTACTACTACTACTACTACTACTACTAGTACTACTACTACTACTACTACTACTACTACTACTACTACTACTACTACTACTACTACTACTACTACTACTACTACTACTACTACTACTACTACTACTACTACTACTACTACTACTACTACTACTACTACTACTACTACTACTACTACTACTACTACTACTACTACTACTACTACTACTACTACTACTACTACTACTACTACTACTACTACTACTACTACTACTACTACTACTACTTATAATTAGCTACATTAGGTACCAGCAGTAAATTGAGAAATTAATATTACATAGCTGTAGCTACATACCTAGATCTATATGTATATAATAGTATTATTATAATTTTATTGAATATTAATATGTATATAACATGATATCATATGAAATCTATACTATAACTCGAGGCTATCATTATCCTACTAGGTTGTCAGGTCTAAGCTTTCATGTTCTGTCTTATATGTCCTTAATGTAGTATTATTATGTAATGATATAGTTTTAATTATCCAAGTGATAATATTATATTACATAATTTGTATTAATATATATGTATACATATTTATAACTATAACCTCTCCTGTAATAATAGAGTTATGTTACATTTATCTGCTAAGATCCTCAATCGAATAATTAAGGAGGTATATCCTGTTATCCCTACAGGTGAACTACAACCTATAATATTTGATAATTATTTCAAAAATAAAGTTATTTAAATAATAGCCACCGCAGCCTAAATATAATCATCTTTCTTCCTGTCTTCATCAAAACTTAGAGAGAATTAATACCTCCTTTACTTAATATCACAATCAATCTCCTCGTCATATCTGGTTCTCAACCTAATCTCTAGATCAATGGTTCCCCCAGATCTTTTTTATCATGACCCTTTTTTTGATAATTCTTAATTTAAAAATATTCCATGACTCAAAGAAAATGATACGTTTTTATTATTAAATATTTTTCATAAACGAATAATATAAACTATAATATATATATATATATATATATATATATAAATAAATTTAGAAATTTGCTCATGATCCTAACAAAAAACCCAAGTACGAAAATTAGGGTCATAGGTTTGGAACCACTGGAGTCTAGATCATCTTCCTCCACAATTGTTTAATACACTGTCACATCACATTTAGTTATAATTCTTCTTCCTATTCTTACCGACTATATCACTTCTTGTATCATTCCTCCAGCTTGAATCCCCTTATCACTCCAAGACTAACAATGTCTAACTAAGATCCATCGTCACTAAAAACTACCGGCCATTATAGAATTTATCAATTTTTCAAAATTACTTATATTCGTATCTTATCTTATTGATAACCATATTAAATTTGTGTGAAAGTATATTCCTCCCTAATGGATCTAAAGAAGCTCACTTACAAGGTTAACATTTGATTTTCTTCTATAATTAAACAATAAAGTTATCTCTATTCTAGTTCTACTTGATGTCAGTGCAGCTTTCGATAACCTTAACCACAGCATACATCTCATCCTTCAGATATATTAATCAGTGATACCATTTTATTTACTACCTATGTTTCACCTCTGTTTGATATCTTAATTAAGTGTTCATTCATATCCATACATATGCCGATGATAATCAGTTGTATATATCCTGCTATGAAGATTCTGAATGATCTGCAAAACTACTATCTTCCGATGCTTGAATCGTATTCATGACTAACTATCCTACAATTACCTCTCTTATAATATATCTAAAACTGATGCCTTTTCTATAGCTTCCTAATCATTTATCACAAATCTCTAATCCACCTTTTCTGTCTTGTAACAATCTACTTATTATTTACTCCCTAATAGTAAATAATCTTCACATATACATTGACACACAAGCATGCTTATCATGTCAACACCAAATATCCAACAGTAACATTTCATCTTACTTCCGATAGATTATTAGAAGTGATGTCAACTAATACAACTCAATTAAATGCATTAACATATATAAACCATTTGTTGATGACTGTTACACTATGTAACACTTTATAACACTTTATAACAATTGAACACATTCCAAGTTCTAAAAATACAATAGCTGGGCGTATTCTAAATGTGGATAGATTAGAATTACATATTTGATTATAATACATTACCTTTTATATTATTGTTAGTTACTATATTTTATATAATTAATTATATTAACTTCATTATCATTATCATCTTCATCATCATCATATTCAACATCATCATCATCATTATCAGCACCACTACTATCATCATCATCCTCATCAACATCCTCATCACCACTATCATCACTACTACTATCATCATCATCATCATCATCATTAACATTAATGATATCCAGTACACCTTAAAGAGCATCTTTAAGAGCAAAGGTAGAAGATATAATCAACATGGAATTAATGATGTTAATAGCCAGGGGGGCTTAAAGGGTAGATAGAAGGTGTTTAAAGATGCACAGTGATTGTAATCATGGTAATTAACTTCTGTGTTCTGAATATCTAGTATGTGTGTATATGTTTGTGTATGTTGTGTGTATGTGTATGTGTGTGTATGTGTATGTGTATGTTGTGTGTATGTGTATGTTATGTGTATGTATGTGTGTGTGTGTATATTTGCATATATATATATATATATATATATATGTATATACATATATAAGTATATATGTGTATGTATGTTTATTTATGTGTACATGTATATCCATGGTTTTATAAAACACCAAGTAGTATTTATTTTCAGTGTATTCAAATTAATTTCATAACATTATTATTACCAATGGGATTCAATATTAAGGGGATGTCCCAGTGTTCAAAATGATAAAAAAAAAAGATTTTGTATTTATTTTTTATTCCATAATATTAATACATGTAGTGTGTTTTAGTATCTGTATAAATATCAGCTGCGAATTCAATCTAGAAATGCCATAACATTGATTTCTAAATTGTTATAATATACACAACCTATTACAGGACGTAATTTTTATAATATATATTATATAACATATATATATATATATGCACACATTTTAATTTTTTAATTTACGGAATTTCTATAGAAATTGTTATTTTTGCAACTATACATATACAAATTTAGAAAATTACGCCTGTAATAGTATTCATATATATGTTATTTATATAATGCAATACAAATTAGTAGAATACATATACTAGTTTTTGTTATACCTAAGTTTATACACACATACCTAGCGCGAAATAATTATTCTGAGAAAACAGCATTTGAAAGTTGAAAGTATACATATCTATTACTTTCAACTTTCAAATGCTGTTTTCTCAGAATAATTATTTCGCGCTAGGTATGTGTGTATAAACTTAGGTATAACAAAAACTAGTATATGTATTCTACTAATTTGTATTGCATTATATAAATAACATATATGAATACTATTACAGGCGTAATTTTCTAAATTTGTATATGTATAGTTGCAAAAATAACAATTTCTATAGAAATTCCGTAAATTAAAAAATTAAAATGTGTGCATATATATATATATATATATGTTATATAATATATATTATAAAAATTACGTCCTGTAATAGGTTGTGTATACATTTATTGAATAGAATATAACACAAATTAGCTCAATTCAATGAATAGAAATCTGCGCGCCTAGTTTTGCGTAGACCCATTATTTGCTATCTCTATACATAGAGAGGCGGGCGTCGTGTGCCATCCCCTTAATAAATGTTGTCATTTAAAATATAATAATATATTATATATATATATATATATATATATATATATATATACTCTTATCAATAATAATAACATTTACTATTAAAAATAAGCATTAGTATTAATACAAATATATTAAGTATTTAATCAAATACATTCCTGTATAAATTATGTCAATATACTTATATTCTAATAAATGTTAAAGTGTATTTAGTAATGTAAAATTGTCTTATAAGTTATAACCCATAACCATAACCTTATAACTAATCTCATGTATATATATATATATATATATATATATATATAATAAATATTTAATAATATTTATTAGTTATTTTTAATAAATATATGTAGAATTATAGTATACTTAAGTAGATACTAAAATAAGGAAGACACAGGAGATATCAGTAGTATAACTGAACCTTAGCTTATCTACGGAATATTACTATCAAGATTAACAATACTGATAACACTGTTATCATTAATAACTTTCATATATTATTGTATAATCAAATATCCTCTTGCTAAGTGTAATACATATACCTATACCTATAGTATAATATAGTTGTATTTAACATTTACTTTATATTCGACTTTATACAATAGAGAATTATTGCATAATTATGTAAATAATATATTAATATATTAGTAACATAGGCATATATGTCCAGGATAAATGTATGGGTTAAGTCTGGCCAAACAACCAATTTTTTTTTAAATTTTTTTTTTTACAAATATTGTTGTTATTAAAATATTAAAATTTAATAATTATCCTTAAAATGTGTATTATAATTTACTTATTTTATCATGAACATATTGTAAATAATAAACAGAAGAATTATTTGATAATATTATTATTTATTACCCAGAAAATATAAGTAAAACTCTAGATGCCTCTTTAAAAAGCCTCAGAATTGTTGCTCCTTTTTAAAAAAAAAACTGTTCACCTTTTAAACTCTTTAATGAATCTTTATACACTTTTAGAGTATATAATTATATATCTATAATAACAGATAAGTAAAGGAAATAAACTGCAGTTAAATGTATAGATATAATTATGTTAGAAAATATCTAAAAAATAAATCACTTTTTTTATTTAAAAAAACTGTAAGATGACTTGTCTTATTATTGTATACTTTTATAACCCATGTATATATATATAGATATGAATGATATACAAATATTATAAAATATTATTAATAACAAATTATTATTCAATGATCATAAACTATGATAACATGATAATAGAGCCGTCCACTATCTTTTACATTTAACACTGAAAAGGTTTTTGCTTAATCCTTTTGCAATATCATTGTTATATAATATCTGTTATCTTTTTTCTAGAATTATATTAATTTATTGATAAAAATGTGAATAATTAATCCCATATCTCTAACATAATTACTTATTTTAAATATGTTATGAATATATTTTATTATTTTAGATGAAACTAACCAAAAAACCCTACATTCTAGCATAAACACATATGCTATTTGTATGATACAGTGTACAAGTTACCCATCTACAAACACACATACAAACACACATACAAACACACATACAAACACACATACAAACACACATACAAACACACATACAAACACACATACAAACACACATACAAACACACATACAAACACACATACAAACACACAACACACATACAAACACACATAAGAATACATACTATATAGTCATTTCACACTTTGCATATTTAACATGTGACAGCTTGTCTCATAGTGTTTATAATGCAGTGGTCCAATGCATGTAGTCAAAATAAACAATTCATATATTTTTACTATTAATATAGTATGATACTATTAATATAGTATGTAATAAATGTAGAGTATAATTTGTTGTCACTAAATTACAATTTATATATTTGTTAATTACTTTATTTTCAATTTAATTTGAAATAGTTATTCATATTAATTATTATGTAAAATTATACTTTATATTGTTTAGAACAATTGCACTTATATGAATAATTGTATTTAACTATGCTATCAAATCTGTCTCTATTATTTAAATATTAACATAACATTCAAAATTATTTGCATCAATGTTCATGCATTATTTATATTTAATTAAAGTATTATTTAAGTATAATCCAGTATTAATCATGTATTTTTCATGTATTAATCATGTATTATTCATGTATTATTCATGTATTATTCATATTGTTTAATATCTACATAAATCTCAATTCTTATTTCTATATAATATATTTATTTTGAAAATATAATAGTATAGAATATTATCTAATTACAAAAGTGCACAATTGTCACGTGTCCATATCATATGTATCACGTCATGTGATTGTATTTACTATTAATATAAAAGAAAACACAATTTAATAATAAATTAATTAATGTGTGGTATCAAATATTGTATGGTGTGATCTTAAACAGATAACAAATCGTCAGTAATATAATTGTCATTCAAACAGCAACTAATTTAACTATCATTTTATTTAGATGTTATTGTTATATAAATATTAATTATAAATTTCATATTTAAAGTAAAACTAAACTTACTAATGGTTAGATAACAGCCTAGGCTATAGGTACACCTAGGTCTTAGGTTGTTTATCATTCTCTAATAAACATATTTAGTGTAGAATCTACACAGTAGAGGAACATATTCATTCCTATGATTCTGATAAATCTAAATCAATAATTGTACATTCATTTAATACAATTTCTATATATATATATATATTATTCTGTTGATACTATTATTTTCAATGTCTACTATTAGTGTCTCTAGAATCCACACCTCGTCTGTAAATAGTGAGTGCTAATGCCAGTAACGTTGCAGGTCATGTGATTAATGATTTAACATGTTCATCTTTGAATCTTTCATGCCTGAACTTAAATATAAGTGTTTAGTTAACACTGTTGTCTTACATTAACCGTGTGAACATCTCTCTATGTCAGTTATGTTCTAACCTAGGATAATAGACAGTGTAGGGTATACCCCATAACACTAGTGTTCTATTATATCTACGAGTTAAGGGAACCAGGGAAGTGCTATAAGGGTGATCATGTTATTTTATCTTTATATTATTTGATTTTTACACAACTATTATCAATTGTGTGTGTGTGTGTGTGTGTGTGTGTGAGAGAAAGTAAACGTACACTACTATGTTATATTTGAACCCTACGGATTTGCATATTATTATAATTACCAATAACTATAGAGAACGTACTACATCACACTTACACATCACACTTACACATCATTACAAACGCACACAAACAAACGCGCGCATACCATTGCGGACTGTTAATCTTGAACCTTTAGCGTTGGCGTTGATCAAATAGACCACGTGGGTTCGTCACGTGTGTTAGTCACGTGATGTCACGTGTTATTGATTACTACAGGCAGACGATTGTAATCACTTTGTACAGAAATATGTAATGTAAGCGAGAGGGAAAATGTGATTTTTTTTAAATTATAATATTATATAATATTTGATTTATATATATATATATATATATAATTTATATATATATATATATATATATATATTATGAATTATATATATATGTATATATTTGAATTTTGAGAAGGCAAATTTAGAGAGTTGAACAAATACTTCTGTGTTAAGAAGTTAATACTATAGATAATGTAAGCAGACGATAGGCCATGGACATTCTCGATATGTCCTCTGATTAGTATTACGACAGTATTACGTAATGCCATAGAGTTACGTAATAGAGTAGAGGTCACCTGAAGGGTAGCGCAATGTGCGAATGTCACCGGTAAGGTCTACCTATAGGTATATAGAGATAGTATATATATATATATATATATATATATATATATATATATATATATATATATATATGGTACTACCAAACTGGTAGGTTGGTGCTAGAGGATATGTGAAATGTAATGATGCAATATGTATATATATACTATAGTATATAGTTTACCGTATATACTATAACCTGTACACAGTACTATACCCACGATATTACACACATTTACTATATTAAGACCAACAAGTGTGATAAAATGTATCATTTATACTATATATATATATATATATATATATATATAAGTAATAACTGCATACACATACACATATTAACCAACACACACATGCCCACACGCACCCACGTCGATGTGTGTAATTGGTACCGTGAGATAATCGTGCTGCGCATGTTCACAAGAATGATGTATGGACATGGGTCACGTGGGGGCCTATGTCACACATGGGGGCCTCTGTCACACGTGGGGGCCTATCTCACACGTGGGGGCCTATGTCACACGTGGGGGCGGTGTACACTTTAATAACAAGTAGCCGAATATTATACCTACCGACCAGTCAAATTCCCACCCAGCATAGTGTATGGTATATTCTAATAATGATAATAATAATAATACTACTAATACTGAAACTGATACCTATGATTATACCAGTTATGTCCTAGGTAATGACTTTAGATTTATACGAGGGAAATGCTTTCATTATTAATTATCGACCCCCTCCAAATATCGAACACCTCTCCTATCTCAATAAATTTAAGAAATATGAAACAATTATATATACATAACATATTCAATCCTAAAATTGTTTTTTTGATAAACATTTTATATTCCGGTTTTACTTTTTAAATATTTGTAAAATAATTTTTTCTAATATTTGTAAATATTAAATTCAAAGAATACCTAAATTATGCATAATACTGTAGATACATTAAATATCTATAAATATTATAACAACAGTTTAATTTGAATAATTATTAACCCAGGTTTTTTAATTATAGAAACCTATATGATTTCTCAATTACCGATCCCCTAAATTACCCTAATACCGACACATGTCTGTCATTTATAATATTCAATCAAAATTAATCCCTCTTTTACTTTGAAATTGTTCGTATTTTAGTGTGTATCATTTTAACAGCATCAATAACACAATACAATGTCTCTTTATGAAGTTCTCTTCACAATCAGTTAATTTAACGTGTAATATAAACATATAAAGTTTAAATATCTTTTTAATATTAACAATTAAAACCTACATTCAATGATAAATAAATTGTGAGATTTTTGTATTTCATTAAATTTAGTTATATATGCTGTTTTGATTGGCTATTACAATATCAAAATTAAATACCACCATATTTATTGTAGGGATCTGTAATTGGAGAAGGGGGTCGGTATTACGGACATGTATCCAATTACCTACCCCTGTTTATTCTTAATGCAATTATATCAACAATTAATAATAGTCCAATTATGTTTTATCATAATATTACTCTATTTTCAAATTTCAATTCAAATACATATTCAATTCGAATAAGTTATTAAAAACAGTCATTTTATTTAGCTGTAATTGGAGACTTCCCCTATATTGAATACAATGATATAAAGTTGTCTACATAGTTAAAAAAGTGGCCTATTTATTGTTACTACGCATTAAAGTGTTAAACCACGTACCAGATTATAGATTGTTTCTATATTATGACTACAAATTAAATATATGTCAGAAGTGATACATTATAAGTATGCTAATAACTATTTATCTAAGAAGTTCATTATCTGGTGTAAAGAATCAAATGTTACATTTGAAATATAACACACAGTTAACCATTATGGACACTTTATCATTACAGGGATTTTATACTTGCATAAGTTGTCTTCAAGTTATGTGAAATAACTCTATAATATTGTAGCATTAGTTGTCTAAACAGAATATTTTGACCAAGATTATTATTAATTGTTTATACAGTTATTCATATTATCTAGAATATGTGTAAAATTGAATTTTTAGTCATTCATTAATTCATCATAAATAGGTAAACATTTGAAAATGTAAATCTTAACTTAACACAATAATGTTAATACAGGTTTACCTATAACCTCCCCGCTATAACTACATACATCAATAACTCTGCTAATATCATCCGTATTCATACTAGCGGAATATTTGACTTCATGTTGAACAGTTTAATTACTCTGTAAATATAGTCTTCATTATATAACACTACTGCATAGTGTACACTGTACAATGTTCGCACGGTATAAGGCATCAGTGATTCTAACGAAGATTCACCAGATTTAGTGTATTACATACATATGATAGTGAATGTTGAAGATACTAATTATATGTGTCAGATTAAATGGGTCATAATGGCGGTATGGTGTCTATCGTAAGGTGACAATAGTTCACAAGGAACCATTGTCATTATCGTGTATTTCTAATGTATAGGATTATAACGATGTACTGTGTAATGTATGGCGATATATCATCTTTTACGTAATCGATATATATCGATTATATAATTAGGGCGTATTTAGGTCATGCATCGCGTGTTTCAATTTTAATATTTAATCCGTGTCAACCACGCTATTATATGGTATATATGTCATATCTAGCCATGCTATTACATAATTACTATTACATAATATTTACATGGTATCGCTGCGCGACGTTTTCATTATATCCCTGTGATTCATCCCCTACTATGATAGTCCCTATAGGGTGAGTCATACCTCCTTTGTTACTGTTTGTGTGTGAAATGGGGTGACTCACTGGTGATGATGACGTGATCTAAGGTAAATAAGGTAAATAACATCTGTCATACACAACTGTGTCCTACACTACATATTTCACAGTCATACACACATACACACACACATACATACACACACATACACACACACATACACACACACACACACTTGCGTATGTGGTCTACCTTGCGTGCTAAAGTGATATCGTTATTCATTTAGAGATACAATTTAAATTTGTCATGTTTCAAACAAAATTATATTAGATGAGATATGATTATTAATAAAACTAGTAATTGTTAATAACTACCATCTCACATTTTTACATATTTAATTTTATACATAATTATTACTAATTGAAAATAAAAATGTAGTCCTAAATTTTGTTATAGTGGACTAAAGTTTGTGACAAGGGTCCTAAATTAGGACATTAGTGCTCCTAATATTCGTAGAACTATGCGTAATATACTGATCTATGTCGATTTATAATTAATTAATTATTATACTAATGTCATAGTACGTAACAATTATAAACACACATATTAATAAACCGTATACTAACGACTAACACCCTAACGACTAACACACTAAGGACTAACACACTATAGTCCTTATAAGGACTAACACTAAGGGGGTTTACATCGGATACCAGACGTGAAATGTTTGAAGTAACAATTTATTTTAAATTATTAAAACTCCTACCATTATTATTGTTATTATAATGCTGAGATTATCGCATATTGTGTTTATGTAAGTATGTGTACATGTATCCTGGTTTACCCGTGTATGGGTATAGGTATGGGTATGGGTATGGGTGTAGGTGTAGGTATGGGTGTAGGTATGGGCATGGGTGTAGGTATGGGTATAGGTATGGGTGTAGATATGGGTAAACGCTATATGAATGATGCAGCAGCAGCGTGAACTACGAAAAGTAATTCCATGACGTCACTTTTAAGTAATAAGTGAAATATTGTGGCAGGACATTGTTGCAGGACATTGTGGCCCGAGAAAGGACATCGCCTATCGTTATCAGTAGATGAAGTTTAGATTGTCTATAGATAGCTGCCATCAGTTTATTAATATGACATCACTTGTGACACCAACGTGATGGATAACAATACCCGCTAGAGCGGCTTGAAAAATATAAAATTTTCAGATAATTTATCGCTTCAGTAAGATAATATTAGAAAACATGTAATATAATTCAATACAAAAAAAATTAACTTAATTCGTAAAATATTGAATAGTCAATAATATGACTTTCAATTTTAACATAGGATTGATAGGAAATCTTATAATGGAGTAGATACACAATTAATTCAATACATTTTTTAATATACTTCCTATTAATGCATTTTTTCATACGATATATATGTACTAGAATTAAATATTATTAAGAGAATAGCACACAAAAAAAATGTTTAAATAATAATTTCTTTATAATGTTATCATTTCTAGGATTGAACTTTTTATGTTTATTATTAATTGAATATTTGTTGTTTTTTGTTTTTAATCAAAAATAAAATTCAGATCAAGTTTATTATATTCTTAATAAATGTATAATATATATTTACTATATATGATTATAAAAAAAAATTTGTTTAAATATTTTTCTAGGAATAATTTGAATTTTAATGATTTCTATAGAAAAAATAAATATTTTCAAGGAAATATGAATAAAAAATGTCTAGGACCTAGTCAATTTTTTTTTTGTTACCATAATATAATATTAATTATCATTGAGATGACCGCAATAAAATTTTTTTTATATTATATTTTTTTCTAATTTAAAAAAAATAAAAATATTTGTAACTAAACAAAATTTAAAATCTGATTTTGTTAGATTCATATTTTGATTTAAATATACTTAAGTCTCTTAAATACATATTAAATATATAATTAAATTAGAAGACGATATCAATTAATTGGTTGTCAAGGTAAAACTAAAGATAAATCAATGCTACGCATGCGCAGTAAATATAATTATAAAACAAGTATTTTTCCTATAAAATATTATTAAACATCAAATTGACAACTCACTTGAGTATAACACAATTTTTAGTTGTTACATTACTGTTTATATATATTATATGATTATAGTTTTTACTGAAGCAACATATTTAATGACTGACGAGCCCTAATACCCGCGTGTTATACACATCACGTGACCTATTGTTTACGATGATTACGTAATACTACAGTGCCCACGTGATGCTGCCCACGTGATGCTGCCCACGTGATTCTGCCCACGTATATCCCTGTATTCTATTAGTTCCATATATACGGTATACTCCCCAGATATAAGGTGTGTGACTACATTAGCTGCCGACGTCATGCACACACACCCACAAACTTGCGCACACACATCCACACACTTACACATGCACACACACACACATACCTATATATAATCGATAATAGATGTGCGTGTGTGAATCATGCTTACTGCTTACCGTGTGTATCATGTAAGTCTACCGTGTAATAGTGGCTATGTGAACCACCTCTAAATAGTCCGTGTAATAGTGGCTATGTGAACCACCTCTAACTGAACATACATGTGTACATTGTATGGTGAACATATTTCTTGCATACACACAAAACACACACTCACACATATATTTCATATAACTTATCTATCTACAAACATACTATATATACCAGTGAGTTAAGGACATTGATAGGGACACTACTTATAAGTATAGTATATTACTTTTGCTATATCAAATATCATAATAGTCATTTATTTTATACTAATAATATACATAAATATTTTTTAGATAAATATATACATATATATATATATATATATATATATATATATATATATATATATATATATATATATATATATATATATATATATAGGTATACATATTAATTATATATATTATATATATTTATATATATATAATTAGATATTTATGTATATATAAATAAATATTTATGTATATTATTAGTATAACATAAATAGCCATTATGATATTTGATATAGAAAAACTAATGATGTCCTTATTTCTGTCTTCAATGCGCGCGTGGGAGAAGTACATCTAAATAATGTATGTCCATTATATGCACACATCCTCCATTGTGCGTGGTAGCCTTCTTGCACTCTATGTAGGCCAATTACGCATGGCAACAACATCCGCTTTCGGATATAAATAGATATATTAGCGAGTGTAGATACCACGAAATTAGGTGTATGTAATTACAATGCCTATGTGTCGACATATGTACACACGTATGTACACGCATGTCCACGCGCATGCGTCGTACATAGCGATACATCAGTGGTACACTGCAACAGGTGAGCGACGTGTCTAGTGGTCGTGGTGGTTTATAGGAGAGACAGGTATTTCCTAGAACTCTCAGGGAGTAAACAACTGTTGTCACGTGATTGATGCACGTGCGTAATGCGTGTGCGCGTGCATCATTAGCGCACCGGTGTGCGTTAATGATAACATCGATATTTGCCTGCGTGTGTGCGCGTCGCACCGCACAATCACACACACACACAGTCACACACATAGTCACACGCACACACATACATTCGTAGTAGTGATATCCATGACAACCTGCAGGTGTACTGTTTCACACACTCCGATATCTATAAATAGCAACAATAGCCCTGTTGTTATCAGTGAGTCACACACACACACATGGGATGTAACACGGTGCGCGTGTATCGTACCCGCACACAAGTACGCACACACATACGCACACACACATACCAATATGCTCATTCATCTTCGATGTTACAGAGATGCAAATTACTAATGACAACAATAGATTATCCTATCCTCCTTGTCTACATACTGCATAGGTAGATACAAGTAGTGATAACATGATGATTATACATTATTATAATGATTATTCATGATAATGTGACAACACTATATTTCATTCAAGTAAAAACCAATAATGTTACAAAAGAATCTGTAGTAGTTGAATTAATGATCCGGGCTAAAAATAGAATTTATAATTACCAACGATTTTATAATCAACATATGGTTTTTTAATTTTAATATATTCATATAAAGTGTATTTTTCATATGATAAAACATGACAGTTCAGTGTTCAGTGTATAGTGTATAGCAATTACTATTCACACCTCGTCATGTATCGCTTATGTTCACGTATACATCCATTTTAATGTTTTACATTTATATATGAAATTAATAAGAGACTGATAAATTACATACATTTAATAGGAATTTGAAAATATTATTTTAATTATTCGTTGATTATTATAATAGTTTCATAATTTGATACTAGTCTACCCCCTGTGTTTAAATTGTTGAATAGAATATTCTAATTATATTTAATAAATATATATATATATACTTTGCAGATTATTTGATGAAAATGTATATTATATAGTATTAAAATATAATAAAACACAATATTATATTAGGTAATTAATTTCATAAGAGTTAAATTTTCTTATTGAAAATAATAATTTGTATGTTATATCACTAAAAATACATCACAATATGACTGTATATTCTAATATATATATATATATATAATTATGTATAAATAAATGATCAGCTTTCATTAACCATGGATTTATTAACATGAGAGCACCTTAGAAAGGACATTATAGCCATATGGTTATAAGTGAAAAATTCATCTAAGTTCTTTAATGTGATGAAATGACTCTTTATATTTAATATTTATATATAAATATATATAGAAATATATATATATACAGTCAACTCCCGATAAGTCGGACACGCAAGGGACTGGGAAAAGTGTCCGACTTAGCGAGATGTCCGACTTATCCGAGATTCAGAATATCATGATAATATGTCATGAGATGCGCAGCGTGAGTTAAAGGGTTACCAAAATGTGGAATTATGCAACAATCAATAATATAACATGTTGTATTCTAATAATATTACTTACTAAAATTATAATATACATTATTTAAAGTAAACATTTCTGACAATTTATAAAAATTCCGACTTATCCAGTATACATCATAAAAATCGTAATAATGACAATTGACAACTTATCCGTAGTCCGTCTTACCGAGAGTTGACTGTATATATAAATATATATTCTCCAGTTAGAAATATACATTTATGTTTACTAAATGTATAATGCATGGGTATATTAGACTTCTTATAATATTAAACTTAAATTAGATTATATTTTAATAATATTACTTGAATTGGTTTAATTTTAAATATATTTTCTGCACTAATAATATAATCATCATAAATTATAATTAACTAATTATATTCAAAATGAGTCACTATAGTGACTATAGTCACATGTGTGTGCTGAATTAAGTTATCCATATCGTTAATCTATTTGTTAACAATGAGAGAGATATGTGAGGTATGCTAGCTTTCAGTTGTTTTCACAAATAATATAAGATATCATTGATATTTATCATAATAATTACTTTATACAAAAAACTCTGTATGATATTAAATTCAACGGGTCTTTTCGTAGTAATTCTAACACTGATAATAAACTACTTAAACTTCTTATCCGATAACAAGTTATGATTATTAATTAATTTATTTTTATTTATAGGGAAAGTTTCACGGAACAATATAATTCTGACTTATTTCGACGGAATTCATCGTTAGTTTATTGATTATTTATAAGCTGAAGGTTGTGAGTTCGAATCTCGATAGAGGAAGCTAATTAGAATGAATTATAGTGTATTAGAGGGAATTAGAATGAATTACAATTTATTACATTATTTTATATAAAAAATAGAAATTAAATAATTATAAAAATACCAATTTCATTATCCTGTACAGTGTACTATATTATAACACCTCTAACATAAGATGTTACATTTGTATTCTCTTCAAGTATTAGTGAAATATAAGTAAACTTTATTTATGATTGAAATAATGTTTAATTCAACACTGTAATGTAGTTAAGAGTAAACATATATTATTATGTTATATACACATTATTAGAATATTTCCTTAATATTTTATTGTCAACAAATATTAATTTGATAGAAATTAATATTTGTAATTACAATCAACGGAAATATGTAGTTATTATATAGGAAGTAAAGTGCATTGTAAAGTCATTAATATTGAGATGTATTATGATCTGACTCTATCGATGTTTTCACTAATATTTTATAGCATAATGTATTCTTAATCGACATTTGTTTTTAAATTTAAATATACTATGATAAATATACGTTATAAATTATACTAATTGTTATTAGAATTTAATAGATTTACCTAATATGTCACAATATTTGTAATTTATTTATATCTTCTATGTGTTAATACAAGAATTCTTTAAACTCTTGATATATTATAAAAAATCATAAATATGTTTTTAAAATACCATTTCACATATAAAGTGAATGTGTGATTGAATAATTATAGAATACACAGAAGAGTTCATAATCTGATTTATTGTTGATACACTTAACTATAATAATAACTTTTTTTACCTTTACCTATCCCATAGAATTTGCATGCTGTAGGGGCGTAGTTGATTTCTTAACAATTTTCTTCCATCCTTCTCTATTTTTGTTCTTAACATGGCTTTTTCCAACCCAAGACAGGTCCATTTCACGATATTATCTTGCCATTGCATTTTTGGCCTCCCTCTCCTTCTTTTACCATCAATAGTACATTGGCGAAGTGTTTTAGACATAGTATTAGATCTTATTACATGACCAAACCATTTTATCTTTTTCGTAATAACAGTTGCTAGTAATTCAGAGTGAGGGCTAATTTCACGGTTTACTATACTTCTTACTTCAATATTTGTAATTCTTTCTCTGTAAGTTATATTCAGTAATCTTCTTAAACATCTCATTTCTAGCGTTCTTATTTTTCCTTGCAATTCTTTGGTTATAGTTCATGTTTCACATGCAGATAAGATATATTGAGCTGACTAATGATAGCATAAGTTTCATTTTCAATTTCAGTTGTAGTGATTTATCGTTCCATATACTATTTAGTTTAGATAAAGCTGTTACCGCCTGTCCTGTTCTAACTTTTATTTCGGTCTTTGATCCTTTCTCGTCGATGATTGCTCCTAAGTATTTGAATGTGTTAACAATTTTAAGTGGTTCATTATTTATTTTTATTTCGGATCTGAATTTACCTTCGGAATTAGTTATTATTTCTGTTTTTGTGGCGTTAATCTCCATTCCATATGCGCGTGATGTGAAGTCAATTTTTCTAATAAGTTCAGATTCACTACCAGCTAATCCATCAGTATCATCTGCGAATCTTAAATTTGTGATCATTCTTCCACCAATATTTACAGTTCCTACATGGGTATCTAATGCGTCATTCATTATTTGTTCGAGCATGCTTTTGAAGAGTGTAGGTGAAAGTAAGCAACCTTGTCTCACTCCAATTGTTATCTGAAACCACTCTCCAACTTTTCCGTCGAAGTAAACTGCACTTTCTGCTTTACTATATAGGTTTTGTATAGATTCAATTAGTTTTAGATTAATGTAAATCTTTTCATCGCCGACCATAATGCTTTATGCAAGAGTCTCTATCGACTATATCAAATGCTTTCTTGAAGTCAATGAATACATGATATAGCGGTTTGTTATGTTGAACATATTTCTCTGAGATGATTCTTAAATTAAATATCTGCTCACTAGTACTTCAGAAATCCTGCTTGTTCTTCAGAAATAAATTCTTCAGTGATGTGTTGTAGTCAATGTAAGATAATTTGCAGCATAATTTTACTTGAGTGTGATATAAGGCTTATTGTTCTGTAATTTTCACATTTTAGTTGGCTTCCTTTCTCATGTATACTTATTATCAATGATTTCGTCCAGTCTGATGGCCATATTCCTGTATATATTCATGTATATATATTGAAGACTTCCTTTTTAAAACTTTACAAAATATATATAACAAGCTTAAAGATATTATTAACAAGTTACGTAGTTATCTAATCCTTGTAGTTTCCACGTAAATTTCCGTGAACATTTAAATCAACTTATCCGTATAACACATATAACGAACATTTCAATTACGTTATATTTTTACAAATTTCATATTTTGAATTCTATTAATTTCCTAGAAACTTATCATAGTTTATCATAGTTCTACGATAGCGTGCCCGATAAGCTGGAGACACGTATGTGTGTGTGTATGTGTGCACACATCACACTACACTATATCATCTACGCACGTATTCGCTAGTATCTGATCACCCCTACCTATGCCAGATTGAAGAGGAGATTCGACGACTACCTCGACAAGACCTACGTTCACGTCATAGTCTGCGCTATCGTTTGTCTGGACACTCTGCTGATCAGCGCGCTGGTTCTCATCGATAATGACGTCATCAGAGGTTGTTATGCAATACCTCCTCCTCGGTCACTAGACGCGGCAATAGTCTACGGGTATCGCGGTGCTGGCGCCCTTATTAGCTTGCATTGCATAGTAAGCGCTATGGGTTGCGTTGAATAGTAAGAGCTATAGCTTGCGTTGAATAGTAAGCGTAGTAGCTTGCGTTGTATAGTAAGAGCTATTATTTTAATTATTACCGAATTAATTTTTATATATCATTTCATAAATAAAAAATATTTTATAATATAATATATTTTTCTCATCAACTTATTTAATCCTATTGAACTACAATTGTACATTACTTTAACTGTTGTACAGCTACCGTTGCCTAGTATGACCTATTGTAATGACGTAACACACAAACAGTTCCATCGGGGAGGCTGGACTGTCTCTGTACTAATGAGGATCGCTTGTTCATGGTGAAGGTAGAAATGATTCTACATTTGACCCAAATCACCTTATTGTCTTTGTTTCTAGTCGAGGTATGTCACGCATCGTGGATATTACGTAATAGTATAGATCATATACGTTTATTACGAGAAATAATATGTTTTCATGTTAAAATATAATTAATTAATATATATATATAATATTCTTGGAAATAGATTGGTGTCAGATTATCTACTAAATCACATTCAATTCTTAAAGATAAATTTCTGGTTAGTTAATATATATATATACATATATATATATGATTATTATTAATGTATAACAAATATAATTGAATAAAATCTAGATATTGATTGGCTGTACCTCAATACCTGTTATTTTTAATAAAATGATAATTTTGTAATTTATTTAAGGTCACAATTATAATATATTTATAATTCAATATATAAATTGCCTGTGTGGCCCGGTTGGCTAATGTATCAGATACACAAGCAGTAGGTTATGAGTTTAAACCCCATCCGAACCATTAAAATAGGTCTTAAATAATATTTATAAGTGATTTTATTTAATTATGTATAAATAAATGATCAGCTCTCGTTAAAACCATGTATGCATTAACATGAGAGCGGCTTCGAAGGGACAATAGAGCATATGGTTATAAATGAAAACTTCATCTAAGTTTCTGGATGGGATGAAAGTACAAAATTACTCCATAAATATAACAATATATACATATAATAGAATTGAATAGAATATTTGTATTAAGTTTAAATTAATAATAGGATTCATGTATTTATTGACACTTTTACTATTATTTTAACTAAAATTAACTATTAATTATTTATTAAATTATTTAAACTCTGCTAATTAATACGGTCATCTTTTCATAGTTATCATGTGAATCGATAGTAATATAGATGTCCATAATGAGTTCCCTATAGATATTAATCCTAGCGCCATTACGCAGATATTCGATTCGCTGTTAGTACTGTCAATCTTCACGATCTACATAACCTTGAGCTTTCTGCTGAGGGACAGGTTCTACACGTACATCGCGGCTTATCTGGTGACCTTGAGACTTCTCAGGGTGTTCAAGATATATCAGAGTTAGTTACCGTGTGCTAGGTGTGCTTGTGAAGAGATGCGACCTATGTATGTGTAGAGAGGATAGAGACGGTTCATTTCATCGTATAGGTACTACTTATTAGGTAGGTAATTATTTTAAAAAGAGTAATTATTAAATATTAAATTTTCCTAATAATTTCCCTATTAATAATAGGTTTAAGGAAAAATGTTTTTCAACTTTCAAACTAAATAGTAAGACTACTCATATGTATGTGTGAGTGTGTGTATTTGTACTATTCTTAATTTGATAACGTATCGATATGTAATAATGCCTTACAACTCCTGTACCAGATATCAATGTCTTCAATGAAAGAATTCTGCAGGGACTGTCACTTTCACAAATGAAAATATTGAAATTCGCAGAAAATAAATATAATAGTTTAAAAGAAGAAATTGTTAAATTAAAAGTTATATATTGTCACATATAATTAATTATTATATAGTATATTACTTTAAATTACTTATTAAGTATATTTATTAGTAAATATTATTATAAAATGTTTAATTTGCAGTAAATAATCTGTTAATCAAAAGAATAAATGTGATTTTTAATATATTATTTTTTTTAATATATTAATATTTCTATATAAAAGAATCATATACAATATTTTATATCTTAAATATATTACCATTAGAATACTAATTTCTGTGCGCGCCCAAAGTAGTTCTATGTGTTAGGGTTTATTAGTGCACTAGTAACCATGGTTGGTTATTACTTTAAATTAAGTGTCGACTATTCAGTGATATATAAGGACAGTCAATAATTAATGTAAAGTCATAAATAACTACTAATAAACCCTAACTCATCACCCTAACTACTTGCACAAAGTAGTTCGTTAAAAATAATTTTTATTTTGCTGTTGATGATCCCATTAAATTATATATTACCATTTTATAGATTTTTAGTAAACAATTTAGACACGATTTATATTTATATATGTATTAATTATTTATATATCTATACATAATATATAATAATTAATATATTCACTGATAATACAGATAGAAAATGAAAATCTCAAAATCTCAACATCAAATTTATATGATTCTGAATTTACAAAAAGTAAGTGACATTATTTAAAATTAGTATTTAATAAATATTTATATATCATTTCATAAATAAATAATATATTATAATCTAATACATATTTATGATACCTATATGTTTAATCTGAATATGTATTACTCACTATCATTGTAAACAAGTATTACTTATCTCTTCTTACACCAGTAACAGTTATCTTTAGTTTTAGTTGTTCAGTTATATCCAAATATTACATTTTCATAATTATTTTATATTATACTAACAATGATTATAATAATTCAAAAGTAATATAACTTAATGAACTGTTTTCTATTACGAAAGTTGGATAAGATATATCTTTACAATTTCATATTTATTAATTATATATTTTTATTAGAAATTATCTTAATAAATAATATTAACATTTATATTTAATATTAATATGAATTAAAAAAGGTAATATACATAAAATTTTGCAACATATTGTAATTAGCTAAATCAATATTTTCAATAGAAGAATATAATGTATGTGATAATTAAAATTTTGGCTAATAATATTTTCTATTAACATTTATATTTGTATAAATTGTTAATATATTAAGATAATAAAAATGAATGATTCTAATTAAGATATTATGTATAAATCTTTTAATATTTACATAGTTCATAAAACATATTCAAAATTAATTTAATATATTTTCATTTCTAACATATATGTATTCAAATAATATTGGAAAATTTTAATAATATTTACCTATTTATTTATCCTAATATATATATAGGAACATACGATTCATTTTTATTTATTTATATTGGTGTATTAATATATATTTATTATTAAATAATATTGAATAGTTTATAATTTAATTATATTTTTGTAATATATAGAATATACAAATTATATAATAAACTAATATTTAAATTATTATCGAAAATATTTATAATTTTATTAAACTAATATATTTATATATGATAGGTCAACTATATGAATCAAATTACAAACAAATACTCACGACCAATCAACAGCCTTTATATTCTTCTAGAAAAATAATGTTTGCAGATTCCGAATCATCTATGTTTGCAGGAACTTTGTCTTTTCCAGGTAATTATTATATAGAATTACATGTTAAATATTATCATAAACATTAATATTGATACATTAATGTTATCTGATATTATATGATTTTTTTATTAATTTTATAATAAAATAATGAAAAATAATAATACAATTATCATTTAAATATAATTTGTATAAAATATGAAGTGCTTTTAATCGAATTAATTATAGGTCTGCTAAATAAATGTTTTCTTTAATACCAATATAATCTATATATATTTAGTATAAAATATAAAATATATGTATATACCAAAATTCAATTAAATATTAAAACTATCATTATCGAGTATAGCATATGTTAAATAAGCAGAATTATCATTTACAATGTGCACATTATATGCGTTACGTTACATCGGAAATGTCCATTGAACATATTCTATGATCAGTGTTGATATTGCGGCACTATATAGCGCGACTACTGTTCGACTTTAAAGTGAAAGTGCTATTTATTAAAACAAATGAAATAACATAAATATGTAGATTATTTATATTTAATAAATGCATGAATAGAATTTGTCCTCCCTCGAGTTAAGGATATTAGTTGGTACATTATTTTAGCTATATCGAATATCATAATAGTCATTTATTGAATACCACTAATAAACATAAATATATAATATGATATACACAGAGATGAAGAGAAGATACAGTCATTCGTCTCTGTCTCGTACGAAGAGTGAGTCGATGCTGTTCGATGGAGTCAACTCCCCGATGAGACTGTCCAAGTCCACCGACTTCCTGCAGATAGGCGTTGTGGTCACTACTACGACCACTCCTGCCGATATTATCCACGGTCAGCATTAGCGCATCTGCATCTGTATCTGCATCTGCATCTGCATCTGCACCTGCATCTTTATCTGCATCTTTATCTTTATATGTATCTTTATCAGCCATCGATATAAAGAAAGTGGATAAGCAATTAACACACGCAATGCATGTAAAAGATAGATATGTGAATGGCACTTTTATCGATAAATTAACAAAATAGCATCAGTAATTTTGATTGGATATTAAGTCATATTATATATGACAAATATTAAAACAGTAGGTTTTTCGTCGAAATAGATTGAAGTGACTTCTATCTATATCAATGGATTTAGATTATAAATATCAATAAATAGTATGATATTTTTATTTTAAATACCATTTTAAAATTATACGGAATATTGATATGTTGTATTTAAATATATAATTTTATTTTTAATATAGATAATATAGATAGTACATTAAAATTGATAGTAATTATCAATATATATGTATAAATAATAATAATTTAATATTTAGTTGGTATTTAGTAGTAGGTTTCGATTGAAGCGCCTCTATCGCAAAGTGCCATACACTATATTATCTAATTGCTTGTCCACTTTCTTTATAGTGATGGTATCAGCACATCTATATCAGTACATGTACCAGTACCAGCATCAGTACATGTACCAGTACCAGCATCTGTATATGTATCAGCACATCTATATCAGTACATGTAGCTGTGTCTGTATCATCTTCGGATTACATTCCAAACACCATTAATTCACTTATTTTTAATTTCTTTCTCGATTATAATTAATATTATATTATAAATATAAAAGATTAACAATTCAATAATTATATTTTTTAAATGGGTTTTTTTAATTGAATAATTATATTGATTTTAATATTAATTTTCAAGAGTATTTCCATTAAATAGATTAATTCTGATATCAGTTATATTAATACCTGCTATATGTTAAATAAATAAATTATTTCTAAAATTATGGTATTTTTAACCTATTTATATATTAAATTTATATAGGCTATTTCAAGATATTTTTTATTTCACAGATATTAAAGTTCATTCCACGGATGGAACATTTACAAATCTTGCTTTTACCCAAGAGAAAAGTTAGTAGTAGTAGTAGTAGTAGTAGTAGTAGTAGTAGTAGTAGTAGTAGTAGTAGTAGTAGTAGTAGTAGTAGTAGTAGTAGTAGTAGTAGTAGTAGTAGTAGTAGTAGTAGTAGTAGTAGTAGTAGTAGTAGTAGTAGTAGTAGTAGTAGTAGTAGTAGTAGTAGTAGTAGTAGTAGTAGTAGTAGTAGTAGTAGTAGTAGTAGTAGTAGTAGTAGTAGTAGTAGTAGTAGTAGTAGTAGTAGTAGTAGTAGTAGTAGTAGTAGTAGTAGTAGTAGTAGTAGTAGTAGTAGTAGTAGTAGTAGTAGTAGTAGTAGTAGTAGTAGTAGTAGTAGTAGTAGTAGTAGTAGTAGTAGTAGTAGTAGTAGTAGTAGTAGTAGTAGTAGTAGTAGTAGTAGTAGTAGTAGTAGTAGTAGTAGTAGTAGTAGTAGTAGTAGTAGTAGTAGTAGTAGTAGTAGTAGTAGTAGTAGTAGTAGTAGTAGTAGTAGTAGTAGTAGTAGTAGTAGTAGTAGTAGTAGTAGTAGTAGTAGTAGTAGTAGTAGTAGTAGTAGTAGTAGTAGTAGTAGTAGTAGTAGTAGTAGTAGTAGTAGTAGTAGTAGTAGTAGTAGTAGTAGTAGTAGTAGTAGTAGTAGTAGTAGTAGTAGTAGTAGTAGTAGTAGTAGTAGTAGTAGTAGTAGTAGTAGTAGTAGTAGTAGTAGTAGTAGTAGTAGTAGTAGTAGTAGTAGTAGTAGTAGTAGTAGTAGTAGTAGTAGTAGTAGTAGTAGTAGTAGTAGTAGTAGTAGTAGTAGTAGTAGTAGTAGTAGTAGTAGTAGTAGTAGTAGTAGTAGTAGTAGTAGTAGTAGTAGTAGTAGTAGTAGTAGTAGTAGTAGTAGTAGTAGTAGTAGTAGTAGTAGTAGTAGTAGTAGTAGTATTAGTAGTAGTAGTAGTAGTAGTAGTAGTAGTAGTAGTAGTAGTAGTAGTAGTAGTAGTAGTAGTAGTAGTAGTAGTAGTAGTAGTAGTAGTAGTAGTAGTAGTAGTAGTAGTAGTAGTAGTAGTAGTAGTAGTAGTAGTAGTAGTAGTAGTAGTAGTAGTAGTAGTAGTAGTAGTAGTAGTAGTAGTAGTAGTAGTAGTAGTAGTAGTAGTAGTAGTAGTAGTAGTAGTAGTAGTAGTAGTAGTAGTAGTAGTAGTAGTAGTAGTAGTAGTAGTAGTAGTAGTAGTAGTAGTAGTAGTAGTAGTAGTAGTAGTAGTAGTAGTAGTAGTAGTAGTAGTAGTAGTAGTAGTAGTAGTAGTAGTAGTAGTAGTAGTAGTAGTAGTAGTAGTAGTAGTAGTAGTAGTAGTAGTAGTAGTAGTAGTAGTAGTAGTAGTAGTAGTAGTAGTAGTAGTAGTAGTAGTAGTAGTAGTAGTAGTAGTAGTAGTAGTAGTAGTAGTAGTAGTAGTAGTAGTAGTAGTAGTAGTAGTAGTAGTAGTAGTAGTAGTAGTAGTAGTAGTAGTAGTAGTAGTAGTAGTAGTAGTAGTAGTAGTAGTAGTAGTAGTAGTAGTAGTAGTAGTAGTAGTAGTAGTAGTAGTAGTAGTAGTAGTAGTAGTAGTAGTAGTAGTAGTCAAGAATTATACATATATATAGACATTTTTTATTTTGGAAATCTAATATTTTAATATTTATCTATGAAGAATAACTAATAAATTTAGAAAAATATGATTAGATTTGTTACTAATAGAAATATTTAAATAACAAAAATAATATTTATATTTAATGTTTAGTCATATTTTATCTATTGATAAGTTCTTTGTGCTTTATTAGATAATATTATTGTTTTAAATAAATAAAGTATATTATATAGTATGTAAAGTATATTATGATAATTTTATAAAATAATTTAAATGATACCCATAATTTTAATTCCATAAAGATTATTATTTATGAATTTATATTTATAATATAATTAAATTTATATAGTTTTATTTATATTTATATATATAGATAATGTTTCTGTTTTCTAAACATATTTTAGATGATTACATGATATATATATATATATATATAACAATATTTATGATAAGTATAAATTAATTTTATATAATTATCATTAGAAATAGTTTAAGAATTATAATTTAATTAATTGTACTCTCAAAAATATGTTATTAATTTATAATAGAAGCCATATTAACGAATGTATTATCATATTTACGAATGTACGCTGCCATAAGAGTAAAACAATGTATTGTCACTTAGTTCGTCCTTCCTACGTAGAAATGATATTTATGTTTATTTGATAACTATACACTGCTTATTTATATAATATATATTCAATATTTAGTTGAACAATCGGAGATTTGCAGAGTCTCCAAAGTACCATATTTGCCGATCGAAAGTATTTTAAAAAAGGTTACAAAATATGATATTATTTTTTAAAGACAACATTATTTATATAAATAATAAGGCAATATCTTATATATCTAAATATATATTTAAAAAAATAATTATTGTTTAATAATATTCACTAATTTTGCATCTGCAAATCTTAATAATATATTATATTTAAACTCACTAATGTAATCTTAATTAACAGAATGTTCCAATGACCGATTTATAATATTGAATTTATAACCTTGATTGATTTCTATTATAAGAAGTCTATTGTTTAATTATTATTGTTGCATAATACTATGATGCATGTTTTAATATTAACAACGAAGCTAGTGAAAACTAGTGAAACAATATTTTATATTATTATATGTGTTATATATTATATATATATTTTTAATTCCAAACTAAAAAACAATCAAATAGATATAACACGCCATTATGTATAGAAATGTGCATAATACCATATTGAAATTTGTGATTTAAAATGTGTGTTTTCGTAAAGGAATACATTATTTATTATTGTAATTGTTATTATTATTATTCGTTAAATTGACATTTTTACAATAAAGTAATTTAAATAAAAATCATAATTATTGATTTGTATTCGAATTTATAATATTTATCAATATTATAAGAAAATTAATTTAATTTTATCTATTCAATTATTATTATATTTGACTGTGTTATGTATTAATCATTCAATCATACAAGAGAATGTGTAAGCATAATAGTAGTATCAAGGTAGTAGTATTAGGTTAATAATAGTAGTATCAAGGTAGTAGTATTAGGTTAATAATAGTAGTATCAAGGTAGTAGTATTAGGTTAATAATAGTAGTATCAAGGTAGTAGTATTAGGTTAATAATAGTAGTATCAAGGTAGTAGTATTAGGTTAATAATAGTAGTATCAAGGTAGTAGTATTAGGTTAATAATAGTAGTATTAGGTTAATAATAGTAGTATCAAGGTAGTAGTATTAGGTTAATAATAGTAGTATCAAGGTAGTAGTATTAGGTTAATAATAGTAGTATTAGGTTAATAATAGTAGTATCAAGGTAGTAGTATTAGGTTAATAATAGTAGTATTAGGTTAATAATAGTAGTATCAAGGTAGTAGTATTAGGTTAATAATAGTAGTATCAAGGTAGTAGTATTAGGTTAATAATAGTAGTATCAAGGTAGTAGTATTAGGTTAATAATAGTAGTATCAAGGTAGTAGTATTAGGTTAATAATAGTAGTATCAAGGTAGTAGTATTAGGTTAATAATAGTAGTATTAGGTTAATAATAGTAGTATCAAGGTAGTAGTATTAGGTTAATAATAGTAGTATCAAGGTAGTAGTATTAGGTTAATAATAGTAGTATCAAGGTAGTAGTATTAGGTTAATAATAGTAGTATCAAGGTAGTAGTATTAGGTTAATAATAGTAGTATCAAGGTAGTAGTATTAGGTTAATAATAGTAGTATCAAGGTAGTAGTATTAGGTTAATAATAGTAGTATCAAGGTAGTAGTATTAGGTTAATAATAGTAGTATTAGGTTAATAATAGTAGTATCAAGGTAGTAGTATTAGGTTAATAATAGTAGTATCAAGGTAGTAGTATTAGGTTAATAATAGTAGTATCAAGGTAGTAGTATTAGGTTAATAATAGTAGTATTAGGTTAATAATAGTAGTATCAAGGTAGTAGTATTAGGTTAATAATAGTAGTATCAAGGTAGTAGTATTAGGTTAATAATAGTAGTATCAAGGTAGTAGTATTAGGTTAATAATAGTAGTATCAAGGTAGTAGTATTAGGTTAATAATAGTAGTATCAAGGTAGTAGTATTAGGTTAATAATAGTAGTATCAAGGTAGTAGTATTAGGTTAATAATAGTAGTATCAAGGTAGTAGTATTAGGTTAATAATAGTAGTATCAAGGTAGTAGTATTAGGTTAATAATAGTAGTATCAAGGTAGTAGTATTAGGTTAATAATAGTAGTATCAAGGTAGTAGTATTAGGTTAATAATAGTAGTATTAGGTTAATAATAGTAGTATCAAGGTAGTAGTATTAGGTTAATAATAGTAGTATCAAGGTAGTAGTATTAGGTTAATAATAATAATAGTATCAAGGTAGTAGTATTAGGTTAATAATAGTAGTATCAAGGTAGTAGTATTAGGTTAATAATAGTAGTATCAAGGTAGTAGTATTAGGTTAATAATAGTAGTATCAAGGTAGTAGTATTAGGTTAATAATAGTAGTATCAAGGTAGTAGTATTAGGTTAATAATAGTAGTATCAAGGTAGTAGTATTAGGTTAATAATAGTAGTATCAAGGTAGTAGTATTAGGTTAATAATAATAGTATCAAGGTAGTAGTATTAGGTTAATAATAGTAGTATATGGGGAGTAGTATTAGGTTAATAATAGTAGTATCAAGGACAGGACATCTGCTAACGTATTATTTAAAAACAATTAAAATGAATTTATTTTTATTTTACTAATAAATGAATATCTCTGATATCTTTGAAATGTAATTATATATAGAACTGAAAATTATATATTTCAGAGCACAACAACGTACCATTGCGGAGATAGTGAGAATATGTCCTGTCCTTGGTAGTATAAAGTATCTAATATCAATTTTCGAACATGTTCAAACTTCGAATAGTATAATTATCAAAAAATAAATCCAATAGAATGTTAAAAATAATATAGAACATTAAAAATAATATAATATAATTTATTATATGATTATAATCATCAGTTAAACCAGTATATATATATAAGATAAAAAAATTTATATTAAAAATTATAATATTATACATTTATTTACGTCTTCCTTTTATTTAAAACCAGTTTAATACAAAGAGGATAGTTGTGATTTTCAATTTAATTAATAATCTTATAAATTAATTTAATTTAAATTATATAAAAAAGTATAATATTAATTTTTATTTATAAATGTATACAATAGAGCATGACCAATATTATTATTGACATTATTGTACAAAATATAGATAGAATCATATATTGATATATATATATATATATATATATATATATTACCTAATATGTTATTGTTGAAAGTATTTATTTAGACACATCATTAATAATAATAATTCTATATGTATCGAACAATATATATATATCACATATAGATACAAATAGCGAATGTATATAATTCGTACGCTAATATTCACGATGCAAAACAATGCTAATCAATAAGAATGTTCTTTAATTTCTTTTTAAAGATATAAATTGAGAGTTTTTATTTTCAAGTTAAGGGGGTAGTTTATTCCATCTAATTGATGATGATGAAGTTACTTTTTCCCTTTCATATGTGATGCAATGGGTAATTGGTTGGTGTAGTTTAATGAAATTTGTGTTACAAAAGTGTTATAAAAGACTAGTGTTTATTTTAAGTTTATTTTTTATTGTTTTAAGTTTTATTTAGTTTCTATGATGTGTACAAAATGTAATAGGAGTATCTGCCAAATGTGCGTATAATTATATACAATAATTTTCATTAATTCGTATTTCGGAACTTTTTTTTATAATATGTGCAGAAAATAATAATAATATATGTACAATAAACAATAATGCTCCTGAATATTAATAACACATTATTATTAATAAGCCAAAGAACAAACTATTTTATATTTTTCATAATTTTTTGCAAATTATTAACGTTTTCTTAAGCAACATACATGTTTGTAATACTGACATCCTCATTGCACATCATATTGACACCCATTAAGGAGGACTTTATAATGCGTATTTTATACTGGGTTTGAAAAAAAAGTGAAATTAATATATCGTGCGAGCACTCTTGCCTACAAAGTGTACATAGAAGATATAACAATTTTAACATGGAGTAGATACAAATACACTTTAAATGTATATATTAACACCTTATGTACAGCAATACCAATAATAATCTATACAAGTAACAATATTTGATATATATATATACATTATGTATAATACATACATATATGGTTATAACAATATATGGTATATCTAAATATAGATATATTTAGGGTATCAGTAATATGTGCAAATGTGTCATTATTCGGGACAGTGCACATACTATGGACACCCATGTTATCTCGGAGTTAAACAAATTAAATACAATATTAAAATAGCTATTATATATATACCTACCTAATATGTATAAATATTTAATTAAGAAATAATACAGTTATGGTGATTTATTGTTATGGTGTCAGTATGCTAGTACTCTCCCCATAGATCTAGATCTATGACTCTCCCCTATATATCTACGATCTTTATGCACTAACCCTAGGGTTCAAAACCTATCGGAAGTTCAGGGGTTTACGGAACACACACATCTATTAATTGTACATCTAATACTTGTACATCTAATACTTGTACATCTAATACTTGTACATCTAATACTTGTACATCTAATACTTGTACATTTAATACTTGTACATCTAATACTTGTACATATAATACTTGTACATCTAATAATTGTACATCTAATACTTGTACATCTAATACTTATACATCTAATACTTGTACATATAATACTTGTACATCTAATACTTGTACATCTAATACTTGTACATCTAATACTTGTACATCTAATAATTGTACATCTAATACTTGTATATCTAATACTTGTATATCTAATACTTGTACATCTAATACTTATACATCTAATACTTGTACATCTAATACTTGTATATCTAATACTTGTACATCTAATACTTATACATCTAATACTTGTACATATAATACTTGTATATCTAATACTTGTATATCTAATACATGTACATCTAATACTTGTACATTTAATACTTGTATATATAATACTTATATATCTAATACCTGTACATCTAATACTTGTACATCTAATAATTGTACATCTAATACTTGTACATCTAATACTTGTATATCTAATTGTTTCGTTTACGTTTTCGTTTTTGTTTTATTTATAAATGTTACACTTAAAAGAGCATTTCTATGCTATATAATTGAGTGTTTAAATAAATCGTTTTGAATTGAATTTAATTGAATAGTAGTAGTAGTAGTAGTAGTAGTAGTAGTAGTAGTAGTAGTAGTAGTAGTAGTAGTAGTAGTAGTAGTAGTAGTAGTAGTAGTAGTAGTAGTAGTAGTAGTAGTAGTAGTCGTAGTAGTAGTAGTAGTAGTAGTAGTAGTAGTAGTAGTAGTAGTAGTAGTAGTAGTAGTAGTAGTAGTAGTATATAATAATAATAAACACGACAATTTGGTAAGTATATTTATTGAATAAACATAAATATTTACCTAAGTTTCGCTTGACACTTAGCGCACAATATCGCCATTTCATTAGGGTAACAGTATCGATGTCGCCATCAACGCGAGTTACCCTAAACCATGCTGTACAAGTATCATTAAGCTTCACCTATTCCGCAAATTAAGACCTGCGTTTAAGAAATTTCTTAAACGCAACTCTGTTCTTTTGTACACATCTAATAGATGACCGGCTTCGAGATTTTGAGGATTTTCTTGCTTTCTTTGACTTCCTGATAACTGAACGTCTTTTAGACGCCACTCTCTTCTTCTGTACACGTCTAATAGATATTCTGCTTCGAGATTTTGAGGATTTTCTTGCTTTTGTTGGCTTCCTGATAACTGAATGTCTTTTAGACGCCACTCTCTTCTTCTGTACACATCTAATAGATGACCGGGTTCGAGATTTTGAAGATTTTCTTGCTTTCTTTGACTTCCTGATAACTGAACGTCTTTTAGACGCCACCCTCTTCTTCTGTACACGTCTAATAGATGATCTACTTCGATATTTTGAGGATATTCTTGCTTTCGTTAGCTTCCTGATAACTGAACGTCTTTTAGACGCCACTCTCTTCTTCTGTACACATCTAATAGATGACCGGCTTCGAGATTTTGAAGATTTTCTTACTTTCTTTGACTTCCTGATAACTGAACGTCTTTTGGACGCCACTCTCTTCTTCTGTACACGTCTAATAAATGATCTGCTTCGAGATTTTGAGGATTTTATTGCTTTCGTTGGCTTCCTGATAACTGAACGTCTTTTAGACGCCACTCTCTTGTTCTGTACACATCTAATAGATGACCGGCTTCGAGATTTTGAGGATTTTTTTGCTTTCGTTGGCTTCATGTTTACTGATCGTCTTTTAGATGCTACTCTCTTCTTTTGTACATATCCAGTCTTTCTCGACACCGATCTACTCTTCTTAGCCATTCTAAATCCTATCGTAGCCTTCTTGATAATACGTCCACCTGTCCTCTTTTTCAAAAACTTTGAGGAAACGGCCGTTTTCTTAACTGAGGCCTTCTTGCATATGTTCTTATTCATTATATTCTTATTCAGTACCACGTGACTTCAACATTGGTACTTTTGACGTTTTCTTGCATCTTCTGTTTACGTTGTT
>OZ025239.1:80508415-80515915 GCA_964019155.1 Osedax fenrisi
AATTTTTGGACACATTTACAAATAAAGCTGCTAGATTAATTAGCCATTTAAAATTTATATATAAATGAATAAATATTATTTTAAATTTCAATATAAATTTTTTTTAAAGGTATTATATTTTATGAGTTCTAGTTTTTTGCCAGTTTTTACCGGTAATTACCGGTTTTTACCGTAAATTAACATGGTAGAGATAGGTTTTTACCGCTTTTTGCCATATTGCCCGGTAAAAACAGGTTTTTACCAAAAATAATGGAACCCTGGTTTATTGGATATATTAGTAATATTTTGATTTATTAAAAAATAAAAAATACTTTTTTAGACTATTTATATAATTATGAATATTTTATTCATTAAACATTTTTTTGTAGGATTTATGGTTTATAAGATACCAAGAGTATCCGTATTCGGTTACTTTCCCCTACATAAATAATATCAGATATAACTTATGTAGGAAAGGAAATTACTCTAATAACCCTAATAATAGGAAATTCACAATATAATGCACTAATAGCACCAGCTTGTTATGACCATCATATTCGATAATGCTTTTAATAAAATCAATATAGTTCTTTAAATATGTCAGAAATTATAGTTAAAATATATCTGAATCATATTTAATTTTAATAAAAAAACTTTTAAATATTTGTTCTCAGTGTATAAATACCACTATAATGGTTAATATTACCTTAACACATTTCTCTAGTATAATTGATCGATTTCTAGTTTATCAATCAATTATTTATCAATTTGTGTCATACTATTTTATCTGACAATCTGATGTGTGAGGTGGCCTATGGTGATCACAGTGATTAGCATATTCTCCAACATCTTCATGTACATTTTACATTAAGGTAGCCCTTTTTGAAAGTGTTGCTAGCTCTCTCACAGTAGGTCAATAATGTTGTATTAAACATATTTGTTGAGGTTCATCATAACATATTTAATATTGTTAAAGCTAAGTGCACTTTAATAATGTAATATTTGCATTTATTATTAATGTAAATTTCTATTTTACTTATATATTTTATTTATTTTTGTAAGTATGCATTGTCATAACAATTAAATATTAGACATATACGTGCATTATTTCACATACTGAAATATATAATTTGATAATTACCGCCAAATGTACTTCACAAAATGATCCATTACCTCTCTCTATTACTAAAAAAATTATTAACACTTTAACACCTCTATATCATAAAATTATTAATATTTCACTAACTACTGGCATTATACCACCTGAATTA
The DNA here is from genome assembly GCA_964019155.1 of Osedax fenrisi. Taxonomy (NCBI): domain Eukaryota; kingdom Metazoa; phylum Annelida; class Polychaeta; order Sabellida; family Siboglinidae; genus Osedax; species Osedax fenrisi. The sequence continues at coordinate 80,509,666 of OZ025239.1, forward strand.
ACACATGCTATAATAACTCCCATTTTAAAAAATGCATCTTTAGATGATTCTATTTTATCTAATTATCGACCTCTATCTCAATTACCATTACTCTCAAAGATTCTAGAAAAAGTTATCTATAAACAGCTCATATCTTATCTTGACTATAATGATTTATTTGATAATTACCAGAGTGCATACCGTAAACATCATAGTACTGAAACTTCCATTATTGCACTTACTGATAGCCTTCACAATTCACTTGACAACCACAAATCTTTGCAATTATTATTTATTGATATGACTGCTGCATTTGATACCATTGACTTTACTATATTACTATCTAGACTTTCCAATATTGGTATTACTGGAACTGCTTTCAATTGGTTTAAATCTTTCATTACTACTAGAACATACTCTGTTAAAATTAATTCTTCATTTTCTCAACCCTATCCACTAAATTTCGGTGTCCCACAAGGTTCTGTCCTTTCTCCAATTCTATTTTCTATATATCTACGACCTTTATCAAAATTACTCCAATCATATACTTTACTAAAATATAATATATATGCAGATGATATTATATTACACACATTTGCAACTAACTCTACACAAAATAATTATTTTCAAGACTGTATTAATTCTACTACTAACTGGCTTACTAATAATAACTTACTAATAAATTCAAATAAAACTAAACTAATTAATATTTCTAGAACTCGCACTGCATTTCCAAATATCTATATCGGTACAGATAATATTACTCCTATTACTAGTACAAAGTATCTTGGAATAACTATTTCACAAGATCTATCGACTGAAATACATGTAAAAGATATACTTAAGTCTGCATCATATAATGTTTACAATTTAAAAAAAATTCGCCCTTTCATTTCACTAAATACAGCTAAAATATTATCTACTTCACTAATTATTTCTAAACTAAATTACTGCAACTCTTTTCTTTATAAAATTAATACTACATTACTAAAAAAATGTGATTCCATTATAAATAGGTGCATTCGAATTATATTTAAAATTCCTTATACTGATTATTCTACAAGTATTTCTGAACTTCGTTCTAAAATCAATTGGCATAATACTAAGCAATCTATTATATATAAAATACTCACTATAACGCATAAAGCTATAGTATTTAAGAAACCTATGTATATATATAATATGCTACAGTTATCTATTAATAACTCGCAATTGAGATCTAATTCTACAATTAACCTTGAACTACCTAACATTAGTTCTTCAATATATGGCGAGCTATCTTATCGGTGGTATGCCCCTTACCTTTGGAACAAACTTCCATCCAACATTAAGAATATGATTAACCATTATACGTTCAAGAAACATTTACATCGTTATATATTAAATAACTATTGATTGTAATAATTGTATAATAATATTCTAAAGTTTATAACATATACGAAAGTATTGTATGTATCTGTATATTTGTGTATATTTATTTATATACGTTTATATATTTATATACACATATATGTATGTATATATTTATCATGTTATGTTTTTAAATGCTAAAAACAATTAGTAATATTTGTTCTGTTTAATTTATTCGTTCACACTCTAAGAATGTTTATAAAACATTAATGCAGTGTATAATAAACTATTTACATTTACATTTACTACTACTACTACTACTACTACTACTACTACTACTACTACTACTACTACTACTACTACTACTACTACTACTACTACTACTACTACTACTACTACTACTACTACTACTACTACTACTACTACTACTACTACTACTACTACTACTACTACTACTACTACTACTACTACTACTACTACTACTACTACTACTACTACTACTACTACTACTACTACTACTACTACTACTACTACTACTACTACTACTACTACTACTACTACTACTACTACTACTACTACTACTACTACTACTACTACTACTACTACTACTACTACTACTACTACTACTACTACTACTACTACTACTACTACTACTACTACTACTACTACTACTACTACTACTACTACTACTACTACTACTACTACTACTACTACTACTACTACTACTACTACTACTACTACTACTACTACTACTACTACTACTACTACTACTACTACTACTACTACTACTACTACTACTACTACTACTACTACTACTACTACTACTACTACTACTACTACTACTACTACTACTACTACTACTACTACTACTACTACTACTACTACTACTACTACTACTACTACTACTACTACTACTACTACTACTACTACTACTACTACTACTACTACTACTACTACTACTACTACTACTACTACTACTACTACTACTACTACTACTACTACTACTACTACTACTACTACTACTACTACTACTACTACTACTACTACTACTACTACTACTACTACTACTACTACTACTACTACTACTACTACTACTACTACTACTACTACTACTACTACTACTACTACTACTACTACTACTACTACTACTACTACTACTACTACTACTACTACTACTACTACTACTACTACTACTACTACTACTACTACTACTACTACTACTACTACTACTACTACTACTACTACTACTACTACTACTACTACTACTACTACTACTACTACTACTACTACTACTACTACTACTACTACTACTACTACTACTACTACTACTACTACTACTACTACTACTACTACTACTACTACTACTACTACTACTACTACTACTACTACTACTACTACTACTACTACTACTACTACTACTACTACTACTACTACTACTACTACTACTACTACTACTACTACTACTACTACTACTACTACTACTACTACTACTACTACTAAATCAAATCAAATCAAATCAAAATGGTTTATTTAGACACTCAATTGTATAGCAATAGGTTTGCTCTGTTAAGTGTTGTGTTAATAAAAAAAAGACAAATTAAATAAGGAGATATAGGTATAACACTAATTTAAATATAAAAGTAGGTTGAATTATTAATTAACGATTTAATAAATATTCTACCAGGTTACGTTTAAACGTTGACAAATTTACAATTTCTCGTATAGAACGAGGAATAGGATTCCATAATCGAGGAAGAGCGTACGAGAAAGCACGCTTTGTCGTACGTGTTAGATTGGGGACGCCTACTTCAAATCGTAAGATATCCTCAGTTGATCTTGTAGTTCTAAGAGGTTGTATCAATTGGAGTGAAGATCGTATATATTCGGGCTGATGAGTAGTTAGGGCCTTGTGAGCGATACACAGTACTCTTTTCTCAGCACGTTCTGATGCTGATAGTATCCTAAGTGATTTCATCTTTAAGGTGACACTTGAGTGATCCCCGCGTGGTTGCCGATATATCGTTCTCACAGCTGATCTGATAATACGATTAATAGGTAATATCGTGGATTGGGGGAGTCCAATTAGTATAGAGTTACAGTAATCAATTGACGAAAAAACTAATGAATTAATTAAAATATAAGTTAGATTATTATTGATATATTTACGTATATGCCGAATGTTATATAGATTATGGTTAGCTTTACTACATATACTTTGAATATGGTAATTCAACGACATATCGCGGTCAATAGTTATTCCTAGATATTTCATTTTGGAACTAGGATTAATGATTATACTATTAATTGATATAATTGGAAAATCATTGTAAGAGCTAGGAATATTAATTAATTCAGATTTTTTAGTGTTAAGACTTAACTTATTATTTGTTAGCCACACATGTATGTCATTTGCACAGTTGGATAACTCATTACGATGAGATAGACTGTGTTGAGATATAGTACTATATAGAAGTATATCGTCAGCATAAAGATGATATTTGATATGCTTATATTGTCTAATGATGCTAGATATAGGTATAATATACTACTACTATACTACTACTACTACTACTACTACTACTACTACTACTACTACTACTACTACTACTACTACTACTACTACTACTACTACTACTACTACTACTACTACTACTACTACTACTACTACTACTACTACTACTACTACTACTACTACTACTACTACTACTACTACTACTACTACTACTACTACTACTACTACTACTACTACTACTACTACTACTACTACTACTACTACTACTACTACTACTACTACTACTACTACTACTACTACTACTACTACTACTACTACTACTACTACTACTACTACTACTACTACTACTACTACTACTACTACTACTACTACTACTACTACTACTACTACTACTACTACTACTACTACTACTACTACTACTACTACTACTACTACTACTACTACTACTACTACTACTACTACTACTACTACTACTACTACTACTACTACTACTACTACTACTACTACTACTACTTCTTCTACTACTACTACTACTACTACTACTACTACTACTACTACTACTACTACTACTACTACTACTACTACTACTACTACTACTACTATTACTACTACTACTAATACTACTACTACTACTACTACTACTACTACTACTACTACTACTACTACTACTACTACTACTACTACTACTACTACTACTACTACTACTACTACTACTACTACTACTACTACTACTACTACTACTACTACTACTACTACTCCCTTATCCGTCTTGATAAACAAGATAAGATATTAAATAATATATGTAAACTAGTAAATAATACCAGTACGATATATAAACACATAATACCACCTACATTCACCCCTACAATACCCTATAACCCCCCAAAACAACACTTTCCACCACCTACTCATCCTTTAAATATATCATACTCTTCAGCTGTACGACAAAGCCCATACATGCCCATAAACAAAGTTAATACTACTATACCTGTAATTAATACTACTCCATCTAATTCTCTTGTTATTGAACATCTGAATGAAGATGAAAGAAATATTAACTTCGTATATAAAATACTTTCATATTTAAATATGTCTAAAAACTCTCTGACCTCATACAAATTTATAAACTCAATATGTGTAATATACTTCAACTCACCTAACTCTCTATACACATTTCATTCCAATGTGAACCATATTAAAAAAGACCCCCGATTCTCCCATCTTTATATACGAGAACAACGCTCAGGCAATTAACGCTCTTATAATCGAATTATTTACTGATCTTAACTTAGATATTATGTGTATTACAGAAACATGGCTTAATCTTAATGATACCCCCATAATTGCCACATTAAACACAAATACATTAAGCTTCGTTCACCTTCCAAGACCTAGTTCCCACTTTGGTGGAGGATTAGGTGTATTATATAACAATTGTATTAAGCTAATAAGCTATAAAGACCTTTCTCTTGAACATTCCGAGGCTTTTTCATGCACATTTCATCCCAATAACTCACTTCCACTTACAATAATAACCATCTACCGACCACCGCATCAATCTATTCCTCATTTTATTAAGAACTCGATACTCTACTTTACGCATTAACTCCTAAAACAATTCTAACCGGTGATTTTAATATTCCTATCACCTCTACTTCACATAATTCTCGACATCTCTACGATATACTTGAATCACACAATTTGTCCCAAAAAGTCACTACCCCTACACATACAGCAAACAATATTCTTGATCTTGTTATATCAAATAAATCATCTGGTATCATTTCCAACACTGTAACTCATAACCTTATAACTGACCACTACATTGTCCTTTTTAATATCCATGTCCCTAAGCCAACCCGCCTATCAAAAACTATTAAAATTAGAAATATTGCTAAAATTGATATTTCAAAATTTATGGAAGACTTTATTAATAATATTTACATTTGTGGTAACAACAAAACTTTATCCCATTTTGACTATATTCTTTCCTCTACTCTTGATGTTCATGCACCTATCAAACAAAAGTCGATTATAGTACGTGATAACTCAAAATGGTTTAATAATAATCTTGTCACCGAAAAACGAAAACTACGAAAAGCCGAAAAATGAAAATGCTGGCGTAGATCTAAATCTACTACCGACTTTGACATATTTTTACTATGCAGACAGCAATATCGTAGTTTACTCAAAACAACGAAAGAAAATTATTATACTGATCTACTTACTAACGCAGGAAAAGACTATAAGAAAATATTTAAAATATCCAATACACTACTAGGGCGCCTTAATCGACGTATTCTTCCAGATACTTCTATATTAGATAATATTAATAACTTTGATATATTCTTTACCGCTAAAGTAAATGACATTATTACATCTCTTCCCTCCCCTTTATCATATGTACCA
>OZ025239.1:80520915-80728415 GCA_964019155.1 Osedax fenrisi
AAATAAGGGAAAAATAAAGGCTACCAGTGATATTAAACGCATCCAGAAGTGGCATAATCACTTTAGCGAGCTTCTTGGATCAACAATAGATCAACCAAACTCTAACATCAATGGACATACTGAAATCTGAATAAACACCAAAAATGCTACCATAGAGACAGGCCTATTCAAACCGGAAGACTTAATTAAAAGCCACAAAAAGTGTACAAAACGGCAAGGCTACCGGACTAGATGAAATATCTGTCGAGGTATGGAAACTAAATGAATTCCAGGACTTTCTGCTTAAATCGTGTAATAATGTATACATGCAAAAACCAATATAAAGCTGGACAAAAGAATGCATATTACCATTCCCGAAAAAATGAGATATACCGTAACTACCGCTAACTCTATTGTTCATAGATTTCTCCAAAGCCTTTGACTCTATAAATCGCAAAGAGATGAATCATATCTTAATCAAGTATGGAATTCCAGAAGTTATCAATAATGCAATAATAAAGCTATACAAACATATACAATCTATGGTTAGATCACCCGATGGAGACACGTTCTTTTTCAACATAACGACTGGCGTACTACAAGGTGATACCTTAGCTCCGTTTCTATTTATTGCATCGACTACGTATTAAAGAATTCACTGGATATAAACTTAATTCTTGGATTTACACTCTCACAAAGGAGAAGTAGACGTAACCATGAAATTTGCATAACCGATATTGATTACTCTGATTATATTATCATAACAACTGATAGCGTAAACGCCTCAATGATATCGTTACATACAATTAAAGAGAAATAAGCTACATTGGCATGAAAATCAATACAGATAAGACTGAATAAATTACTCTCAATCAGAACCAATACGGAATACGATGTATCACCTATAAAAGCTGAGAAGGACATAATATAAAAAGGGTAGAAGACTTTAAATACCTAGGTAGCTACATAGGATCCACTGAACGTGATGTTAATATATGAATATCAAAAGCATGGGCAGCCCTAAACAATATTAATGTCATTCGGAAATCTAATCTTACTGATAAATTAAAAAGAAATTTCTTCCGAGCCGCTGTTGAATCAGTACTTGTGTACGGGTCCACCACCTGGACACTAACATCATCGCTGGAGACAAAACTGGATGTCGCATATACTCGCATACTACGAGCTACATTAAATAAATCCTGAAGGCAAATTCTAACGAACGAAATTATCTATAATGGTATACCCAATATATCAGTTACAATCAAAGAGCATAGAATGAGATTCGCTGGACACTGCTGAATAGCAAGAATGAATTGGTCAGTGATCTATTACTTTGGTATCCAAATCACGGAAAAAGATCAAAAGGTAGGCCTGCAAATACCTATATCGATCAGCTATCAAGTGATACAGGATGCGAAAGAGAAGAACTGGCAAATGCAATGCAAGATCGAGATGGATGGAGATAACGAGTCATGAAATGCTGAGGAAGCTCGACCTGGTAAGGTAAGGTAAGTATATATATATATATATATATATATATATATATATTTAGGCAGTTATTAAAAGGCTAGCCTATATATATCTATAATTATTTAATAGATTTTTAATGCAACCTAATTATTTATATAAAAATTTTACATATTTATGTTAATATATCATATATAATTATGTTTATTCATTTTAATATATTAATAATCGTATTCAAATTATATAATATAATTATCTTAAAAATTATATTACTTGTATAAGTATATTACCACTTTAATTTATATCAAACATTATTTTGTATATTTTAATTACAATTATTTCTTATTTTATATTGTGGATAAGTTAATATATTTATTACAGTATTAACAGTTATAGGTACCGATCCTTTTTCCTGGATTGACGATACATATCCCGATCCTATATGTATTCTCTTATGCGATCCTTTTCCCGATACTGATCCTTTGCCGATCCCGATCCATATCCTCTCTTTCATACCTGATCCCGATCCGGATCGGATCAGAAATCAATGATGACAATCCCATCACCGAGTATTAGTGATGTATACTATTTAGTGGTATATCTATGCAAGTCATTACCCTTAGGATTATTACATTAGTTATTTTTTAATATGTTGTTTTTAATATGGATAGCAATGTAAATATTTCATTAAATTTTGTTTGATTTTGTATTAAGTTTCATTAATTCAATTTCTAATTTACTATATATATATATTACTTTGTTACCTTGGTCCCTTAGCTTGGGTAATCGTGGTTGTGCGTCACGTTCAAAACAAATATTCTCCATTCCTTCCTCTTGTGTGCCATCAGTTGAGTTTCGCCAAGACTTTTGTTCGTCCATTCTTTGATGTTGTCAATCCACATCTTTTTTGGCCGACCACAACGTATTTTTCCTTCAATATTTCCCTGTTGAATGAGTTTAGATAGTCCTTCAAACCGTGTTACATGACCATACCATGTTATTTTTCGTCGTTTAACATTTGTTAGTATGTCTGTGTAACGGCCAGCTTGCGATATTCTGTTTCTGATTTCATCATTTGTTATTCTGTCTTTATAAGTAACACCAAGTAATTTCCGAAAATTCTTTGTCTCAAATGTTTTTATCCTAGTTTCGAATTCAGCTGTTAGCGTCAATGTTACGCATGCATGTATAACAATTGACGATACTAAAGAGATCATAAGCCTGAGATTATAGCCCAGTCTAATATGTATGTCATTCCATATTACTTTCAGCATACTTGATTCGCTTGTGCTACTCTAGCTTGGATTTCTTTTTTGGAACCTTGTTCAGCAATGATGGATCCTAGATAAATATATGATTCTATTTATATGATTGATGTAAAATAAAGTTACCATATAGGTGGAAGTAACCTAATACTGACACTTAAACAATAAATGGCATTACGATTTTATGACTCACTATTTTACTATATTTGGTTATTAATATTATATGATTTTAGATATTAATGTGATTTTAAAATATTATTTAATCTTTTTATTCAATAGATAACGGGTATGTATTAAATAATGTGTCTGTATTCGGTACCCATGTTATAATACAGAACCTTGTGTTTGAATAAAGACACCCTATATACTACTAGATAAACTTTATATTATTGATGAATCAATCAGATAAATTACAATTACATTATTTATAATTAATTTTATGAATAATTGAATATAATTTAATTTATAATTCATTTATTAATGTTTATTATTTTATTAATTAATAATACAAGATAAGTATCTAAATAATAACATTTTTATATTTAGCTTCATTGGGGGTATTAATATTATAACGCACGCGATTTATATGAAAATCAGAATAGTTCACACGCTAAGCGCTGATTGATTATAGGGTGTCCGTATTATTAAGACATCTAGATTAGGGAATTATATAACCTCTAGATATATGCTTATAACTTAATGAATATTTGATAACAAATATAAAAATTATGTATATAATGTTTAAAATGCGTTAATTTTTAATAATATATTGTTATGTTTTATATCGATAGATTTGTATATTCTTGAGAATGTTTTAAATTGAAATTGTTTTTCATACATTAAAACGTAATAAAAAAATCAGTTTATTTGATATATCAGCACAATTTTGTATAATTAAAAAATAATAATACTTATTTAGAATATATATATAATTATGAATATTTTATTCATTAATTTGTTGTTGTAGAATTTATGGTTTCTGAGATACCGAGAGTGTCCGTATTCGGTTACTTTCCCCTATATAATTGCCATACATTATTCTTTACTTTTTTTATGATATTCACAATAAACACGAAATATTAACATGTTAAAATATCATTTAAAATTGTAAAATCTAAATTATTACTTAATCAAACAAAACAACTCATCATTTAATAAAGTTAAATTTATACAATATTTGTATTATTAGTTTATAGGTATTCCCATAGAGAACGAAGTGACTTCGTTCTCTATAGATATATCTCCATATATGGGTATTCCTATTCTTTATATAGATTATAATTATAATGCCTATACGCTGTAATGCCTATATATTAAATATATAATAATAATAATATATTTATTAGAATAATTTTTGTTTATTTTCTGTTAGTTGTCTAGTTTATAATATTAATATGATTTGTTCACCTAAAGGGCTTCACAATAATATACACTGTGTAATATATACTGTGTATAATACAAATGTATATATTTATTTAGTTGATAGTTTAGTTAAATACAACATTATATACATACAACATCATTCTCAATTGTGTAAAAATAATATAAAGAATAAATAAATAGAATAATAAATTAGTTAAAATGATAAATATGAAATAACAAAAATTAATTATCACGAATTATTATAATAATATTTGTTAATTAATAATAAATTAAATTTAAAAGTATATATACATTTATATATAAATATATAGAATATAATAAATTAATTCTCGACGATAAATTCAATGCATTATATAGTTCAGCTGGAGCTAAACTGAATGATCCTTTATCTTGATGGGTTATGCATCTTCTTTTGTATTAGCCTTTCTGAAAAATGTTCCATCTCCTGTAAACTCTGAATTGAAGAAGTTCGTTCAAATAAACCGTAACATTATTCTATAAAATCTTAAAAAATAAGTTTGACCTAGCAATTGGTTGATCTCTGATACATATTCAATCATTTAGAATTAGTGAAGTAAACATTGAGATAGATGTGTATTGTATAATATAGCATTCTATACAAGCTATAGATTGTTCTCTTAATATATAGAGTATATATACTCTTATATATATACACTCTTATTGAAGATCTAATAATATTATCCAATGATTTGGTAGAAGTAATAGGAATCCCATTATATATAATATCTATATATTATATTATATATATATATATATATATATATATATATATATATATATATATATATATATATATATATATATATATATAGAGAGAGAGAGCAACAATAATTGAAATTTGATATAAATAATGATTCTATTAACATTTTAGATACACTAAAAATACAAATACACATTTCCTAATTGATAATAGGGGAAAGTAACCGAATACGGACACTCTCGGTATCTCAGAAACCATATATCCTAAAAATCAGTAATTTTCGAAATTAGATATTAATATAATAAAGGGGAAAATCTTCTATTACACTGGTCGACATTTGAAAAAAAATTCTCTGAGGTCTTGGTTCTGTTAACTAATTCTAGACTAATTTTTCACACTGATTTCAAGTATGTAAGTAGTTTTTTCAGATCAGATCAAGTTTTTTATATATTTAAGTTTGAAAATTTATGAAAAAATCACAAAAATAGGAAAAATAAAGAAAATTAACGGAAATGTAATGACTTTATTTCAATAGTATTTGGTATATTTTAATAAATAATGATACAAAATAATAATATACATAGTTAATGTTATAATATTCATTGATTAAACGATTATTGTAATGATTTTCTTAAATTTTAAGTCTTTTATATCTCTTTTTGACTCCAACAATAATCATCTATAGATGTTATAAGATGTTAATAGTTACATTTTCTTGGTATCTATCTTCTATTGTTAAAATATCCTGATTAAAGGACCCTCCTTGTTCTTCAATATAGTTTACAAAGTTATCCGAAAAATAATCTAGATGTGCACTGAGAAAATGAATGTTGATGGACATACGAGCTCAGATATCTATAAAACATAGAAGCAAGCCTTCCACAATATTTACATATTCTGTACATCTATGATTTTAGATTTTGTTTTAAATAATTGACTCTAATTCTTTTCAGCTCTTAATTCAATATTTCTCATACATTCATCAACATTAGTATTACTCATTAACTCACTATTTGTTGATCCATTATAATGTCTCTCATTAACTTAGTTTCAATAATATTTGGAAATATTTGTTGTAAATGAGTAAAATCATGCACCTCGTTATCCAATACTTTTACAACATTCTTTATTACTCTAAGTTTAATGTATAATGGAGGTAATATGATATTATTAATGGATATATAACATGCCTGTATTAATAAGCGATTATGACTTAGCCTTGTATGAACCATGCTAAAATAAATTAATAAATGCTCTGTAACTGAAAAATCATGTTATGTACAATGAATAGCATATGCTCGACTATCTCATAAATAGAGAAAGCATGGATATTTTATATATCCTTCTAGTCATCCCAAAAGTACCGATATAACATTTAAGTCTCCACATATATTTCAAGTTTGATCATTGTATATTTATGAATCAAGTGGAATAGACATTTTGATATATCTTCCAGATAATTGTAGCGAATTTCCCATGTGAAGAAATACAACAGTATTACTATTATAAAGAAATATAGCTTTTCAACTAGTATTTGATGAGTCTATGAATCCTCTATTATAACCTCTATTATTATGGTTCATAGGATATACCCATTAATTCAATTACTCCATTTACATTATGGCAATATATCGATGAACCGTTTTGAAAAACTATCTTAATAAAGTATTTGTGAAAGTCACTTTCACGATGACAGTACAAGACAGATGGAAATAATAAAGTTGATATATTAAATGAAATAGGTGTTGTATTGGAATATCAGTACTATGTAGTACTCGTTATAATGCAGATGGAATATTCGAATATGTTTAATGTATGCTTATTATTATACATAAATGAATATACTTATTATACATATATATATATATATATATATATATATATATATATATATATATATTACATAAAAAGGGTAATAAAAATATATTAGATAATTTCAGGCCAATATCTCTTCTCCCTCAATTCTCAAAAATTTATGAAAAATTATTTAAAAAAATACTTCTTTGTTTCATTAATAAATATAAAATTTTGAATGACAATCAATTTGGGTTCAGACAAAATTATTCAACAGAAGATGCATTACATCACCTATCACAAACAGTATGTGCTGAGTTAGAAAATACTAATAATTGTGCAGTTTTATCTATTGATCTAAAAAAGGCCTTTGACACTTTAGATCATAATATATTGATAAATAAATTAGATAATATTGGTATCAGAGGTTTACCTAAAGTTCTATTATCTAGTTATTTATCAAACAGATCACAATATGTAAAATTAAATGGGGCTATTTCAAATATGGAACGCATATCATTTGGTGTTCCGCAAGGTTCAGTTTTAGGGCCATTACTTTTTCTAATATATATTAATGATATGCCTAATATATTGAAATATTCTACACCTATAATTTTTGCAGATGATACCAATTTAATTTTCAGTAGTAAATCTTTTGATATTCTGCAAACTAATATACAAGATGACCTTTATAATTTAACTCACTGGCTATTTAGTAATAAATTAACATTAAATGTAAAAAAAACCAAAGTTATGCTCTATAATATTCGAAATTCTAAATCAAAAAAGAAACTAGAATTAAAAGTTTATAATGAAATTATAGAGCAGGTGAATCATTTATCGTTCCTTGGTATAATAATTGATGATAAATGTAACTGGAATTATCATATAAATTATATCAGATCAAAACTAAGTAGATCTATTGCTATTATAAATAAAATAAAACATAAACTACCTTTACAAAATCGTATACAAATATATCATAGTATTTTTGAAAGTCATCTAAATTATTGTTCATCTATTTGGGGTAGTACATTTTTGTCTAATATTCAACCAATTATTATATTGCAAAATAGGGTAATACAAAATTTGTTTTTTTCTTTTAATGTAGATATAGATACAATTTATAAAAAATTCAATCTTTTAAAATTTCAAGATATTATAAAGATTAATATCTTAAAATATATAAATAGATATATGACTAAATCTTTGCCTATAATTTTACAATATCTTTTTACACAAAATTCAAATATTTATAAGCCTTTATCTAAAAAATTGGTTTTACCCAAAATTATAACACATAGAAAATCGTTTTGCCTTACTAACAAAGCTCCTGAGATATGGAATGCATTACCAGCTTCTTTTCACAAATTAATGAATAAAAAAACTTTAAAACAAATATTAAATTATTTATTACCTCTTCGTATTAGTTAACTTTTTATATTTTTTATTGTGTTTAGTTTCTTTATCTTTTTCTCTTTCATTTTTATATTTTTTACATATTTTATGCATTTATTTCATTTGTGTTATATATTTTTCTTCTTTTAATATACATTTATTTTATTTATATATACTTTTATTATTTATTATATTTTATTTTGTATTTAACTGAAAATGATGACCTCTCCTTGATAACAATATTCAAGTATATTCTTACTTATTTATTCAGCACGATTTTCATTTACACGAATCACATTTACAAATCAAATAAGTTTAATAATATATACAATAGTATATATATATACAAAATTATAGTTCTAATGATATACAAAATTGAAATTTTAAAATAAGTTATTGTCATTTTATAATTTACTAATATTTTTTTTATTTTTTATTCTTGTAATGCTGTTATCAAGTTGAGTGGGAAAATACCTAGTCAAGCTTTGCTTTTGTATTTTCCTGAGTGTTTACACTCTATCTGATTCATATATATATATATATATATATATATGAATCAGTCTGGGGTCGATGGCTCAGTGGGACAACCAAAAGCTAGTAAGCCAGAGGTCCCGGGTTCGACTCCAGGCAGTTCTTGATTTTCTCTTGTGTTTATAAAGAACTTAATAAACTATAAATCAAAACACAAGAAAAAAAATGTTACTATTTGTATTGTATTGTCCGGGGCCTCTCACAGTTATTTATAACATGTACAAGTCTATGACTTCTTGAGGGGTCCATTTGTATCCGTTATTTGTATTGTATTCAATATATATATGAGATTTCAATAAATAAATATTATTATTATTATTATATATATATATATATATACATACAATATAGTATATACAATGCACTATATAGTGTATACAGTGTATTAAATATAATATATAGTATATACAATATATATAGAGTATATAAGAATGTGTATATATCTATATTAAATAATAATATGTTTATATATATTTCAAAATTTCTGAAAATTTGCCAAATTTGACAATTTTTTCAAAAAATTTAAAAGTGAAATAAAAAAAACTTGATCTGATCTGAAAAAACTAATTGCATATTTGTAATCAGTGCAAAAAACTAGTTTAGAAAACATTTATGAAACCCAAACCTCAAAAATCATGTCAACCAGTGTTATCGATCCCTAAATGACTATTTGTAATTATTTATTCTATATTCAATTTATTTGAAATTTTGTAATTAGAGTAATATTATGGCATTAAATAATGTAGCTATTTTAAATTGTTTATATAATAATTGCATTGAAATAACAATCAGGGGGTCGGTAATTGGATACATGTGCCTAATACCGACCCCATTCTCCAATTACCGACCCCCTAAAATACTCTTTGTAGAAAAAAGTTATACCATAGTTAACAAAGTTATTAAGTTATAGGTTATTCCTACTAGATTCTTATCAAGTTATATTTTTACTTTTCCAGGTATTAATAACACCGTAAATAGCCTAATATCAGTTATTATTTACACCAATTGTAGTATACAACATCCATGTAATAGGGACCTAGGTAACTATAACGTGTATACATTGGAAGTCCTACATCTATTTATTAGGTGTATTTAAATTATATTTATTTATTAGATTATATATTAGAATTATTACTATATATCTATATTATTTTCTATTATTCGAATGTATTTTATACAAATATCAATATTGACTATTATTAAAACCCTAATTAAAACATTAATCTAAATTAATGTGATATCCAAGATAAAAAAACTGCAGTATGTGTATATTTTAGTGTATTATATTTGATCATTATCATAAAATCTATTAACATAGGTATTAATAGATATTATTATAATCGATGTGATTTGTTTTCATAACTTTTAATTAATATTTATATTATAAAATTCAAATAAATACAATTGATATTATGATAATTGTATATCTAACAAGTATGTGTCTTATATATATATATATATATATATATATATATATATATATATATATAAAGTAAGAGGTACACGTAAATGTGTAAGGTTCATAGTAACTGTATACAATATAGGTCATCGTAATATTACAAATTGACTTATTATTTATTTATAAATGAATATATATATATATATATATGTGTGTTAAAAAAGGAATACTCATCTACAATTAACCGCAACTTTAGGCACGCTAATTTAGATAAATCGATAAGTGAAGCCCGTGTGATTCTAATTGAGTGTGTGCTTACATTCACCTGCGCATGCGTTTACGTGTGTGTAAATATGTATAAATACATCAGAAAAAACGCGTCGACTTCCAGATTACGTTTATAATTACGCCGCTATTCAATTCTGGCGCAACGGAAACGTCAGCTCTATTTACCTGGCCGTTGATTGGCTAACGTCGGTCTGGCGACGCCCGCAATTCCCGTAATAATGATTAACGGCTCAACGGTGATGTAACCATGACTAATGCCCTCTCGCTCGTACGCACACCAACAGTAGCACATACACACACACACACACACACACACACACACACACACACACACGTACTACTCAACTCGATGATGAGATGTAACTGTAGTTATTGTGATTAATAGTAACGGTACCCGTAGTACTAGTTACATAACTCCTTCTGAAGTACTGTGCAGTCATCGCACTAATGGATGTGTAAGTGTTATACATACCTACAATAGTAATGTTGTAAATGCATGCATTCTATAGAATAGTATATATACTACTAACACAGCCCTTTGATAGGGGCTTAGCTACTAGTAGATATTTATATATTATAATCACTATACCCTATGTTACCCTATAGGGTAATACATTAATACATAATATTATTAAGTTAATTTAATTAAAAATTAATACATAATAAATAAAGTACTACATAAAGTGTACCTCTATCGGTTAACGATCGTTCACGGTGCTGGGTCTATAAGTACGGATGTATGTTTGTGTACAACTTATAGGTACTACCTACTGTAAGTACCTATAGTCGTATGTGTGTAGGCGTGTATGTAGGCGTGTGTGTAGGCGTGTATGTAGGCGTGTGTGTAGCTACCGTTGTAATACTTATCAGGAGGGCTGAGGAAGACATCAGTAACACACGCGGCAGTGAATTGTTGTTTGGGGGGTTATAGTTTATCATAGTTTATAGAATGTATCATTTCATTTCTACCCTATTATTATCTATATTATATAACTTTTGTAATTACATATAATATATAGAATATATATATTATATGTAATTAAAAAAGTGTTAATAATAGTGGGTGTCCCCTAATAAAACAGAGGATAGGGCATCCCCTCCTACTTCTATGGATGGGGAGCCCCCTTCTACTTCTATGGATGGGGCAGCCCCATACTATCCCCTATTTATTGGTAAGCCCCCTCCTACCCCTAATGGTGGGGCAGCCCCCTCCTACCCCTAATGGTGGGGTAGCCCCATCCTATCCCCTATAGATGGGGCAGCCCCCTCCTACCCCTAATGGCGGGGTAGCCCCATCCTATCCCCTATAGATGGGGCAGCCCCCTCCTACCCCTAATGGCGGGGTAACCTCCTACCACCTCTATGGATGCGGCCATAGTAATACCAAAGATTTTGCGAAGCAAAGATATAACACTCCCTATGCATGCAACGTAATTTAGTTATAGCCCCAACCGCTGCTAGCAGTAGTATCGAAATCACTGAAATAGACTTAGGTTCGGCTCTGTTTGCATACAACAATGTTTTCATTGCTCTATTAAATTACATGCAATATAAATTAGCTTTTACTCACTAAATATATACTTATAGCATTTAAAACATACATATCATATTTGTTTGTTATATATTAGTAATGAACACTTAGTTTTCATCATATAAATATTAATTTAAAGCATGTTATTTAACATTTTAAAAGTGTATAGTTAAATACGAATTTACATTATAAACAACGCATATTTCCTAAAAGTAACCCGCTATAGGTGGCACCAGGGTATTTTGTATACAAATTCGAATTACACGATTTCGCGTAAGTGTTATATCTTTCCTTCGGAAAATCTTTGGTAATACTACACTTAAAGAAGTCTTAATAGATCCATCTTAATGGAGAGAGAGGTCCTTTAAAGCTGACCCCTCACCCCACATCCTCTAGGACATACCTGTTACATGATCGTAGGTCAACTGTAGTAAAGAGTATGTGTTCGCAGGTAATGCATGCATGAGTGTAAGTTGTTCACTCATGTTTCCCATAGGTTATGTCCTCTAGGACAAGTCATACGGGAAATTGTAGACATTTTGTTAACAACAATCTTCAAGTACATACAGATAGCTTTACCAAGTTTCTCTACTATAGTCTGTATTCTCCTATAGGGTGAAGGCATCAAATAATGTACGTCCTTTTTATAATGCTTCCGTTCTTAGTTAAATCTGTACCCTATATATGGGTTAAACCTATAGGTTAACCCATATATATACTAGATTGTTTATGTAGAAAGTCAACTAAATGTATTGAACCCATTGATTTTAATGTATACACATACTAGATATATAGTATAGTATATCATACACAAACACACTCATATATAATATATACACAAGATTTATCTTATTAACAACTAAATTTAGATGCAATACTTAAATATGTAATATACATAAAAGTAATGCATTATCACCCGAGTGGATTAAGAACAGTTTAAATCCTTTAGCTGTACTATATCATTATTAGTGTGCACGTCGTGCATCGTGCGTTTCTATGGAAACATTAACCTTGGTTAGTCATTATATCTCACAATGAAGCTTATATCATCATACAATGCATTTATTATTACCCGAATATTCAAAACTAATATTTGTTCATAATATATGATAGAACTATTGTTAATTCAGATATAGTGTTATTCTTAATTAGCGTATTACATAAGGTTAATACTAATGTATTAACTAATTAACTAATTAACTACACGAACAACAAACCTTGTATTGTAATATAAGAATCATTTTAATGTTATATACAATGTGTTATTGAATCTAGATATAAATACATTATTCATAGCAGATAGGATAAACGAACTCCTGAATCATCATTATTAGATTATTATCAAATATAATTATATATATATATATATATATATATATATATATATTATATATATATATATATATATATATATAATGTACATATTTATACATATAATGATCATATGTAAAAGTATGTGGAATTTCAAATCAAATTGTAATTGTATGTAACCGTATTTTTCTTTTGGTTTTATTTTTAAAGGTCGATAATACGCAGGCGAGAATTACCGAGAATTACCGAGAATACTCTCACTCTAGAGATGCCACACTCTATATATAGTTAGTGACAAATACACTATGTATCACGTCATAACATGCATATCTTATACACGTACACGTACTTAGTATGTATGTACTTAGTTGTTTGTATCTATCGTCGTATCATTATGCATCTAAATGAACGTGATTGACAGGTAGCCATTTTGTTACGCTTACGGGACATAACAGCGTGTAATAGGTTGTAATATGTATACCTATTAGTGATAATATATCCAATAGTTCTACTTATTAGTACACATGTGTACTGAACTTCAAGTTAATCTATTCATCATGTGTTTGATGTTTCATGAATAGGATACAGTTACTCTACACCACGTGTTCAATGCGATCATGCGCTTAGTCATGCGCATTGTGCTACGTTTAGTCATGCGTTTAGAGGCGTCTACGTTCGCGTATTGCATTAGTGTTTCGCTGGCTTCGGATATCAATTAATCATAACTATATGATATTTACATACCACATGATAACTTTGTGATATGTATGGGTATATGTTATTAAGTTACCCCACACCCCCACACCCCACACCCCCACACCGTAGTATAAACGCGCGTGTATACGTGCAGACATACGTGCAGGAATAATTAATGACTTCGTGTATACACACACATCGATGTTTACATGCGCTTGACACCGTAATGCGGTAGTGGACACGACCCCCGTAGTCGATATTCTCTTGTATTCCCTTTTCGATATCGTCCTGTCTTCCCTATAAATGATCTCTACTAAAGGTTAGTACTGTTGATATACCTACACACCTATGTGTAATGATAGCACCCAACGCAGCTCAACGATGCGCCTCGTATGCGTATGTGTATACGTGTAATGACGTGGTTGTTGTAGGGTATGTCCTAGATATGTCCTCGCTATACATTTAGTTATCATTGTGAATGTCGTTCCAGCCGTGATAATAGATGGCGTTATTTACTCTCAGTATAATGCTGATATTGAGATGAATTCTATATTCGGTGTACACTGTACGGTTCTACCACATACCCAGAACCACTATTACGCAGGTGTCGCTAGTAGTCATTACGAATACCCTTGTGAAGGTCATCTGCTATGTAGAATGTGCAGGAATATATCTAAGTACATAAGTAGTATGATAACATACAACGTGGCATCATTATATATATATATATATATATATATACATATAATAATGATGAACCCAATCATAATACGTTTACAAGTTTACAAATTGTGTAGCTTTCGTTTAGTATTTTTTTATCATATTATAATGATCGCTAGAGATAACTGCTACTTCCGGTTGTTTACTGTTGATGACGAGTCACGTGACATACGGACAGTCACGTGGTACACACACACTATATTTGTGTTCTGATCAAACATCAATCAATCATAATATATATATATATATATATATATATATATATATATATATATATATATATATATTTGTGTATGTATATGTGTGTATCCACATACTATTATAATATGGTCGAAAATAAAGCATACCAATTTTCAATTCAATATCGTTAACGTGTGAAAACTATATATAGTTACTATATATAGTAACCTATATATATATATATATATATATATATATATTGGTAATTTCACAATACCATTACTCCACTTAACACATAATGATGAATGTAATACCACTGTGCAGTAATCTATGGAACTATCCCTTAAGATAATACTATTAAGATAATACTAACTATAGTTAGTCATACTATAGTATGTTCGATTAGTATAATGGCTAATCTTATAGGATGATCCATAGGTTACATATAGGGGCGCTACAACAGGGGGGAGCATATACCCCCACTTTAAACTCTAGGGGGACCTCATATGTATTGGTCCCCCTCACTTTTACCACAACATTTATTTTGATTGGTTGGTCCCCCCACATAAAAAATCGTTCCAGCGCCCATAGTTACATATGAATTACAATTATTTTAATTATAATTATAATTATATCAATATTAATTTATAACCAATAAATGATATGAAATAATTTGAATAAGTTAATACCATGAAAATAAAGCATTCTCAATAATAAATACTAATATTTTTATATTTATGTGAACAATATATATTGATTACATTATTAGAATATTTCTAGAGTTCATCTAAATAACTATACGGACAGTGATTTATATTTCTTCGAATACCCTAACTGCATTAATACGGACATCGTATAACCAATCATCGCCAAGCATGTGAAATATATACTTATATCTGATTGGATAATCAATAATATATCGTATATGTGGTAAATAAGGTATCCGTATTCGGGCATGTGTTCCTAATACGGACACACACGTTATCTGTATACAGATACAATCTAGAGAATAAATATATTAATACAATTTTAAAATGAAGATCGTATTCATAATTACGCGATATAAATATAATTTATTCTTGAATACAAATATTGCGTATAAGAATTATAATACAACTAGTAAGGCTGTACGATGTATTGTTAAAGTGTCCGTATTTGAGTACTTTTACATACATATTAGTAAGCATACTAGAGAGCAACTTCATTGAATGGCAGTTGTTTTGTATACAAGTAATAGAATAACGTGAGAGTTTTAGGTATAATTATTTAAGAATCGATTCATAATGATATCATTATCTTTAAAATGATGTATAATTGTAGTTCAAAATTAACAATAAGTATCTGATTTGTGCATTATAAACATACTCCTGTACAAAAACATGATGAAATATTTAGTAAATTTCAATAAATTCGATGGTAATAATATATATTGGATTTATATGGATTAATATTATTACTTTATTTTATAATTACTTTATTTTATATATTATAGTTTATATATTTAGGAATTACTAGAAATAATATTATTATTCCATTGTTTTAACGTATATCGTATATATTACACATTATTATTTCATATTTATTAAATAACAAACTATAGAAATTAATCTCTATAATTATATCTCTAATTTTTGTCTGACATTTATGATGTTTAGAAGTTTCCACCGATCGAACAGTTTCTTAAATAATGATGAAATGTTCACAATATATACATCTGGATAGTCAACAAAACTTGTTCCGAAACTTTATACTTTTTAAGAAATCATTTGATCGCATCATAGATTATGGTTCGCGCTACATACTTTAGGAATCAACCATGACATTATAACTCTGCTCTTATTCATGTACGACAATTCTTCACTTTATTCTAAACAGTGCACAAGGCAAATGTTTTCAAACAACAGTTGGAGTACGACTGCTATCACCGTTACTTAGTAACGTATGACGTCAGATGATCATAGTACGATCACGTGTTATCTATATCGAGTTGAGTAGTGTCAAGGTCAAACCTACAAGTCTCTGAAGATATGGATTTAAGCGCTGGTAGAAAATAGCTAAATGTATTAACTGACAAACTGTCTAAAGTGCTATAAATTATGGTAAGGAGATCAGCGTAGGAAAGAGAAATTGTCTTAAGATAATAGTCAATAGTATCGATATTAATCAGCATAAATATATATATATATATATATATATATATATATATATATATATATACCTACTTCTATTTGAATACACTCGTGAAGAAGTCACCAGTTTCAGTAGGTGCAGCGCTTACAAAGGATGGCTCGAAATCATAGTGAAGATAGCCCAAACAACATCAGCAATGCTAAGACTATGTGGAATAGCAAACACGTGCAATATAATCTGACATATAATTCAGATCGTTCGTTAGTATTATTAATATTAACTTACGGGTATTAAGTATGGGATAGTAATGAATATACGATACAAAATATACCAATATTCTAGAACAAATCGCACAGTGAACTACTGGTAATAAAGTATCAAGAAATGAGAAAAACATATATTTGTTAGAAATCAAACTATCTCGTTAATATGCAAATACGATAGGCAATTACTGCGAATGTGCGAGTGAAAGCGAATAACGTTTAACTATTTCAGTCACACTTCCATCCACGAATTTTAATCTAAAACATCCTTCGTGGAATGGGAGAAGGATCGAGAAAACATTAACGCTAGAGAAAGAAGTGGATCGATGACGTTAAATAATGGACCGAAAGAGTTGACGAGTATCTAGCTGAAGTACTAGATAACGATGAATGCAAAAGATAAGTTACAACTTGTTACAACTGTCAGTGAATTGATTCCTTCTACGATATACGTGTCATGGGATTACAAGTAAAGTAAAATACATATTGTAATAAGTATACTTATAGTATGTATACCACATACAGTAAATACATCTACAATTATAGTTGTTATAATTAAATTAAAAAAATAGAAATTAATTAAATATTGTCACTATATATATTAATATATATATATATGTATATATCCATGTGAAAATATATAATTTATGTGATTCATATAATAAATAATTAAATATAATATATAATTCATATGAATTAAAAAAAACATTGATAAACGGGATAAATTTATATTATAATACATTCCATTAACGTTTATAGTGTATATTACATTTAATGTATTTATATTAATACAATATATATTAATGATTATTATTTATATATACGTATATGCATATAACACATTTGTTATACGATATATTTGACATCTAATTAAGCTAATAAATAGATATCCCGTTATCTATAATTTTAACAATAACGCTAAAAACACGTTATCTAAATAAACGCGAATATTAATATCGCCCATGAGAGAGTGTTACTACATATGATGAGATGGAGAGCTTTAATAACATCCGGTTAGTGACGTAACACACACGTGACCGAAACATAGATCTGTGAGAAAACACTTAATTACATAATAGATATTATGTGTTTGTTGTCGATACATCTATAATCATATTGAATAACTTTTGACCCTGGATTTTCACATTGTAAAGGTTATAATCTATAGGAAATATATATTTGTAATGTAATCGTCTACTATTTGATGCATTTTATTCCAGCATAGTGTATTGTTGTTAATTTAGATGATCAAAAATTATAAGTTGTGCACGTGTTGTATATATATATATATAATATTTGTGTAATACCATCATAATATGTATGCATTTCAGATGTAAGTATACCTATAGTATACTATGGATATATACACATCTGATCAACAAAATGAAAGTATTATAGTTATAAATGTAGGCTGATTATCTTATGTATACAATATATTACTTACGTAATTACTTAAGTAAATGTACCTGATATATACACGTAGTAATCCATTGCGCAAGACTAGATATTACGTATTTATTACAAGTATGTAGTTTTCTATAATTATTATTTAAAAATTATCTACTATCGATAGAGTTTCCAGATAATATATATAAATGATACAAGTACTGGACACTATAGTATCTGTGTGAATCCACTTTGTGTGAAGCGAGCGAGCGAACGCGCGACATAACAGATAACACAACGAACATACATCGCGGTATACCAGCTATAGCTCTCTCTCTCTCTCTCTCTCTCTCTCTCTCTCTCTCTCTCTCTCTCTCTCTCTCTCTCTCTCTCTCTCTCTCTCTCTCTCTCTCTCTCTCTCTCTCTCTCTCTCTCTCTCTCTCTCTCTCTCTCTCTCTCTCTCTCTCTCTCTCTCTCTCTCTCTCTCTCTGTATGTGTTTGAAGTAATTACTTAAGAACTTAAGTTCTCTGAGTACTAGTTAAGTACTAGCCGACTATTACTACTACACCTCTAGTACTACTATACGCTGACTGCTCCCACTATGTTAGCTAGCATACAAACACACATATGTGTGCTCATATCATAAAGATGAGGTGATATGATGCCAAGTATACTGATGCTAATATTCGTATACATGTATCACGTTTGATCGATAAAAGCGCGATTATAATTCATTGTATTGTAATTCATAACTATATTGACTACAGCTTGCGAATGTTCGCTAGTGTGGCCGCAATATAGGGGAAAGTAACCGCACATTTAAAAGTAATACGGACAGTGCCCGAATACGGACACTCTCGGTATCACAGAAACCATAAATCCTACAAAAAAATGTTAATGAATAAAATATTGATAATAATATATATAGTTTAAAAAAGTATTTTTTTATTTTCTAATTATTTAAAATATTGTTGATATATCCAATAAACTGATTTTTGTATTACGTTTTTAAATTTATGAAAAAAATGTCTACTAAAAACCTTCTCAATAATATACAAATGTATCGATATAAAATATAACACTTATATTATTAAAAAATAAAGCATTCTAAAAAGTATATATTTAATTTCTATATTTGTTATCAAATATTCATTAAGTTATAAGCATATATCTAGAGGTCATATAAGTTCCTAATACGGACATCATAAATGTCTTAATACGGACACTATAACAATCAGCGCGCAGCGTATGAACTATTCTGATTTTCATAAAAATCGCGTGCGTTATAATATTAATACCACCAATAATTCTACATCTAACAATTTTATTATTTAGATACTTAAATTGTATTATTAATTAAACAAATAATAAAAATAAATAAATTATTAACTAATTAAATAAGAATACATTATTCATAACATTGATAATGTAATTGTAATTTGTCTGATTGATTCATAAATAATATATGGTTTATCTAGTGGTATATAGGGTGTCCGTATTATAATACATGGTGTCCGTATTCGGACATGGGTACCGAATACGGAAACCCCTGTTATCTATGGAATTAAAAGATTAAATAAAATTTTAAAATCACAATAATATCTATAATCATAAAATATTAATATATAGTAATTTTTGAAAACAAATAATGAGTCGTAAAATGTTAAGACCATTTATTGTTAAAGTGTCCATATTAGGATACTTTCCCCTATAAGGAAGCTGAGAAGATGAGAACGGCGACCATATCGCAATGCTAACACTACGCATGCGTACACGCGGACCCGGCATAGGTTTGATGGCGCGGTCTGGCGGCTTCGTTACTAACTACATCTGACCTCTGTGAACTCTACATATGATACAGTATCACTAGAGATCTCGCTGGGAATATATCTCTACAAACGCTGGTGTAAATATAGGATGAAGTATCTAATTACCGACACCTAAATGACTATTTGTAATAACTTATTCAATATTCAATATATTTATTTGACATTTTGTAATAAGGGTAATAGTATGGCAATGAATAATGTGGCTATTTTAAATCTTTGATATAATTATATTGGCAAGAATAAACAGGGGGGGCGGTAATTGGATATATATGCGTAATGCAGACCCCTTCTACAATTACCGACCCCCTAAAATATGCGTGGTGGATAGAACTGTGGAATTATTGTATCCAATCAGAATAGCGTATATACATAGATTTAATGAATTTTAGAAAACGCACGAAATTTATATATCATTGAATTTAAGTTTAAATATTCATATTCAATTTATAATTACAATTTATATTTATATATTTATATATATACTTTAAATTAACTGACTATAATATAACTACACATATTTAAGAATCATATTATTATTGACTCTATTAAAATATACCACGGTCCGGTTAAAATGATACACATACACATTACAAACAATTTCAAAGTAAAACACTGATCTATTTTGATTGGATATTATAAATCACATGTGGTCGGTATTAGGGTAATTTAGGAGAACGGTAATAGGAAAATCATATGGGTTGCTATAATTAATATATCTATTGTTTAATACTGATTTAAATTATAATATTGTTATAATGTTTATGAAAATTTAATTAATCTACAATATAGTGCATACGATTATGTTTTCTTTGAAGTAAATTATAAATATTTACAATGATTTAAAAAAAGTTATTATTAAAATATTTAAAAGTAAAACCAGAATATCACATTTTATCAAATAACAATTGTAGGATTGAATATTTTGAAAAACAAACTACTTATTCATATTTACCATTAAATTACTAACAGTTCGGGTATATATATAATGTTGTTATATCTCTTATAGTTACTGAAATACGAAAGGGGGTCGGTATTGGAAGTATTCAGTAATTGGAGAATTTCCCGTCATTAATTTATATTTATTTAATATTCTAAATAAAACCATATAGTTATGACATAGTGTCCATTACAAACGATTACACTTTGTGCTTAACACCCCTGTAAATAGTTGTGTAATAATCAGTATGCTCTCTCCAGGATGTGACACAAGCGAAGTTATTGTCATTACATTATTAATGTGTAATACATTTATCCAAGGATATTGACATTATATACACGAACCACTAATATATATATATATATATATTTATTATTTAATAGGTTCATCATTACTACATTAAAAGTATTAAAAAACAAGACGTATGGAAGTGCCGACCTCCTGTTCACATCCTTGATGTGTGTGCGCGCATGTACGTGCGCATGTATGTGCGTGCGTACGTGTATGCGGGCCCGGGGGGTTATATAAACGTCAAGATGCGCGCGCTCGTGTGCGTGCGTGTGTG
Organism: Osedax fenrisi; assembly: GCA_964019155.1. Lineage (NCBI taxonomy): Eukaryota > Metazoa > Annelida > Polychaeta > Sabellida > Siboglinidae > Osedax > Osedax fenrisi. The sequence continues at coordinate 80,542,693 of OZ025239.1, forward strand.
TAAGTGGTATTCATCATCAATAACCATCGTGACTTTAATGAACGCCGGCTTCTTCCCCCCCCCCCGCGCGCGCTAATACGGACATAGTAGTAAAAACATCGTGTGTGTTGGTTTGTGTTAAACACATTTAGTAGCGCTAGGTGCCGCTGCCTCGACGTAAGTGTAACTCGTAAATCCCGCGTCCACTTCAAAGGGGTCGCCACCGTGCTCGGCGTTCACACTCACCCCTGGCGGTGGGTTTGTTTAGTAAATAGGCATCGAGCACGCGGTATTGTCTTAGCGTGCTGACATTATTGTTATGAATTGTTGACACTCCACATACACCTGTCCTAATCACACACACGCACTCACGCACACACATCCGCACACACATCCGCACCGTGTGCCTTACATACACACACACATACGTGCACATGTCACACGCACTGTAAATAAACTTGTAGATAAAGCCCGTAGTATATACAAAGCGCAAAGGGCTTGGTATAAATATGATTGGTTATGAGATTTGACCTTAATTTAAATCTTTAATTTAACACTTTAAGGGCTTAAAATTATATAAGTGTTTCTCTACAATGTGTGTAATTATGGATCATAGTCATTTTATATTTAAATGCATTTTTGGATATATCTAGTTATGGCATTTATATAGTAATCATTGATATCTATACCCACAACAATAACTAAGACAAAAACTAACACCCATAACTAACTGAAGCGTATACATCTAAAGGTGTATGCACTAAACTAGTGATATTGCGTAACGCCTAACTACACACATGCACCTATAGGTATTGTATACAATGAATACAACATATATGTATAACATATCATTTATAAACAAAATATTACCGGTTCAAGTTTTCAATGATGCGTCAATAGCAATAACGAATGCAGCTCTGTAGAGTAACTATATACAGCAGAGAATACCGTATATATAGTATATACAATGGGAGGTTTGGTAGCACTAGTTGGAGGTGTACATAGTGTAGGATAGATACAAGCACATACAACACATATGCAATACACTAACATCAGTATTAAGTAAGTATAAGTATATTTTCATTTCCTATATTTAACGAATTTTATTACAAAAAATATCCTTATCAAGTCATTTAAAACGCGTACATAAACATACACATTACAGAACCTATATAACTTAACACAAGTAATGTCATCTAAGAAAAATAAAATAAAAAGTTTATATTAATATTAATCCAAGCAGCATTTGATGCCGTTAATCGTAACGTATTATTCATTATTAACCTAAAGTCTATAAGGTAATCAACATGAATGTAATTACATTAATGATGTGGTTTATAACAAATAGATATTCTCAAGTGAACTCATCTAATCATGCACAACTTAATACAACCCTGATGTAGGTCATACATTGTAGCTGTACCTCATCGTAGCTCATTGGACTTATCCTTTTCATAAGTTATAATCTACTAACACGACTATACTAAACAAATATGATAAATACTACCTCATATACACTATTAACAATTATGGTACAGCGAGTGCCTTTTTTAAGGTATAAGTTATGTCCCCATAGCCGTACCCTAATTAGGGTACACTTTGAATAAATACTATCAGTACCCTAAAAATGATCAAACCGTACCCTACATAATTGTAGCTAGTTATACCCTAATTATATGATACCGTGTATACCCTAATGTAATTATATGATATGTACATACCATATGGTACGTACCATAATTGAATTGTATGATATGTAAGTATAATAATCACATACCCTAATATTTAACATATGTGTACCCTAAAAATATATATATTGTACCTTAGTGAGTTTATGAGTAGTGTACCCTTTTTAGAGTAGGTGCTGGTACTGGTACCCTATAGGGTATACATTAGACCGGTTCGTACTAAAAATTTTTTCGCAATTTTAAAAACCTTCACATCTGTGACAATTATGTATGCTATGATGAATAAGTGTTTAACATTTTAGACCTTTATCTTAAATATTGTTATGTCATGAGACCTTTTTATTTTAACATTGAATACATACAAAAGTTAACATGGGGGAGATATAGAAATAAGTTTTATTCAATTTTTATAAAATTGGATGATTTTTTTTAAACCAACTATGGATATATCCTAGAAACATATATAACAAGTAGTATTAACAGTACAAAATATTTTTCATAACAATCTAGATGCCCAAATTTTATAAAATAATTTTAGTCAAAAAAAATATCTAAAAATCGTATAATTTAATATAAATAAATTATTACAATTTAATTTAAAAAATTAAAATATATAATTTATAGAAAATAATAATACAATTCAAATTAATTATTAAAAAATTAACATCATTTTAAAATTTTTTTGGATTTTTATTTGAAATATGAAATACAAAATAAGTTTACATATTTTTTAATTTTTTTAAATATATTTGTATAAAGGACATTTATATCTAACTTATATCCACAATTCAATACAATCTGATCACTCAAATTTATGTAAAGTATAATTATATATATTAATTTTAAAAAATTAATTATTTTTTTGAATTATTTTGAAATAAATACTTTGTAAAATGGTGTATTTTCTCGAGTTTTAGGAGACATTAATATTGGTAATTTGTAGATATAAACATGAAATATAGATATTATATTAATAATAAATATAAATAATGGTATATATTATATTAATTCATTAAATATAATACAAATACATAATTAATATTAAATATTAATTTAAATATTTGTAAACATCAAAGATAATAAGATGGTGTCATTACTATTATACAAGGAATATTATAGATTTTATCTTAAAATAATAATTTATATTTCAAACTTTAAATGCTTCGTGACCAAAGGTAACTATTTTTTTATAAAAATTATTAACACATATTATACTAAAATATAGATATGTATTATATTTTATATGAAGGATTAAAAATTGAATCGAACGAACCGGTCTAGTATACATGGTAGATTGTATACATGGTAGATTGTTGTGATATTTTAACGATCTGTACCCTATACATTTAATTCGCTGTACCCTAATTTTTAACAGTATACTGACAGTTCATATTCTAAATATGCATTAAACTTAACCTTATAAGATTAAGTTATTAAGGTTATAAAATTAACCTTAACACTCATAAAATGTTAAATTTAGTAACAACTTACTTGAATTAAATTATAATAAAAAGTAATGCATAATACTCGCTAATAAATCATTGTAAGTTCCTGCTGTTATCAAACATAGCTACAAATTAAACATTTAAATTATCACTATAATGCTATAAATAATAAGTTATATATAATAACAAACTATGGCCTTAAATTTGAATCCATTGTAAATATGTTCGTACAATATATCATACAAACAAACAAACAAACAAACACAATCTATAGATTATAATTGAGAATTATTGTGAATTGATAGAATACGGTATACCGTATTATTATCATATTTAGTATTTATTAAACTTCACTACCTAAATAGCTTATTATATTCACAAACACACGCACACACATAGCACACGATAACACACCCACATATACGTGCACACACACATACACACACACATATATAGATATATATATATATATATATATATATATATATAACAATGAATGCTTAGCGACCCTTTGTTAACATGTTATACGCCATAGTATAAGTGTATAATACATATGTCAAGTCATTAGTTATATAATATGTACCACTATAATTAATTACTACTATTATAAATACTATATATTTATAATGATTTCCTACTTCAATATATTACGTATATATATATATATATATATATATATATATGTATTTTTATTTAAAATTATATGTTTTTATACATTTTAAAATAACAGAAAGTTATAATATGGGTAATTTGAATAATAACAAAATATCATAAAAATATAATGATGACATAACGTGTGTATATTACATAACGTGTTTCTATTACATAACGTGTGGTTTAGGATTACATAACACATTCATAATAATACGTAACAGAATAATACGATTAATCACAAACAGTAAACAGTCATCACATGTTACCATAGCCACTATAGCCTACACACATCCTTAATGATGACATGTAAAGTCAATACTTAATTATCTGTACATATTTAAATACATTTAAATACATACACAACATATAATGAACGTCCTATACAATCAATGTATATACAGTATACTGTATACTGTATACTGTATACAATATACCCAGCATATAACCCTGCTGTTGTGTGCTCTATTACGTAGATAGGGAAGAGACACTGTATTGGTAGGGAAACTTGCATATTCGGCAGAACTGGGCCACCCGATCAAATCGTATTTCTACTATATTAATAATTATAAAAATCACTAATAACTAGTAAGTTACTACTAGTAACCTAATAAAGGTCAAGGTTTATGCCATGACATAATATTATGAAAATATTGTCTACAATTTTATTTATTTGAAAACAAACAATTGAATTTTATAATTAGTTTTACTTCAATATATAAAAAAAAGTAAAACATAATTTACAACTAAATATGCATATTGTATAAGAAAACATTATACTTATATAGTATACTAACTATGATATTAATAAATAAAAAATAAAAAATAAGTATTATATTCGTATTATGAATGCTTATAAGCTTTTACGGTAAGCACGTATATGAGTAACACTAGTGTAGCAATACAATATTATATAATTAATATTAATTACATGTTGTTATTGAATTATATAATTATATATATATATAAATTTAATTGTCAAATATTAATGTGATTATTAAATGAAATATAACATATTATTTATTATATGTTTACAAATAATGATTAACTCACAATAACTATAAAGGTAGTAATGATTACAATAGCGAGTTCTACCGACAACCTACCTACAGCCTACCTATAACCTATCGACAATCTACCTACAACCTATCGACAATCTACCTACAACCTACCTGCAACCTACCTACAACCTATCGACAACCTATAACCAACCGACAAGCTAACAATAAAGCTGGTAAAAGTCCCCTTCCCAGTATAGCAGATACTGAAATAGTTATTGAACAAAATATAATGTTAACATTGTCAGTAAATAATAGTAATTAAACGTAGGTGTATACATGTTGACATCGACTATAGTGTATATACATGGGTATACCCTATAGGGTATACCCTGTTATGATTAATAACTATCTTTATTTCAACTAATGCAGTTTACCTATAGTTAATATACAATATACGTGTTGTTAAATTATTAAGAAGAACTACATTTATGTTATGTTAAACATATTAACCTATCTACATTATCATAAGATAATCTATTACGCTTGTTTGACAATATATTTACAGCAGTTGAAAACATTCTTTCACTGGAAACTGATGTTGCTTGAAGATCAGACATTTGAAAGAAACATAACATATACAACCCAATATAAAATACACCACCCCATTTAAAATAAACAAATACAATTTAAAATATAACAATTTAATTGTAAATATAAATGAATACAAATAATTACAAATTATTCGTATTCGTTCCACGAATTATTAAATTCATATTCATATTCGATTTTTATAATTTGGAAATCTTCAATTCGGGTTCAATTGTAAAAGCTTCAATTCGTTATTCGCATTCGTTTACATCTCTAGTATTTACGTGTGTGTATGTGTTTATGTGTGTATGTGTGAGTGTGTGAGTGTGTCTGTGTGTATGAGTTTGTCCGAATGTATTCAAATAGATACACACTCGCTATATGTACATTGTACACTGAGTTAACTGCAGTTATATTGACTGTATATTGCTATCTATTATCTTATAGGTTACACCCTAGTTATCTATTGCTGAATGAATATGAATATATAGGGGATATTAGGATATATCGAGTGTAATAAATATTCCTATGTATGCTATCGTATATAATGATATGCTTACCTATTATTATGTAATACCAGTGTATCTTTATAACCCACATAACCCATACCTCACCCCTCATAGATGTATTGTCGTGGATACTAATTATGTGAGTTTATTTCGCATATGATCTCATAACTCGTATATATTTTGATACTCATTAAATACTCATTAAATACGTATTAAAAAACGTATTATAATAAAGTGTTCCTTCTATTATGAAGTGTCACTTCCTAACACTTATGGAATATAACTACAGGTTTTAGTCTACAACCAATTGTCTAGTGAAGTATGCTATATGATCTGTGTCACGCATAGTGGTACTTATACGAGAATAAGAATAAGAATCAGTTGTGAGTCATAACGTATGTCTCATAACTTCTATGTGAATTATTAACTCGAGGTTAACATAGAAGTTTGGTCGCTTATTAAGATATCAAACATTTATATTAAAGTCATTTAAATAATAATGGAAGATACATTTGTGATTCATATATGCATATGTATGTGTATGCATATGTATTCAATATACGTACATTTTAGATAACATTATATTAGTTAAATTACATTTATGAATCATCATTTTATTATATAATATAAGTAAAATACATAGAAGAAGATAATGATAAATTAATAAAATAAAATTATTAATTAAGAACAAAACAAGATGAAAAATAATAAGAATATTAGAACAACAAGATTGTAAGTGATATTATTAACCAAATTATATATTAATTTAGATATATTAAAATACATAAATTTATATATATAATCGTAGAATATATATATATATATATATATATATTATAAATATACTAATATATATAATTGTATATATTTTTAATTGGATGAGTGTTTATTTAAAAAAAGGTAAAGTTATATTATTGGTGTTATCTTAATGGTTCCATCTGGCGGATGTTTACCCTTTCGCTATTTGTAGCGTATTTTACTAATGGTGTATATATTTAGAATCAAGTTACAAATAGCGATACCTATATTTATTAAAATATGATAATTACATTATATTTTTAAAATTTCCAATTTATAGATGAATATACATTCTAGATAATATATTAAAATTAGAAATATCCATAAATAATTTGTAAAATGATATGCATTATAATGTTCTATAGAATAACTCTCCGTTATGGTTTCGGTATTCAAATATATATGTATACTTTGACCTATAGGGGAAATAACCGAATACGGACACTGTCGGTATCTCAGAAACCATACATCCTACAAAAAAATATTTGATTAATATAATATTCATAATTATATAAATAGTCTAATTTTTATTTTTTAATTATTCAAAATATTGCTGACATATCCAATAAACTGAATTTGTATTACTTTTTAAATTTATGAAAACAAAATGCAACTTAAAACCTTCTCAAGAATATACAAATGTATCGATATACAAAATATAAAAGATATAAAATACTATAATATTAAAAAATAAAGCATTCTAAAATTATATATATATAATTTCTATATTTGTTATCAAATATTCATTAAGTTATAAGTATATATCTAGAGGTCATATAAGTCCCTAATACGGACACATTACAACCAATCAGCGAGCAGGGTATGAACTACCCAGTATTCAATACTTGTGTTGAACACGTCTTGAACTCAAGACTCGACTCGTCTCAAACTCAAATTTTAGGCTATGTTTTTGTCAAAGATGAACGCAAGATTGAACACGTGTTCAAGATGTGCCAAACCCGAGCTTTAACTGGTGTTCAAGATGTGCCAAACCCGAGCTTGAATTTGTATTGAATACGTGCTTAATTCAAGTTTAGCTTGTGGAGACCCAAGTTTGAAATCATCGTAGACACTTGACTAATTCAATTAATATATGTTTACTTATATTAATTTAAATTTAATTACATAATTTTGTCAAAAAAATAATAACAAATTAATTTTCAAGCAAATTTTATTAAAGTAATCCTTTATACGTGACCATTGGTACTTTTTCTTTTAGAATTTCTTAAGTAATTGGATATCATCATCTTGATACTTGCTGAAGTTTCATTAATATGTTGTCTCAGTGTTGTATCTGATATAAAATAATATATTGATATTCATAAAAATCGCGTGCGTTATAATATTAATACCACCAATAAAACTAAATCTAAACTTTTTATTATTTATATAATTAAATTATATTATTAATTAAAAAATAATAAAAATTAATAAATTATTAACTAATTATATTAGAATAAATTGTTCATAAAATTAATTATAAATATAATAATTGTATTTTATCTGATTGATTAATCAATAATATATAGTTTATTTAGTGGTATATAGGGTGTCCGTATTATAACACAGGATGTCCGTATTCGGACATGTGTACCGAATACGTATACCCCTGTTATCTACGGAATTAAAAGATTAAATAAAATTTTAAAATCACAATAATATTAATATATTGTAATTTTTGAATAGAAATAATAAGTCATAAAATGTTAAGACATCTTATTGTTAAAGTATCCGTATTAGGTTACTTTCCCCTACTTTCCTATATTAATATGATATTTTAAATATTATTATTGTTTTATAATAATATTGTTTATTTTATATTTCAGTCATACTTATTATTGTGATTAAGATGAGGTAAAATTGATATGTAATTTTAAATATGATAATTATGACCTATATATACTATATATAGTACATTGGGTACACGTAGGAATAGTTAGTTATATTTAGTTAAGTTTACCTACATATATTAATGTGACTATAGTCACATTTATGGAACATTAAGGAACATTTAAGAACATTTGGGTGAATTTATAAATAAAAACCTATATGTACATCACACAAATATAACTCAAGTCAACAAAATATACATTATAAACATTATCTCTTTTATCTTAAATAATAAAAGATATATTTATCAATATCAATTATTAATATTAGTAATATTATTAGTATCATTATTATTATTATTATTATTAATTGATTGATAATTTATTTAAGCAAATAAATAGTCGAAATATATTATCGAAAGTGTAAATTATAAATATTTTCTAATGATAACATACGTTATAGAAATAAACAAAGAATAATACGAAATTACAAAATTAAAGTAATTAAAACGTTTTACAGTTGCCGTAAAAATAAGTGAAAAATAATCGAAAATAAAAATAAATTATATAGTAAAAATAAACGAAAATTGATCAAAAATAGAAATAAAATATAGCGTAAAAATAGTCGAAAATAAAAATAAAATACACTATTTTGTAAATGGCATCGAAATATTCAATTTCTACTTTAACTTATTTTAATTCTTCATATCTTTATATACAGTCAACTCCCGATAAGTCGGACTCGCAAGGGACCTGGAAAATTGTCCGACTTAGCGAGATGTCAGACTTATCCGAGATTCAGAATTACATGCAAATACGACATGAGATGCGCAGTGTGAGTTAAAGGGTTACCAAAATGTGGAAGTATGCAACAATAAACAACATAAAATGAAATGAAGAATTATTAAAATTATAATATTCAATATTTAAAATAAATATTTCTGACAATATATAAAAAGTCCGACTTATCCAGTATAAAAATCATAAAAATTACTATAATATGTATCCGACTTATAGAAAAGTCCGACTTATCCAATCCAACTTATCCGACTTATACGATTAATTTAACATGAACTAGATACAAATCCAACCAAACCAACTAAATGTGTCCGACTTATCGAGAAGTCCGACTTATCAGTAGACCGACTTACCGAGAGTTGACTGTATTATTATTATTATTATTATTATTATTATTATTATTATTATTATTATTATTATTATTATTATTATTATTATTATTATTATTATTATTATTATTATTATTATTATTATTATTATTATTATTATTATTATTATTATTATTATTATTATTATTATTATTATTATTATTATTATTATTATTATTATTATTATTATTATTATTATTATTATTATTATTATTATTATTATTATTATTATTATTATTATTATTATTATTATTATTATTATTATTATTATTATTATTATTATTATTATTATTATTATTATTATTATTATTATTATTGATTGATAATTTATTTAAGCAAATACATAGCCGAAAATATAATCGAAAGTATAAAGTGTAAATATTTGCTAACGATAACATACATTATTATTATAATTATTATTATTATTATTATTATTATTATTATTATTATTATTAATATTATTAATGTTATCAATTTATTATTGCAATTATTATTATCATTATAATTATGTTATAATTAGTTGTGATTATTATTGAAATATACTGTGTTAATATTTTGATGTATTAACTTTCTTCTATTATTGAATACTAATTAAATAGTTGTTTATATATATATAAAGTAATATATAGAGTAAGTTAAAATGAATTACCTTGATTACAAATTAGTAATATTATACCTGTCACAAGTTATATAGCCTACTAGAAGTATGGATCCAGGAAGTCACGTGATATCCTCAGATGTGTACCACGAGTGTGAGCGAAGGTCAACCACTTCCATTGTGTATTATATAATATTACGCACGTGTAATAATGTAATGTCTACAATTGTTCACTCGACTAATGAATAGGTCTCGCTCATCCGAAGCGCATTCATATCCCTATACTCGGTAGCATGCAGTGCACTCGCGTTAAGGTCATAGAGCTAGAGAGAAATAGAGCGGTGCTAATACTCTATGCCTGGCAGCGTAAAGCAATGCGGAAAGCGGAAATACAAAAATCAGCCATCTTGATGTGACAAAATATTAAAATATAATATTCTTTTGTTTATAACTTTTTTATTATTAATTATATCAAAAAAGTAAAATATGAAAATTATATTACTTTGTTATCCTCTTCCCAATGGTATTAATAATTTTATTATAGATACAAAAAAAAAGCAAATAGGTCAAATCCGCCATTTTTTGATGACCAATTTAGATTGACCTATCCGCATGTCAGATACCTTGTTTACCACTATACTTCTCTCTAGCTCTATGGACCATGTATCTATGTCGAGTCTCGCGTGTAGTGGATGTACTACACATAACACTGCAGTATATCGAGGCACGCGCTATACGTACAGCATGTGACGTCACACAATACGTGTATATATTCAAGCATATCCTATAATAGATAATATAATATGTTGGTATACAATTAATATACTAGTATACTATTACAAATAATATATGTAGTTTTATTAACTCAATCATCTATATATATATATATATATATATATATATATATAATATGTTTAATTAATAGCTTACACAATCGCCGATCATAAATATACGCTCATTTAATTATAATACAATTTCATGATTACAGTACTACTGAATTCGATAAGTATGTCAGCATATATAAGTTATAATATAAATATAAATAGTAAGCAGTACACAGACGTACACACACACAGACATACGCACCAATGTACACAGTACATATACACACAACATATTCGTTGATAAAGAGCTGTGTCTGATGGCTGCGCTATTGTCAGAAGTACGCGTGTGAGAGTTTTACCTCGTCGCTTCGCTAATCGTGCGTAAATAAACAACCTACTTAATAGTAGTCACAGTACGGCGTACACTGATACTAATAGAAATGGTGGCTCTAGTTCCGCGGTCTTTGATGCTAACTTTAACTTTGTTTGTAAATAGCCGGCAGACTATACTTAATTGGCCAATCGGTAACGAGGTGCCACCGGTTGCCCTCTACTGCAGTCATTAATAACAACGATAATAGAAATAGTGCTGGTGCTGGTAATAATAATCACATATTTACTTATCGTATGTGATAATAGAGGGCATATCCGTAAATAAACAAATTGATATATTAATAATAATTGGTAATTAACAATATAATCATATGATTAATGGGGTAGGCTCAACTCTAATAGTTTATATTTGTATATGCATATATATATATGTGTGTATGTAAGTGTGTGTGTGTTCGTGTGTATGTTCGTTTGTATGTTTGTTAGATACACGTACAATATACGTCGTACATGTATGTGTATGCGAATAAGTGTATATATAGGTACACACGGGTGGTTGTGAAACTTCATTATAATGACACAAATACACGTTGAATTAGACCGATATTATTAAAAATTATAAATAAAACTTTAGCCTACTTAAATCGATACAAATAAATTACTTAATACCGAATCACGTATATATATAAATAAGCTATGTATATGTTATATATTATAAGCAATCTATATTTTAAAGCTACATTAAAATTCTATGTTTTATATATTCTTTCAAATATCTTAAAAATATATCAATCATATTTTTATATTTACTAATACTAACAATTTATTAGTATGTTCTAATGTATTACAATTTAAAGATTAAATAGTTTATAAAAATATGCGCATATGCGCAATATATATTTAAAGAAATTCACATGCAGGATATCATTATTATTTATTATATATAAAAATTTATACAAAAATACTTCTCAATATTTCAAATTACCTTATATAAAATCAAGCCGTCATCATATATGATATCATGTAAAAGCACTAATTGCATATATAACTATAGTTTATGTCTAAATAAATTATTATTTACAAAAATCTATACAAATATAAAAAACTTTAAAAATATTAAAAAAAACATCTTTTATCAAAATATGAAAATCAATTAATAATTAAATTACAATTATAATTAAACAATTTATAATCTAATTCAGAATTCAACTTGTTTCTGTGTTTTTTTATATAACTTTACACCATTTATTTTTAAATTTGACTTATTGATACATATTTGTTATTCTTTACATAGGGGAAAGTAACCGAATACGGATAGTGCCCGAATACGGACACTCTCGGTATCTCAGAAACCATAAATCCTACACAAAAAATGTTAAAGAATAAAATATTCATAATGATATAAATAGTCTAAATAAATATTTTTTATATTTTAATTATTCAAAATAGTTCTGATATATCTAATAAATTGATTTTTTTATTAGGTTTTTAAAATTATGAAAAAGAATGCCAACTTAAAAACTTCTCAAGAATATACAAATGTATCGATATAAAACATACAAATATATTATTAAAAATTAAAACATTCTAAACATTATATACATAATTGCTATATTTGTTATCAGATAATAATTAAGTTATAAGCATATATCTAGAGGTCATATAAGTCCCTAATACGGACACTCTAGATGTCTTAATACGGACAACCTGTAACCAAGCGCGCATCGTGTTTATAAATATATAGGTTATAATATTAATACCACCAATCCAACGAAGCTAAATCTATAAATGTTATTATTTAGATACTTAACTTGTATTATTAATTAATAAAATAATAAAAATTAATAAATTAATTACAGTCAACTCCCGATAAGTCGGACATGCAAGGGACCGGGAAAAGTGACCGACTTAGCGAGATGTCCTACTTATCCGAGATTCATAATATCATGCAAATACGACATGAGATGCGCAGCGTGAGTTAAAGGGTTACAGAAATGTGGAATTATGCAACAATCAATAACATAACATGTTGTATTCAATAATATTACATACTAAAATTATAATATACATTATTTAAAGTAAACATTTCTGACAATTTATAAAAATTCCGACTTATCCAGTATACAAATCATAAAAATGACAATAATATGTGTCCGACTTATAGAGAAGTCCGACTTATCCAATAAAACTTATCCGACTAATCCGATAAATTTAACATTGAACTAGATACAAATCCAACCAAATCAACTATTATTCATAAAGTTAATTATAAATAATATAATTGTAATTTATCTAATCAATAGTATACAGTTTATCTAGTAGTATATATATACACCCTATAGGGTGTCCGTATTAGAACACAGGGTGTCCGATGGACACTGTCCGTATTCGGACATGGGTACCGAATACGGACACCTCGTTATCTATTGAATATAAATATTAAATACAATTTTTAAATCACAATAATATCTATAATCATATAATAATAAATATTGTAAATTCTGGATATAAATATTGAGTCATAAAATGTTAAGACCATTTATGTTAAAGTATCCGTATTAGGTTACTTTCCCCAACTTTATTTTTAACTTTACTTATTGAAACATATTTTTAATTCTTGGAGGAGGAGGAGGAGGAGGAGGAGGAGGAGGAGGAGGAGGTGGTGTTATCGGTGAAGAGTGCACGCTTAACAATGGTTGATTAATATATAGGCGGAATAAGTTAAGATGCAGGTTACAGATTTAATAATAGGGAAGATTTGTCAGAACTAATGCAAAAGGCATTATGAAGGTAGGGATAGTGTTATAATCGATTGTTCGGTAATAGGGAAACCATTAAGATTAGAGATAATATATAAAGTCCTTATTTAGTTCAAAGTTGAAACTAGGGAAACCGACTGGTAATGGAAGAGATGACGATGACAGAAATAAGTGTATACACGTATAGTGAAAAGGAAGAATAAGGGAGAGGTAAAGGATATTTGAAGAGGGGTAAAGTTCGTAAATATCAATATTATTATTGAAGAGAATAAAATATATGTTCGTAGTATACTGAATATCGTGTAGAAGCAAACACGTGTACCAGGTACATGTGCAGTGTGCATTGTGCACCTATATATTCAATAGGGGTTTAGGGGAGGCGTGTGAATGCTAAATAGGTGGGTCAATAGGTCAATATAGTGTTGGAGTGGATTCACTATTAATAGTAATGTAGATAATTCTTAGAATATGAACTATGTGTAAGGAGGTATATATATATATATATGCAGTACATACGATATAGAGAGATATATATATATATATATATATATATATATATATATATTATGTATATATTGTAGTGTATATAATTGGAAGTAATTATAGGGATTATATAATAAGTATACTATATATATATCACATTTATAATGATTTCAGTGTATATATGTATATATCTGTGATATATTAGAGTACGACGATGTTGGCTAAATCACGTGTATAACAAATAGCTACACCTGGCGATAGTTTCGGAAGTACGGTTTAGGTAAACGTGTCGAAAAGAGTGCGCCGTGTGCAGCTAAACACAATAGGCTATCGGTAGTATATGTGTGTATTGTGTTCGTTGTAGACTAAAGTGTTGTAAAGTAGCGTGTGATTTAACATTGATGATGTTTTAGAGCTATAGCTATTATATAGACCTATAGGCTATAGAAAGTGTTCTGCTGACGTTAAGCAATGATTGAAAGATAGACCCCCCTTCTCTAATTATGTGACTATCAATTAAACACTTAACTTCGCTATATATTATACAGGATTACCTATTTAGATATCTCTTTAACCAGCATACATCGTACATATGTACAGTGTACACGCCATATGTACACGCCATATGTACACGCCATATGTCGGGCGCATATATGTACTCTCGTAAGCGGCGCGTAATTCACTGCCTAAATGTATAATATCATTAATATAAAAAGAGTAATGGAAACAGATACTATAGTAAGGAACACAATGAATAACAATTATTAATTATATAATACAGCAATTATACAACGTATAACAATCAATTAATCACACTACACATGTTTAGGATTAATATGATGATAACAAAACATACGTATATAAATAAGATAATTATTTATTACTTATATGTGTATTGCCTTAAGTACATTCGGTACCTTTGTACCTATATACCATGCACGATGGTAATTATAGATACAGGCATATAATATATATATATATATATATATATGTCATGTGTGCTAAATGTTGTAAATGTCATATTTATATATATGAATTAAAGCGCATATATGGTATACTATGGTATTATATATATAATATAGTATTTAATTAATAATTAATAACTTTGAAATATTTTATATAAAAATAGGTATGTTTATATATGTATGTCACATCAAATGTATAAATGTATATTTTATATGTATATATATAAATATAGACAATATACTGAAATATACCTTACCACTGGTAAGTTACCAGTTATACCTTTCTCGGCTACACATGCCATATACTTATCCACTCATCTATATTCCATCGCGTTTGGAAGTTCGTTTGGTCTGCTAATTGTGTCCTCGCCAATTTCTCAATATATGTTTTAATTGGTCTTCCTATGCTACGTTTACCATGACTTGGTTCCCAGAGGAGAAAATCTGCTGCGAATGCAGCTATTGCACGCCAATAATGTCCACTTTCTTATCGATCAGTGGGATGTTTCAAGTTCTCTGTTGGTCGTATTGTCTCCCCGTGACTTGTTTAGAGCTTCTCTCAACATTCGCGCATAATTGCTGTTTAGTTGTTTTGACCAACGACCAGGTTATAGAGCTATGTACAATTACAGACTCAACTGCCGCTCTAAAGAAATAACTTATAACTGATAAGTTAAAAAGAAATTTATAGATTTTACGATCAGATTTTATTCATTGCATATAAGCCTGCTCAGGTTTTCCATAGTCTTATGTTTACATTTTGTCAGTTGACGAAACATAACTACACAGATATTTGAAATCATGTATTTTCGTGATCTCATTCCTTGAGGCTTTTTAGCTTCCCTGTGGTATCTTGATTGAAACTCGTGTATTCTGTATTTTCAGACCTAGTTATTTAGATACCTCTTCTATTCTGTGTAATATTTAAGTGTATCCGTTAATATTTCAAGGTAATCTGCGTAATCAACATATGTGATCTTAATAGATTGGTAACGTATACTCTTTTTCTTGACAAGTTTGTACCGAGATTATGATTCATGTTTAGCGATTTACCTTATTTCCATTTATCAATAGGTTATTGTGTATACACATTATTGCTCCATTTTTGAAATAATTCCTGAAAAGTATCTATGTTCCAGACTTCTATTGGCAGGGGAAAGTAACCTAATACGGACACCATAATAATAAATGGTCTTAACATCTTATGACTCATTATTTTTATTTAAAAATTACAATATATTAATATTATATGATTGTGATTTTAAAATTTTATTTAATATTTTAATTTCATAGATAATGGGAGTGTCCGTATTCGGTACCCTTGTCCGAATACGGACACCCTGTGTTATAATACGTATACCCTATATACCACTAGATAAACTATATATTATTGATGAATCGATCAGAAAAATTACAACTACATTATTTATAATTAATTTTATGAACAATTTATTCTAATTTTCTAATTTATTCTAGTTAATAATTTATTTATTTGTATTATTTTTTAATTAATAATAAAATTTAAGTATCTAAATAATATAAATTTTAGATTTAGCTTTATTGGTGGTATTAATATTATAAAGCACGCGATTTTTATGAATATCAGAATAGTTCATACGCTGCACGCTGATTGGTTATTGGGTGTCCGTATTAAGACATCTAGAGTGTCTGTATTAGGGACTTATATAACCTCTAGATATATGCCTATAACTTAATCAATATTTGATAATAAATATAGAAATTATATATATAATTTTATAATGATTTAATTTTTAATAATATAGAGTTATATTTGTTATCGATACAGTTGTATATTATTGAGAAGGTTTTAAGTTGACATTTTTTTTCATAAATTTAAAAACGTAATAACAAAATCAGTTTATTAGATATATCAGCAATATTTTGAATAATTAAAAAATAAATAATACTTTTTTAGACTACTTATATAATTATGAATATTTTATTAATTAAAATTTTGTTTGTTTGATTTATGGTTTTGAGATACCGAGAGTATCCGTATTCGGACACTGTCCGTATTCGGTTACTTTCTCCTATATCGTCTAATCCACAATATTTTCCATTTTAAATGCAACTAATGGCTTTTGTTAATATACACAAATTGTGAATATATCGGTTTTTATGTTTAGTACTTTATCATGTATAGTTGATATATCTTGGTTAGACAGTTTTAGTTATTTACCTAGTAACTCATTAAAATGATCATACCATAGTTTAATTCGTTTTTCTTCATTTGCTGCTTTTAGTTTTGCTCTATTTGTTCTGCTACTGACATAATTTACTACTTTCCAAGCCGCTGCTGACTTCTTGTTTGAGATGTTGTTGAAAGTAGTTTTATGTGTAGGTATTATATGTATCGTATAGTATTTTCTATGCATATGTATATGTGTATAGGTTCTATTGTAGTGGAGTTGACTCTTTAATCGGTGCTGCTTCTTATAGTAGTTTTCTTTGTTCACGTATATCTGGAGTTTCACAAGGTATTTGCCCATGCCCATATATGTTATTTTCTTTTAAAGAAAGATCTCTTTCTCTGTTTTTCTGCAAGCAGTTTCTAAAATATCATATGTTGTATTTGCATTTACAATATAAGTGATGAACAAAGCGATATAACAGTGAACCCAACCAGGGGTGGGTAACGGAGACGACACGTGTGCTTATCTCGTGTGAATGCTACCATTAATGAAGGTATCGTGCACATACGTATACAGTGTATACGTACAATAACCATGTTAGCTATGACATGTACGACTGTAATACGTGTACCCGTTAATAGTTAATCGTTAACCTTTAACCGGTGACCTATGGCCGAAGGTCGAGGTCAAGGTGTTCGAGTGATGACATCGCTAATCGGTGTAGGACCAACAGACTGACCGGTTGTCCGTGTGCCGCGATATAGCTGATACCGGTGCCTACCGCCAGGTGATGCTACCGATGATGATGATGAGTGACAGGTGCGCATGACACGTGATGTACTGATGATTAGCTACGCGGGGGGTCGCCGCGATGTAATGTTGTTGTTGTTCATATAGCCACGTACAAGTTATCTCTATAGACTAGTGTAACGCTGCTGCGTTACGACTGTAGACTGCGATACTATTACGTAAGCTACTGATACTATTACGTAAGAAGTAGGTGTTATGTAATAGAGAGGCTTGATTACGTAGGTGGTCACGTGTATAGAGATGTGTATCGCGATGAGGTATGCGTGGGTATACACTGTAGGTAGCGAGCGAGGGAAGGAAGTATACAAGGAGGTATACCTATAGGTAGGGAAGTGGGTAGGTATACCTTATAGGGTGGTTGGGAGGGAGATACACGTAGAGGGTGTGTGGGAGGGGGAGAGACGTGCAGGGAGAGGCGTAGCTAACGACGTCGTGAGAAGGATATCAAGCGAGAAGAAACGCACAGATAGTAGAACGCAGTATTTATATAGCGGCGAGGTGTGAGGTGAGCGATATTATAGTCGTTAAGTTATTTAGATCACGTGTTGTAAATAAGTAAAAGCGGCGGCGGAAGTGATAGGCGCGTATTAGCGGGGATGATAGATCATTAAAATGCAGTATACATGTATTTAGTATGTGAAATTAACAGTTGTATTAGATTGCATAGATTTAATTATTTACATTATAAGCATGAGATATAATTGTAAAATGTTAACTGAAAATAAGGGTCGCATGTAAAATTTATATAAATAAATACATAATATATTTAATTAATTATGATGATATATATCTAATAACAATTTTAAATATATGTTGTGGAAGTTCCATCTAATATATGATAAAGATTACCGCGTGTACCGACACATCTGTGTGTAGCCTATAGGCTGTATATTGAATACGGACAGGGGAAAGTCTCCTATTACCGACCCCTATACAATTATTTGTAATAACTTATTTATTATTGAATATATTTATTTGAAATTTTGTAATTAGGGTAATATTATGGCAATGAATAATGTGGCTATTTTTAATTGTTGATATAATTATATTGATAATAATAAACAGGGGGTCGGTAATCGGATACATATGCCTAATACCGACCCCTTCTCCTTTTACCAACCCCCTAAAATAATCGTAGTATAAATAATTGTAGTATTATATTATCCAATCAAAATAGTAGGTATACATAAATATAATTAATTACAACATGAACGAAATTTATTTGTTTTTGAATTTATGTTTTAGAACTAAAATAACTAAATTTATGAAATTCGTGTCAATATAGATTCTCAATTATTTAAAAATGTAGGTATTTTAAATATTTAAAATAAATCTTATAGATTTGATTATATTTTACAATGTGCAGAAAAAATTTTGTATTTTTCATAATCTTGAACAAAGTTATAAACATTTACCTAAGCAACATACATGTTCATACATTTTAACCCTAATTGCATATAATATAGACACCCATGTTATCTCAGAGTTAAACAAACTAAATTAAATGTTAAAATAGCTATTATATGTATATACCTACATATATAAAATTGATAAATAATAAAGTTATGATGATTTATTGTGAGGGTGTCGGTATTCGAGTATACTCTCCCCTACACAAGTATAAATCTATAAATAAATATCTCTAATATAAATCAGGTGTTGTATATTGTCATATATAAAAGTTAATAATTACTAAACAAATACAGATTACTAATTATGTTACTTAATTATCGACAACAAAATAAAAAAAATATATATACATTCATACTATTATTTTGTTTACTTTATGAAATACATTTTCGAATTATAGATCTATATGAATGAATGAATGAATTCAGTTTATAGACAATGTCTAAGGAGAATCAGTGAAAGTGATGAGCTTTTTTAGTTCGATATCTCCTAACAGTAGTGTAATGTCATATTTCATCATCTTCATTCTGATAAAATACAATAAAATTACATAAAAATAGATATTAAAATAAACAATAAAACAAAACTAAAACAAAATATAAAACAAAGAATAAAACAAAACTAAAACAAATATTTGATTCCCATGTTAGCATCCAAAACAAAGTATAAAATATAATTAATACATTTTTCATAATTGTAATATAATATTTATAAAGAATCTAAATATTTGTATAACATATTTTATGTCAATTTTAATAATATTGATATATATATATATATTTGTAGGTTACTATAGGTTATTAATACTGTTTATAATTGTTTTAATTCTAATACTGTTTTTTATTCTTTTAATACTTTTAATTTTAATATTGTTTAGTTTTTTTTTTTTTTTTTTTATTAGTTATGTAAATGTTATTATTGTAATAGTTAATTCACAAGCATATCATCCAATTCAGGCGTATTCCTACTATATTATATATTTTGTAATTGATAATATACATATGAATTATATTAAGTAGGCGTAACTTTAAATTATCCACGCACTTATCGACATACGGATGTATCGAAATATTTTGAATTCTCCTAGGATGTCGATACAACCGGCTTCTAATGTTACTATATATATATATATATATATATATATATAGTAATAATGCATACACTTTCGCATAGTTAATACCGTCATCGTAATGAATATAAACTGATTATGAACCTCAGAAGGTCAAGGGGTAAACACACACAGAGTGTATGACTCGGGCTTATACCTCGTTATATTAAATAAAATAGGCTTACAATAATATTTAGAATTAATATTATATGATTTTGTATACAAGTTTATTGGATATAATTACATACATGCATTAACATGATATTTGGGAATTGAAATGTCATTATATATAATTATATATAAATATGTATATATATATATACATATATATATATATATATATATATATATATATATACATACATAGACATATATAGCTATATTTATAAATGAAAACTTCATCTAAGTTCATGGATGGTGGGGAGAGATGAAATTTCTCCGAATAATAAATAATGTTAAAAATAACTACGTTATGACCTTATAATGTGTTATACTTGCGTATATACTTATATATATATATATATATATATATATATATATATACATATAAACCATATATTCATAAATAATACCATATACACATAATATATATATCATATACGAGTGATAAATAATATTTATATTTAATATTTTAATATTTTAATCACTACTCAAACGAATTTAATATGATTAAAGATTTGGTAAGAAGTATTTATTTATAAAAATTTATTTATAAAGCAGAAGTATTTATTTATATATATATATATATGTGTGTATATGTATATATATATATATATATATATATATATATATATATATATATATATGTATATATATATAATGTGTGTGTGTGTTATTATAATGATAAGATTAATAAGTAAAATTATGCATAACAAACTATAATTAAAAAAATCACCATACTAAATAATTAATATAATATGAACTATACTTATATTTCTATTAATAGAAATTATATACATATATAATTATATATAATGTCTGCTTTATCTAAATGATTATATAACAATTTATACGCTTTCGTGGAAGTGGTTTTAGCTATATTGTTTTTTTGATACCTTCAAAAGATTATCTATACATGATCACATGTGATCTATAAGTACACTGTAAGTACACCTACTATGTATGCCTACTTTAGAACTAACATGCAAGCGTGTAATATATACTATAGTATAATATATATATATATATATATATATATATATATATATATATATATATAGTAATATTTTGTATATCATATATGTAATATTTTGTATATTTATAATACACTTATTAACTATATTATTAACTATATATATTAACTATAGTTAACTATATTATATATATGTATACAAATAATTAATTGTATATTGATTTATTTTCGTGAACCATTATGTATATTTTCACATTTATATACCCTAAATATGCCTAGAATATATTCTAGGGTATATATATAAAACAATACGGGTATACCCGTATTGTTTTCCATATGTCATATGTCCTATGTCATTAGCATATTAACATTTCCGCATATTAGCTGTGCCCTTATAGTGTATGGCAAACAGCAACTGAATACCCCATATATGGGGTATAACTGAATACCTCAATGAGATAGATGTAACGATATATCTATTTATAGAACGAGCAATGACTTCTAGATGTATATATCCCAATGCTTACTCCCAATGGGTACAACAACACTATAGAATTTATATGTAAGCCTACCGTCGGACTGACGGCGTCGGTGTATAGCTCGTGTGGACACGTTGAATACTATATGATGTCTTATAGGTAATTGTATTTAGTTATGGTGGCCTTCAACTTAACCTTGACCTCTATATCTGCACCGGTATCGTTGTAGGAAGCATCCCTCATCGACCGCGCTAAGATGCCCGTATAATAACATTATACTCCGTCGGTACCTCCTATTGAATACCACCTTCACTAAGAGGTAACATATTACATAATAGCCCTATTGTTCTCCATCTTGAACACTATTCAGCACTGATTATGTAACATATCACCTAAGTATCGATACTATCACTCCAATTCCCTCTCAAAATACGCGTTTTCTTTCGGTGACGCAATAGATTACCTATAGTTAGAGTAAGGGTGTCCATTACATAACTTACCCGTACTTTGCCCGTACACCAGCTTCTTGCAACACTATACTTCTATTACGATACAATAACAATAGGCTGGCTTGACAAGCGTACAACTCTCTTTGCCTCTATGTTGTGTGTCACGAACGTCAACGCGCTTGCATATTCTACATCATATATATATATATATATATATATATATATATATATATATGTATATATATATATATATATAAACTACAACAGTAACTACAATAGTTGGAATTCCACCGTTGCTTAAACACCATTTTAAATATAATATTACAAATCTGAATAGGTTCATAATAATCTAAAAATAACTCAATGCCTTCCAATTAAAATAGTTATATATATTTTAAACTACATACTCCCTTTCTCTATCCGTATTACTCATTACATGGATAACTATCTATATATAAACTGATATATATGTATATATATATATATATATATATATATAAAATAACTCACTCTTTTCCTCATATCACCACTGCTAAATTCCATATATTACAAATTAAAATTATAATTAAACTTTATCCTTGAGTGAACTATTATAATATATTTAATGATATAATATTTAATTATAATTCTTAAACTTTTTAAATATAAAAAATTGTACTTCAATTTACGTATTTTCACGAGAATTCAATAGTAATGGAAGACTAATATTGGATAAAATGTTAAAATGATATATATTATCATACTATTACATATACAGTCAACTCCCGATAAGTCGGACTCGCAAGGGACCGGGAAAAGTGTCCGACTTATCCAGGATTCAGAATACCATCCAAATAAGACATTAGATGCGCAGCGTGGGTTAAAGGGTTACCAAAAGGTGAAAATTTGCAACAATCAACAACATAAAATGTTGTATTCAATAATATTACTTATAAGTATACTAATATACTTATAGTATACTAAAAGTATAATATTATTTATTTGAAGCAAACATTTCTGACAATTTATAAAAAGTCCGACTTATCCAGTATAAAAATCATAAAAATGACAATAATATGTGTCCGACTTATAGAAAAGTCTGACTTATCCAATCCAACTTATCCGACTTATCCGATTAATTTAACATGGAACTAGATACAAATCCAACCAAACCACCTAAATGTGTCCGACTTATCGAGAATGTCGACTTATCCGTAGTCCGACTTACCGAGAGTTGACTGTATTAGCATTAGGGTAGCCATAATTCGGACAACCTCTAATATTACGTTTTAAAATCATTTAATCAAAAACTTAAAATATATAACTATTTTATATATATTAAATAATTAAATACACTATTTAACAGCATTAATTAAAATTTGTTATATATATTACTTTTAAGAATGTTAATTACTATACTAGTATTGATATTTTGAATTATTCTTATATATGTCACTATTAACTTATTGTCACTTATTTGATTTGTCTACATTTAATTTATTATAACGAATAAATATATGAAATAAGCTTGATTATTTATATTATATAATACTTTATAACCTTATTATATATGTATTAATCATTAATTTATATAAAATTACATTATAAAAAAGTGGTCCGAATTAGGGTAAAAATGAAAAAACACTATTTTGATATAACTTGTTAACTGAAAATATTGTATAGGGCAATATTATAAATGTATGTATCTTTATATAATTATCAATAATATACACACAAAAAATTAAACAAAATAGTAATTATTAAAGATTATAAAACCTTTTGTAATTTACCGGACCGAATTAGGGAATTTCCCCTACATATTAGGAGAATAATGAAATACACATTTTTGTACTTTTTATTTTTGTACAGATATTATTTTTCAGAACTATAGTTCTAATATATATATTAAGAATTATATACCTAAATATATATAGCTTATACTTCCATATTATTACATAACGTATACATTCTATATAACTAAAATACGGATACCAAATTATTATTAAATTTTAACCTTTGACCTTTGTCTAAAGAACGAATCGCATCAATATCCACATTACTAAATACTTTATTTACCATCTCGTACATCTACCGTAATCTCTGATTCATCTGTGCATGCAGTGCGCGCTCCTCACATGCAGTGCACTCCCTGAACTACTACATGTCGCCCCCTTTACGAGCGCGGCACTGTTTCCACTACACTGTATATAATCGTCATTACCTCGTTCATCGAGTAACACCTCGAAGCCCACGTGATCCCATTGTCCTTCTATTTGTATTCAGATGATAGCAGCAGATATGCAATACAATAATTATCTTTATATATATATATATATATATATATATATTATATATATATGTATTAAATATAATATATATATATATATATATATAAATTTTGCGTATGTATAGTGTTATTAGGGAGTGTTAGGGACTCCCTTGTATTATGTAACACACTAATACCAACAACGACAAGTTCAAAGTTTATCAAATAACAACATTTTATATATATTTATTTTTTTATTTTTTTATTTGGTGGAGTCCTTTCATCCCATCCAGGATCTTAGATGAAGTTTTCACTTATAACCATATATGGCTCTAATGTTCCTTCGAAGCCGCTCTCATGTTAAGGCATCCATGGTTTTAACGAGAGCCGATCATTTATTTATACACAATTATATAAGATCACTTCTAAATAATATTTTAAGACCCATTTATAAAATTAATTTATGGTCCGGACGAGGCTCGAACCCGTGTCCTACTGCTTGTGTGTCTGACGCCTTAGCCACTGAGCCACACAGGCAGTTTAATAATATATATCCATAACACAAGGGAGTCCCTAACACTCCCTATAGGGTTTTATTATAATAACACTATACATACGCCAAATATATATATATATATATATATATATATATATATATATACATATATCTATATATAGAATTCAGTTTAACTACAT
The DNA here is from genome assembly GCA_964019155.1 of Osedax fenrisi. Lineage (NCBI taxonomy): Eukaryota > Metazoa > Annelida > Polychaeta > Sabellida > Siboglinidae > Osedax > Osedax fenrisi. The sequence goes on from OZ025239.1 coordinate 80,568,791, forward strand.
ATACAATTAGTTTATATATTAAGTATTAGGTAGCCATTACTAATGGACATATTAGCAACTTAAATATACGCGTGTAAACAATATACACGTAGCAGTATAGCAGATAACAGCTAGCCAATCAGCGCTCAGTCAGGCTCACCTCACCATACCACAACCGTAATGCAGATATACACGCGCGTAATTCATATTTCATATGCAGTGAACGGTGTTTGATAAGAGTGTTCCACTATAGTGTATACAATGTATAGTATACGGGATAGGGAAGCTATATATATGTATATGTGTGTATATGTATGAATATACGCATATATATATATATATATATATATATATATATGCACAATTGCGTTCACCATTATACACTAACTCGAATAAGTCACACATACACACACATGTGTGAGCATACTTGTATATTTGTGAACGCGATATATATATATATATATATGTGTGTGAGTGTGTGTGTATATGTGCGGTTCGGTGGAGTGATCGCTCTCCCTCGCGTACCAGATACTAGCTGTAACTCCCCTGAAGGCTTCCCCCTAGAGAGCGTAATAACCGAGGAGGCGCACATCGTTAGCCAATCAGCGTTAGCGGTCGCTCTCTCTCTCTCATCGTTTACCGTTAATTACGTAATCACCTGCGGCCCGTTACGTAATAGGATATCTCCGCTCAAAAAACACCCTCACCTCCCGCGTGTACGCCGTGAGTGCCGGATGTACGTATGTGTGTGCGCGTTATATCGCGTTACATCCAGCTGTACGCAGCTTAGACAATAGAAGACGCCATTGTTATTGCCGGTACCGGTGCTGCTATCTGGCGGTGAGATTTATGCGAACTCGCGCGCGCGCGCCTACTTAACGTAACGATAACGCGCGCGTTAGCTTTCATGTTCCCCTGGCGAATAATTAGCTAATGATCACGTGGTGGTTTGATTGACAGCTCGCCAGCTCACCGCCAGATAAGAGGCGGTACCGGACGACGTACTGGAAGTGGTCTTAGTTTTTATTACCTTATTAAAAATCAATTATTAACGTACTAACTGTGTGGTGGTTAGCATTAATGCGAAACATGAATAAACAATAGATGAGAACAATCGATAAGCAATGGCAATCGCTAATAAAACATTCATAGTAATCTGATATACACTGATATAACATTTAACCTATATATAATATATGTATGAACAATAGTTAACCTATACAAACAAGCATGTATACATTTAAACATCACTGTTGTAACCTTACGAACGACGTCGCACGTCCCCCAATACACACGCCCAGTGGGCGTCCACACACACACACACATATATATATTTATCAAAACTATCATTTATCAATTATTTATATAATAATAGTATTATTTAATAGGTATGAAATTCAAATTAATTATTCGAGAATATCAATAAAAAAATATTAATTAAATAAATATAGTTTTTCAAATAAACATATACGTTAATTAAATATAATAGCTACTAATTGTTAGATTTATAGAGCCTTAAGAATCATAAATAATAGATATAAATCTAATTAGCGAGCTCTTCTAATTAGATACACGATGGGCATCACGATGGACATCAATCTTAAACTACAGTAAAAACACAATTATTATTAAAATTAACGAAGTGTCGACATGTTTATTTAGTATCATAGTTCTGTGTGGCCTATATATATAATATAAATATATATATATATATATATATATATATATATATATACCAGGTATATTATACCTGTATACATGCACATATATGTGCTATAGAAAAATTATATTTATAATGTGTCATTATATAAGTATGTATACATATTACATAATAACATAACTGCAGTAATATAATAGCATCCTAAATTCAATATATTATATAATTTTAAATAATGTTAAATAATATATGCTATAATTAATATATATATATAATGTAAGTTTAAATTAAATGTAAATAACAACAGTATATTAAATAAGCAGTTAATCATTATAATATACTATATAGTATAGTATATATATATATATATATATATATATATATATAATATAAAGGGTATACCCTTTATGTATGTATTATATAATTTATAAATATATGATATAGAATGATTATTATTATATAAACATATTATGTACATTTTAATTATAATTATCCTTAAAGGATAATTATATTACATATATATATATATATATATATATATATATATATAAGTATAAATGTAAAATAATAATAATAATAATTAATATTAATAATTATTTCTGTTTTGTTATCTGATATAACAGAGAATATTATTATGTTTATTATTCTTATTCCCTAAATGTATTATATATGGGCAATAGCTGTATTTATTTAAATACTATGTAATTTCATCTATAATAATTATTATTTAATGTTTACTGAATATTTTGAAGCTATTATCAATTTATTTTATTTATTATACATTTATTTTGATTACATTTTAGTAATTATATATATATAATTTAAATAATCTATAATACCGGTTCTTCAATAATTAAAACTTCAATATATATTATCAAAACAATAATACATTCACACATTTGTAATTATATTATTTTGTAACTATTTATTTATTTAAATATTAGTTGTGTCTTTGTGAGATATTAATATACCATTTAAATTTTATATATTTTAATTTAATTTGGTAATATATATATATATTAAATTGTAACTTTATTTTATTTGTTAATAATTTAAAAATAATATGGTATTTCAGTTGTCAAGTTAAACGTTAACAACTGTAAACATTATATTATATGTTTATATAAAAAATGTTTATATCAAATATATCAATATTATAAAATATACATTTTATTCAACTACTACTAATCTATCAATTAATTAATAAATAATAATAATATTAATATTTATATTTTAATTCATATTTTATTAAATAGTATGTATCCTATAGGATTAATATATTAATATATTGTTATACAGTCAAATCTCTGAAACACCCATATATCAGACATGTCAGTATTTTAAGTATAGTTTTTAATCTAATCACCTGTATCTGATCATATTTCGATATTTCAGAAACATTTATTGGGTTCCTTAGATTCTTAGGTATCGAAAGTTAACTGTACTGTATAGTTAACAGACATAATAGTAATTAAATATTTGTGTATTTTTAATTAGTTCTAATATTATTGACCACGTTTATCTTATTTTCTAAATTTAGATAACATTCGTAATTACATAATACTTGAGATAGATTATTTAAATTTCTAAGAAAATAATTATTTAGAAATCAATATCACCAAAATAAATTATTTCATATAAACATGTGCATTTAAGTAAATATATTGAATTAATATTGAATATATTGAATTTTTATATTTTGAAGATATAATTAAAATTAATTAATGTTCATACAAATTAAAATCACTCTAGGGATTAGCCTACATAAGATTTAATATATAAATGTATTCAAATAAATTAAATATTTAAAATTGAATATTTATAAATAAATGAAATTACTATTTCTAGAATAAAAAAACCTATTCATTCAGTGAAATGGAATTTAATGACAACAAAAATATAACTATCAAAGATAGACTATTTAAATAATTATTATAAAATAATTAATTATAAATCAATAATTTAAATGTCACCAAAATCATTTTTTTTCATATAACATTTAATTAAATATATCAGATGTTTATATTTTGAAGATATAATTAAAATTCATTGATTTTAATTGATTTTCATTCATTTGCATATATGTGTATACACATTAAAATAACGTCAGGCCTACAATGTATGTAGGCCCTACATAAGATGTAATACATAAATTCATTCAAACATATTTTAAATTAAATATTTATAAAAAAAATGAAATGATTATTTCCAGAATAAAAGCACCTATTCATTTAGTGAATTGGAATTTAATGACAACAAATATAATTTTGAAATATTTGATTAAATTGAAATGTTAAATTACTACTTTATGATTTAAATGAAATTTAATTGGATATTTAATGAAAAAATAATCATTAATTTGTAATATACATTAACAAAAAGATTAGGTTACTATTTTATGTATTTCTAGAGTTATGGTGATTTTAGTAAATCATACATCTCCTATGTTCACCATGTAACAATTGATAACTGGCGCCTCCATGGAGTGCACTTAAATATGTTGTAGAATTATCACTATTTAAAAAGTGAGTATAAAATAATTTGAAATTATTATTTACTTGTATATATACATATATGTAATCTGAATTATAGTGTATATTATAAGTGAGTATAAGTAAGTGAGTATACATTAGTATACTCCAAACATACCATATACTATGTATACTATGTATACTATACTATATATAGTATATACGTTTAAACGTATATTTATATATATATATATATATATATATATATATATATAGTATTCAAATAATACATTAATATATGTTTGTGGTAAATATGAAACATTTGATAACAGTTTATATAATAATATAAATATTAATATAACAATAATTATTAAACTGTATATGGTGATTTTCAAATCATATAATATGTGTACACTGTACATTCATTTGTATACTATTACTTCATTTTTTTAATATTTAATACAAAATACATTATTATTTAATGCAGTAGAAAATTATCTACTGACTCTCACTTTTTTTACATAATCACATAGGTATTACAGAGTATTACATAATAACACATAACGTGATAACATCGGTTCAACTCTCACGCACACACACACACATACACACCTATTTAATATATAAATAAGCATACATTCACGCGCGTGTATATATACGTATGTTAGTGCGTATGTGTAAGCTCACCTGACATGCGCACATTGTCTATAGGAATAATGAAACTTAACGTTACGATGTTATCACAACGTATACTAATTATATTTTACACCTCTGTCAGGTAACGTCGGCAGATAGCCAGATGATACAGAGACAACAGGCCCGGCTACAACAATGGACTCGACACTGGTATCCGTGTACGCATCTAGCACGGTATCTACCCCACCCACCCCAACGTTTAATCTCGCCAGATATCGGGCAACTTCGGCAGTCGATGAGTAATTGCTCAGTGTTGACAAATATGCAATAATTATAGACGCGTCTATTATAATGGTAATAGATAGGCAGCACGTATAATATCCGTGCCCACCGTATAATTACCCACATTTCCTATGTTATTAGCGTATCAGAAGTTTAGCAGAAAAAAGTGAGAGAAAGATATATTTATGTATATTTATATATATATATAGATATATAGATAGAAAAAGAAAGGTGAGTATTTGTCTACACTAATTGACAACTATATACATAACCCTTCATAATGCCCCTATTACATGTAACACGATATGGTGGTGCGATTTATTAACGCACACTGTGTGCGATATACAGTGTGTTATACGTGGTATACGATATATAAACTAATGTATGTTTAAATATGTGCACTGTGTGCGCATGGCTGTCATGCGCACGTTTGTCACCGACAACGTTTGTGCACACATGCGCAGTAGTACTTACAGCTAATAATAGACCAGATTACGTAATTGATATAGAAATACAGAGATTCACACGGCGAAATATAATGATTATATAACAACAACAGCCGTACTTTTATTACTAATCGATTCCGACACATTTATCATAATGCTTAGATAATTGTAACAATAGCATGATGTGTACATCAAATCGTGATTTATATTTGTTAATTCATGGCAAATGTTACTACAAATATATACAATGTATACTATATTGATAATGTAGTCGATGGCGATTAAATGTAGATTATATGTGTGCATATATGTGCTATATTTTATTTCTATGGAATAGCGTATATGCGTTAAAATTTGTAATATATTGGAGAATATATATATATATAGATATATGCATATGTATTGTTTAACCATCATTATTATTTACAAAAAATTATCAACTATTATAAATTGTTGTAGAAATATATGTTCATCAATATTTGATAAGGTTGTCTATATAATTGTATGATTTAAGCTATAATCTAAATATATAGTTGGAACAAAAATCTGTTTAACTGTAATAAATGACAACAATGAAATCACAGATTACATAACATCTGCTCTATCTCTAACGGGATACGTTATCGTTATTTATCACTAATTCAAAGATTAAATAGAATGAGATATTATGAATGAGATTTATTTCAATAATTGATAACAATGTGTGTGTGTGTGTGGACATAGGATATATATATAGTAGGTATAACAAAGTGTGTGTGTGTGCGTGGGTGTGGGTGTATTAAAGGCATCATTTCACATATCACGTGTGCCGGATGATCAAGGTCACGTGCTTACGAGACATCTCCTGAGGTGGGTTGACCGCTGGCTATTGTGGCGAAAGGCCTGAATACGTTAGGTATACGCGCTGGTTGCTGATGTTGATGTTGATGTTGGGTAGGAGGAGGATGAGGATGCTGAGCGTGTTCCGGTACATCGGTGGTACGACGTTCCGTTACGTAACGCATGACGCTGAGATCTGCCGCAGCCGCCGCCAGGGGTGACGATTGTACACTTCCGGTTAGAGTGTCGCCACCCGCCTCGGGGGAGCAACACGAGGTCTGGTCACTTTCGTCGTCGGCCACTCGTTTGTGTTTCGTGCGCCGGTTCTGGAACCATACTTTAACCTGGCGAGTAAAACGTTCATTAATAGTGCGCTGCGTACATAAATCTAGATTCATTAACGTTAAAAGCATGCACTGGACGCAGCTCCCCCTATCGTGTATAATAAATATCAATTACGTTAAAACAACGTATCGTTGTCTCACGTTCGGCATCATTGATAAATGTGTGTAATTAATGCTATGTGATCATTGTCCCACCCGTAATAGCTCTAAAAATAGCTGAAACATCAACGTGAATTTATCGTCTCGCTAAGTCTCTTTCTACATAGTCGGCTAAATTGTAAATCAACGTAACAGTTGTCTATATGGTTTCTATTGTTTTATGGTGTGATTTTTTTCATTCAAGCGCCGTTTTAATTGTGTTTACATTAACCCAAATCAAGTATTTTAATTGTAAGCTAATTATGCCTTCTCACGAAATGTATTCATAATATTATATAAGTGTTTTTTGGTGACCAATAAATTCTCATTACCACCGTGCACAGCCCCACTAATTAATTAATGATCGTTGGGGGGAAAGGGGCGTGGTTTAACGGTGAATTAGTACACATAAGCCATAGTACCAGTATAGTGATATAACACTACCACTGTCACAGTCAATGCCATAATTACCACTACTATAACTCCTATTAGTATACTATTACTATATTATACTATAACTATAGTATTATACTATTACTATATTATGTATATAATCACTACTACTACTACTACTACTACTACTACTACTACTACTACTACTACTACTACTACTACTACTACTACTACTACTACTATCACTATAGTGATATATTTGTATACCACTACAACTACTACTTATACGACTACTAGTACTAGTATTAGTATACTATAGTATAGTATACTACTACTACAACTACTAATACTACTACTACACCTACTACTACTTCTATTACTTCTACTGACTTCTATAATTAATATTTACCTGCGTTTCGGTTAAACTGAGATCAGAAGCAAGATCTTTTCTTTCATTTCCTACTAAATAATGATTCTTCTCGAATGCTGACTCCAACTATAATAATAAAATAATGTATTTACAAATTAAAAAAAAATATATATGTAAATGCATATGATATACAATTATTTACGATTTATCATTAATTATGAATATATATATATATATATATATATATATATATATATATATATATATATATATATTATATATATATAGAAATATATATCAAACAATTAATTTCTGATATTATCTATGTAAATGTGTATGTAAATACGTTTGTTCAGTTATGAGTCATTAGTAATTATATTCAATATTATATATGTTTATTCGATAAATATATATGTTAATATATATATATATATATATATGATAAAAAGTACCTATTTATAGTAATGTCACAATTAAACTTGCACATTTCACACTTAATCTATATTATTATATAATATTATGATAATTAAATGATGCTGCATTTTATAAAAACAATATCTAGAATGTCTATATGATAAAAGTTCACATATGAACTTTATATACACAAACATGAACGATACATTACCATAATGTAATCAAGCATAACCTGTTAGTAAGCTACATTTCACTATATAGGTGTATCTGAATATAGTAATACTATCCTATAGGATACTAGCCTATAGGCATATTCACAAACACGTATATAAACATGTATGTATTCACATTCATATTATATATATATATATATATATATATATGTGTGTGTGTGTGTTTGTGTGTGTGTGTTAAACTATAATGAGGTGCGATTCATTAGTGGGTATAAAGTTTATACTATAAACCAGCCGTAGGGCTTGGGGGTAAACTCCTATAGGGTTTGGGGTCTATAGTATAGGTACCATTATACGTATTGTAATACAAACTAAACGCATACTTGTTGATTAATTGAAGCCTGCCTATGGATACATACATACATGCATACATACGTGTGCATGTTCGTATTAGCAACATGACTATGGTTTATTACGCCTACTACTACAGTAGCTTACTATATGCTTAGGCATGCAGTCTGTATTGATGTATGTAGGAAACATGACGTCTTATCTAATGCATCTATTATAATACACCGAATATTAATCGTATATATTATATGTGTATGTGCAAGCGTGTGTGTGTGCTTGTGTGTGTGTGTGTCTAGGTGTATATACTATAGTATTAATTAGTGATATTTAGTAGTAGTAGTAGTAGTAGTAGTAGTAGTAGTAGTAGTAGTAGTAGTAGTAGTGGTAATAGTAGTAGTGGTGGTATGGTGGTACGGTACTGATAAGTATGAATTAATGAATGCTAGGGTGGTGGATGACATGCATGGAGGCACCCTACTAAAAGCAGACAATGTCATTAATATGTAGACCGGTGCTATATCAGGCAACAGCGGTATGTATACGACAGTCTCCAGCTTTTACAAGTATACAATATAACACACACATACACATACACACACACGGACACACACATACACACACTTAACACACACACATATATATATATATATATATATATATATATATATATATATATACGAATAAGTATACTTTATATTAAGTATATAACGTATACGTTATCATATGATTAACAAAATATCGATTATTTCTCAAGTGGAATTATTATTACTTTATATTTAAAATAAATTAATTATATTTCATGTTATATAATTGTAATCTGTATCTATTATAAATCTGTTATATAAACTATAGTTAGAATAATAATATACTATTATAAAATACTGCTTACATTCAAAAGTGAGGTTAATCATAAGTTAATAAGTATCTCTCATTATTATGTAATATATAATGACAACTGACTATTAAGTGGTTATAAGGGTTATAAGAGTTATAGGCTCTAACTTATAACCCGTTATAACCCCATATATTACATATAATATGCGGGTTATTGAAAGAAATGCAATTAAATAGGTATTTATTTATTTTGTCAAAAATCTATTTATTCCAATTTAATTAAAATTATGCAAGTTGTATATTTAAAAGTACAAATATGATAATATCTAAACACAAGTATAACATAATTTTAACACGTGTATGAAATATGAGATATCATATAACAAAAATATAAAAAATAATTAAAAAAAATTATAAAAAGAATGTACAAAATAAAATGTCATTTGAATATAATAAATGAATTATGTTTGTTGTCAATAATGGATCATTATTGACTGAATTGAGTACACATACATAATTTATGTAGAGTAAACTGAGTAAAAAATAATGTGTTTTAGTAAATATTATGGTAAAATAATCTTAAAATATTATACATGTAATGTGATATGATAGTTTCTAATAATTAATATAAAAATACTTGTATATTATATTATATTAAAGTAAATATGTATAGTTATATATTTATAAACTTTAATTAATTTGTCTATATTTAAATATGTATATATTGTTATTTGTTAGTCTAATTTTATTTTGGTGGAATTCATCACATCTAGGAACTTAGATGAAGTTTTCACTTATAACCAAATTGTACTAATTTCCATTCGAAGCAGCTCTCATGGTAATGTATACAAGGTGTTAAGAGGTAACAATGTATTGGAGAGCCGGTTATTTATTTATACACAATTATATAAGATCACTTCTGAATATTATTTTGAGACCTATTTTAATGGTCGGGAAATTGAAACTACCCGTGTGTCTAATTACTCATTATCCTATTGAGCCACGCAGGCAGTTGTGTAGCTATCGTAATACACTTATTAAACTTTAGTGAATCTATTATAATTTTAAAAGTTTTAAATAGTAAAGTATAGCCATTGTTATACTGCAGCCAGTATCCCTATAGGGACTACTATACTATATATAGTATAATCATTATTAAATAGTTATAATTAAAATGTATAGTGAAATGTTTTTCAATTATATTTATTATATAAATAGAACATGTTATAGAACATATATTTTGACGATTATATTGATATATTGATAGCTTTAATCTATAATGTGTTGGTATATCATATATGATATTAATAACGAACTAAATATGATATTTTTTAAATAATAAATATATTTTATTTTTATTTTTTATATTTTGTTCTATATATATATAACCCTTAACCCTGTTAAATATTCTACCATTATAAAAAGCATTACCATCTATACATATTACACATGAATATAAACTATAGTTCACACTCACTGTACACATTTAACAATTAACGTACAAATTATAATTTAATAAGCTTGATAAATTGAATAAAGATACATATATTTTAAAGTTACACATTAGAATAATGATCACTATTCGTATAAATCATACCTATCTGAAGGTGCACTTTTAAGTGCACTTAAAATAGACACATGTGTCTATTTTTAGTAAAAATATACAATTATAGATTTTATTTTAAATATATATATATAGTAACAATTTTTATTTTTAATTTAAAATATACAATTTGTTCTAAAAAATAATAATAAATGTCGTATACGTATATGCATATATGCAACAAAGTTATACATTTAAAAAGTTTACTGGGGGATAAACTTTTATTAAGTTGTATACCTTCATGTTATATTTTATATGATATATAATGTAACCTATTATTCTATATACTATAACCTATATACGATTATTATATGATTAATCTATAGTTTAGTATATATAAATTAACTATAATTAGGCTATAAATTATATACTTTTTATTCTTATTACATAAACACACATTATTTAAAATTACATTCGTGTAATTCTGTTTCAATTAATCATATATATATATATATATGTGTGTGTGTGTTTGTGTATATGTAATATATGTAAACGTATACAATAGTAGTGTCATTATAATAACATATATAATTCATATTTAATTACAAAATGATAATAATGTTATATTTAAGTTTATATTTAGACTTCTATAAATATATCTATAGATAGATATATATGTATATACATTATATTGTAGCAGCTATGATATATGATTATATATATATAATCAAAATAAAATATTATATATTTTGTAATATAAATAAACTACAATATTGTAACCTTATAAAATATTAATTATAATTACTTATATATAATTACATTAATACATACCTATATATATATATATATATATATATATATATATATATATATATATATATATATATATATAAATATATATATATATATATATATATGTATTTATATTGTATATATGTACATATATGTATACATACTAACAAATAAATAAATTTAAATTTATAAATATTATAATATGTAAAAAATAGTGTATAAGAATACAAATATAAATATATATATATATATATATATATATATATATATATATATATATATATATATATATATATATATATATATATATATATATATATATATATATTCATATTTATATATACCTGGACAAGTTGACCCGGAGAGAATGCTGTCCTAACTCTCTTTTGTTTTCTATAAGGAAAGAGTGAATTCTGGTTAAAATTCGGGTCCACTGCAGCTGTTAAATTGATATATTTTTAATTAATAGTAATTTAAATTGTAACCACATATGGTTATCAATATATTGAAATTATATATATATATATGTATATATATTGAAATATTATATTATTTAATTAAAAAATGTAATGATATGAAATATGATTTAGATAATAAAATGGAATAATGTGTTATGAACAAAATTATAATTTGTAAGTTTTAAATTATATAAATTTCGCATACAAAATAGGCCATGGCCATGCACTATAGTGTGCACACTATAGTATACTCTGTATGTATTGTATATTACGGGAAATGAAAATGTTGACTTTTTTTTTAATTTATTGATTTTATTTATAATTTCAATTTAACTTTTATAAAAATCAATTACATTTTATTCAGTATCTTTTCCTATATGCTATATTCATAAAAATGAAATCTAGATATATTAAAATATATATTAAAAAATAAAATTATTTATCATTAATAAATTTGTCATAGTAAATAATTAATTAATATCAATTGATATATATATATATATATATATAATATATATGATTTAATTTATAATATATATATATATATATATATATATATATTTATGAATCATTGATTCATAATATATTTATTATAATGAATTCACTTTAATAATATCAATACAAATGTGATACATAATATTTTAAATTAACATCATTATTATATATTATTATTATTATATCATATATGATTTAATTATATATATATATTGATTACAATAATTTTCAATATATTGATTATAAATTATGATCAATATATCTATTAAATAATATATATGTAATTGTTATTTAATAATTATTCAATAAAATATCTTATAAAATAATAAAATAATATATATATATATATATATATATATATAATATGGTTATGCGATTATACGTTTATATTGTAAATTCATACATAATATTGTAATTGTATACAATTATTAAATTATTAAATTTTAATTCAAAATATAATGTTATATATAATAGTATATATACTATAGTATATAATAATATTCACACACGCATGTAAATGTATGTACATATATGTATATATGTATACATATATGTAATAATACGTTTACTTTACTTAAATCTTACATTTTATATTTCAGAAATAGTAAAATATTTCTTAATAAGTATGAATACATTTTATTTATTCATCTTTAGTATAAAATAAATAAAAATATAATTAATATCTTATAAATAAATAATATATGTTTCTCTATCTATCGAACTATATATATATATATAGTATTTTATATATAAAATACAATATTTTTATAAAAATATAATTAATATCTTATAAATAAATAATATATGTTTTTCTATCTATCTGTATAGTGTTATATAATCATCATCATATTATATATATATATATATATATATATATATATATATAATATTACATTATCTATATATCTACATAATGATTGTATAACACTATATATTATACATTTATAAGTACAATAATTTGATAAAAGCGGATTACTCATAATGTTGTAATATTAATTAAATGGAAAAATAGCTAGAAAATGATAATTCTCCTGTAATAACTGTCATAACCTATAGGTTTTATAAATATTGTTCATCATATATATATATATATATATATATATATATATATATATATATATATATATATTAATTATTATGGAGTATATATACTTCGAAGTATACTTCGTAATGTATTATAATATTTATATATATATATATATATATATATATATATTATAGCTAATATTCGGTAAAAAATAAAATTCATTCATATATATATATATTATCATATGTCTTACGTTATATTACACGATAATTAGCGTAATATTAATATAGTACATGTTATTATATAATTATTTATAAGTAAAACTATACATTAATACATTTAATATGAAATATAAATGTATATATGAATAATATATATAGATGAATTATATATATATGTGTATGTTCGTGCGACGCCGTTCATGTGTTTATGTGTATATATAAAATGTTACGAGTGTACTTTCTATATCAAGGAAGTATTGAAATTACGTTATGATTTTAAATAAGTGACCTTGAGGTCATCATTCTACTCGACCTAAATATAGTTCACTAACTATAGTTAACTATAAGCAGTTAATTAACTATATTTCGGAATAATATTTCTACATATATTTATTCGTTACTTGGTGATTGTAGATTGCAAATACATATATCTATAGATTTGTATACGCGTATACGCTATATAGTTTACTATTATAGTTACTATATATACTATATACTATAGTTAATACTATACATAATGAACATTATAATCATATATGATCATATTGAACCTATTTGAATTAAAGTATTACCATGATAATATTCCTAGAAATGTATATATATATATATATATTATTATTATATATTCTTATTGTATACAATAATATATATATATACATATGTAAATTAATCAATTATAAATTATAAATCATCAATTAATTATATAATTTAGTCTATAGATTAAATTATATAAATTAGTTTAGTATATATATATAGACTAAATAATAACTAATTATAACCTAATTAATATAAACAAGTGTAATTATTAATAATAATGTATGATGATAACCATGCAATTGATGACTGTTGAATTGTTCCTGTCTTGACAGAAACCAAGAGTAGAACGGATACTGGGCTATACGTTCGAGGTCGGTGGGAATAGATTGCGCCTGCGCAGGCGTGTGTATGTAACCAGGAGCTACCAAAGAAGATGGGGACGTCGACATTAATCCGTCGTAGAACATCTTAGAAGCGACCACGTTCACCGGTTGATGTGGCGGTTGGTGAGGGATGGGGTGAAGGGGCGGCGAAGGAGATCCGATGGATATCGAGAACTGGGTGGATATGGGGGGAGACACCCGTAATGAATCGGGCAATGATGGTAGAGCCCTACGCTTCGGTGGTTCGGCCGCCATTATAGAGTCGATGCTGAACGTGGACGTTCGCTTACGATCTGATACCAGCATCTCGATAGAACAATAGCTTGCGTTCTGATGTACGATATGCGCGTACGATGATGAATAGAACCGCGAATTACGATGGCCGAATAACTAATAAGTTTCGACGCAAGTGAATTCGTAGGCGCTTCGTTATTTATATAAGCCACGCCCACTACAATATTTGCTTCGCGTTGGTTGGTCGATTTACGAACAACAATTAACTGCATAATGATCTCGTTTACAGGTTATATTATAGTTCAACCAATACGTACGCACGCACTAATTGCCCTGGTACAGAATAGGTAATATACATCGTCGGTTTTGATTGACGTCTGGGTATCACCGAAATACCATAGTGTACAAATTAAAAGTATCTGTTTTAGATTAAAGCGAGCGATCATTCTGAATTTACATTGACATATTATCGTTATAGTAAAACATGATGCCAATTAAAATGTTGTCGAATATCAATTATTAGATTGATAATTTATGAACATGAATATTACAAATTTGTGATAATAAACATATATGTACATGTATATATATATATATATATATATATATATATACATGTAAATGTAGCAATTAGTTTACTCCTACATATAATATATTAACATACAGAGATATTTAACGTATATGTGTAGAAAATTAAAAATATAATTAAAATTAAAATATTCGCATGATAATCGTCATAACATGTTATATTCATATACATAATTTAAAATTAACATATAATTAATTATACCTATATATATATATATAAATATATACGTAATTTTAATAAATATTTTAAATAAATGTGAATATAAATATACATATATGTATACAGGTATATCTATATTATAATATATTATAAATATACGTATTTAAAAATGTAATTTAATTTAATCATTGACTCTTCTTTAAAATGAATTTCAATTTCAATTAATTTCAATGTCAATTATGAATTAATCAATTCATTTTATACTAAATTAAAAATTTTATTTACTAATTTAGTAACAAAAAAAGATTATTCTACAAATATATTTCATTATAAATATAATTTATATATATATATCAATATATCGATATATCAACTCATATGTTGTACATGTATACTGAAGTCATATCCAGAGTTGTTATTTTTCATTATAACCATCGATGTGCGTAATGTAAACATAACAATAGATTAGATTTTATAGGCCAGGTGTAAAGTGGCCGTGTGTATATCTACAGGCGTATTAAAGTGAATAGCAAGATGTACGACCTATGTAAATAAGTTAGATAAGCCATAAAGATAAGGCTCGTCCATCCGTCAGGCCATCCATTCAAATCTGCATGATTATAATATTAATTAAGTGGCATTAGTAGCGAAATTAACCGATGATGTATTATAATTCATCGTCACGCTTCGCTGACTACAATCAAGTATTGCGTAATGTCTAGCGAAACTGTTTACACATTATATTGTGTTTATGTAATATTCCATAATGGGTACTTATTTAAATATAGATAAATGTATTTATATATATATATATATATATATATATATATATATATAATTCTAACAATATATAATGTATAATATGTATAATCATATATGATATATATATATATATATATATATATATATATATATATATATATATATATATATATATAGATAGATATATTGTTTAACTAATCTCTTAATATTATATATTTATTCATTATTTATAATTATATTATAATTAGGTATTTAATATTTATATTATATATTTAATAATTTTATTATAATTATATTTATAAAATATATTTAATAATAATATAACATTATGATAAACTAGTATACTAGTATATATATATATATAGTATGTATATATATACTAGCTATATATATTTATTAATATAGTAATAAATTAATGAAATGTTTCATTCATACCATTTTCTATTACATTTATTGTATTGGTTATTTTTTGAACATAAGTTAATTTCGAATTAATCAATTACACTTACCAAATTGTTGTTTTAATAAAAGTAATGTAACATGACAAGTTCCAAAATGAATCTAAAAATAAATGTATATGCAATGCATATATATAGTGTCACTATATTACTAATTAGTATATATATATATATATATATATATATATAAATATATATATTATAAATAATTATATATTACAAAATTAACTTACCAAAATAAAATTATCACAATTTGTGTAAGTTAATTTGTTATGTATATATATATATATATATATATATATATATATATATACGTATATATACATAATATAGACGTAATTATTATACATAATATATATATATATATATATATATATATATATATATTTAGATTTAATAATACTTTTTATTAATTAATTATAAATGAATGGTATACCATTATTATAATACACATCTAATTTTTGGTTATAACTAAAGTTACAGAAATATCAGTATACTGATAGTTCTGTATATGTTATATATATAGAGATAAAATGGATATATATATATATATTGAATTGAATTGAATTGTTTATTTAAACACCAATATAGCGGGTGCCCTCTCTGGTGTATAATAATAACGAAAAATAATAAAAACAAACGAATAGAAAATACAAAATAACAAAAAATTAAATTAAATAGATTTAGATAGGATATAAAGATTAAATAACGCGTATACAAAAATAAATTAAGAAGTGTTTAAATAATGTTTTAGTTTCTTATATATATATATATATTCGTATACACATGTACATGAGTTATGGTGTTGGAGACGTTTGATAAGAGTAACATGGACCGACAGAAAGACAAATGTACGTAAGGTTATTGATAATATAAAACCAGAATGGACGCTTGAATCAAGGATAGTCAAGGCATCATTATGCTACTTTGGCCATGTTATAAGAGCAGACGGAATGGAATATGAAGTTATGGTAGGAAGACTGTGGGTTATAGAAGCAGATGGAGACCAAGGAGAAGATGACTGGATAACATAAAGAAAAACTTCTATGGAACTATCTTCAACATGATACGAGCCTCAAGATGTAGGAGGAGTTGGAGAGCTGCTGTCATCGATGTCGCCTGGGGTCGGATACGACTCGACGGCACAGGTTAACAGGTTAAATGCATATGTATGAATTGTTGCATGTGTAGAAATATGTAGTATTGCGATTGATATCGACACAATGCTTATCTCTTATTGTAATTAATAAATTACAATATGGTCAATTATTATTTATCAAATTATAATTGGATTCAAAGAGCGATATATAAAAGAATAAAATAATGTCATATATATATCAACATTTAATACATATATGTATACAGTATACAGTATACAGTAAATTAGAAATGTGTATATATATAAGTGTATACACTTATACAATAAGCTTATGCGCATGGCACTTGCATACACTATTAAAGTATAAAGAGGAGATAATAGACGATAATGTACTGTAACATATATATCAATTAAACTGCGTTTATTGTATAACATGTTTTCTACGGGTTGAACACAGTATACTGTAGTAATGATAGTATTACTAGTTCATAACTACGCGTGGTGGTATGTGTGCGTGTGTGCGTTTGTGTGTGTACGTGCGTGCGTGTGCGTGCGTGTGCGTGTGCACTACGTACCGGTGTACATGTGCTCGTATTTTGAAGTACAGAATATTGATAGCATAACAATTAATTTAAGTAGTAAGTGATCGCCTATTATATAATTATATTGATATTTTATATAGTACACTGACGAACTACATACTGGCTTCTTTGTTATTACATTCACCAATATATATATATATATATATATATATATATATATATATATATATATACATATAAATAAATACCCAAGTGTGTATATGTGTGTATTCATAATTTGTATATATTCAAATTATACTATATATAGATAGTATTTAAATATAATTATTGTGTTTTGAGATATATTATATTAATATATTAATAATAAATTGATGCAAATGTAAGATATTTGATGTATGATGAATACAATCTGGGAATCACATTATTACGTTATTACATATAAGTATCTGTTGAATTATGTCTACTTCTGCATAATTATGTAATTTATGTTCAATCCATTAACTGCAATGAACAATGCTTCAGCCATACGTATACGTATGGCTGAAGCATTGTTCATTGCAGTTAATGGATTGAACATTGTATACAATAATATGCATCTCCATTATCAATTCATATGCCCATATATAGAATGATATAATATATAAATGTTATATTTATTAAAATAAGCTGCATTTAAAAATAGAGAACAAAGGCTTTTCTTCGACCTCTATAGAACCCTATAGCTACAACCCATATATGGGGTTGTAGCTATAGGGTTGTACAACGTGTAATATACTTCTATGTAATATGAATTATAAGTTATAATTTATATAATTTATAACCCATTAGTAATCTATATACTATAGGTAATAGTTTATAAAGGATTATATATATATATATATATATATATATATATATATATATATATATATATATATATTATAGTATATATAGTTCTATTGTATAGTACTACAATAGTATATTATAACTACTCGAGTAATATATGTATATGTATACACCTATAGGTATACTACTATAGTATACTCTATTAGTACGTATTGTTCTATATAACCGTATACGGTATATATACTATTACGTAATAATAATGTCTAATGTACCTAACTGTACCTAACTTTACCTAGCTTAGATAACAGTTATATATTACTGATAACTGATAAATACAATAGATGTGTTGGCAATTTCTCACCTATACATGTGCCCATGTATGTCATTATCACATATAGATAACAACGTTTACACGGAGCTCTATCTACATTCATATATATATGTACTATAGTACATACATACATACATACTATATATAGAGAGAGCGAGTATATGACATATATATTATTATATATTTATTATATACATCATTTAAATACATTTAAAATATCGATATTTCACACACACGCACACACACTCATATACACATATACACGATAATACATATGTATATATATATATATATATATACATATGCATACGTATATATATATATATATATATATATATATATGTATGTATATTAATGTACGCATACCACGCCCAAGTTACCATGTGTCAAGAGTGTGATAATGACAATGCTACAAACAATGGCATGGTTAAGTAGTTAGGCTATACACGCATGCATTGCGTCGCGCATGCGTTGTCTATATATAGACATCGTGGTCACTATATACGTATCTACACGGTCCATTACTTCTCGAAGTCGTAATAGCGTATTACCTAAGCCATGTGCCGATACACGACCACGCTGATGATGATACGTGCACGCGCATGTTCTCTAGTCATGTTATGCGCATAATAAACAAATTGCTAATAAACATGCCTTACATAAACAGTCTCGATATCTCGTAACTAAAGGCACCCAACAAATCTGTCCGATATACGGAGGTTCTGAGGTATCGAAATGTCGATATATACGCGTGATCAGTTACAAAACTAAACGTACAATGCCGGTATGTCTGACATACGTGGGTTTATGAGATATGTCGAGTCTGAGATATCGAGAGTTGACTGTACTTATAAGCAGCGCCCTACGCGTGTATGCGGTGCAGTGGTATACTACAGAAGAGCGTGATATCTGATCGCTAACTTACAAGCTATTGTAGTACAGTAGCTAATTCTAATTCAATAAAATACAATTACAAATTATATATTAATATTGTACTAATATACTAATAAGTATATTAATCATATGTATATATAGATATATATATATATATATATATATATATATATATATAACTAATAAATACGTACACACCATATAACGATACATAACACTATATAACGATACCTATTGTGTTATGTATTTCATTGTTCAATTAATTCAGCGTAAAGTAATAATGTAACCTAAATATTGGTCACCAAATGGACGCCGTATTAGATCTGTAAATGTACTGTTTATGATATGTATGTATAGATATATTGATGGGTATATTTAAATGTATATGTAAAGCTGAACACGCATAGATGCTACGCGTGTGTTTCAACTGTATGCACATTGTGTTAGTACACATTTCACAAGCAAACTTATATTATAATATAATTACGCATATTTAGAATAATGTATTAACAAATACGTATCGAATGTGAACATTTTTTATTATACTATTTTTTAATTACACACACACGTATACGCACACGTTCGACAAATATACATACACACACATATGTGTATATATATACATATACTATGCAATTTTATAGAAAATAATATCATAATTATAAATATGTCAGGATATTATGGATATATATAGACACCTAAATAGAATGTATGACATGTTTGTTGACTAATAGCTATATATTCATATAGTCGAATTATCTTATGTATACATATACATATACTTATGTATACATATATGTACCAGAAACATTGTAAATATGTATGTTCGTATATATTCCAGTATGTATACATATAATATATAGGCATATGTATATTAATACACGTAAAGAGTATATAACAATGACAATTGTGGTATATAATAACTGTTGTGTATTGCTTAGTGTACCATTACTGATTATTATATATCGTATAGTATACTTTACATATATGTAAATGACTATATATATATATATATATATATTTATATATATTTATGTATATATTTGTATTTAATTGTATACATATCGAACTATAAACTCACGAGCAGTTTGTAACATACTTAATATGTATATATATATACTTAATTTGTAATATACTTAATATATATATATATGTATTTATATTCCTGTACGTGCTATTTCATCGTACAAAACCTTTATGCAAACAGTGTCTAGCTATTTGTTTACATATCTGTATTCAGTGCAACAATTAGGCCTATTATTCGAGGAATACTTGTCACGTGGTAATCATGTATAAAGTCACGTGATATTCAAGACTAGCTAATTTGTTATTTTGTTATTTACTTCCTTATTTGAATTAGATTTGTCTTGTTTTTTTTTCATAGATACTTTACAACAATCTATCAGGATACTACTTGGGTTATTAATTATTAAATACAATAGTAGCTATATCTAAATGTATACAGCTATATATATATATATATATATATATATATATACAGTTATATTTAAATATATGACATTATTTGTGGTTATCTAAATATATATATATATATTCTCTATAGAGTCAGTTGTGGATATTCTGACATTCTGATATTCTGATATAGATATCTCAGACTGGATATTTAGATAATTGAAAATAATTGTTCACACATTTAATTAATACATATTAATAATATACATATATATTTTTTAATAATTACTATTTCAATTATTTTTAATTAATGTAATCTATATATTTATAATCTATAATCTATAAATACTATATTATCAAATTATAACATATATTTGATTAATTAACTTAATATATGCATAATAATATACATATCTGATAAATACATATAGGTTTGTACATACCTATTTGTATATATAATATATATATAATATTATAAAATTAACATTGGTCTTGTATAAATAATATGGTGATAGGTCAAATATAATATATTGATTTATATGAACAATTATAAACATATTATTATGTTAAATATCCAATCGATAAATAATTGTATTGATTTTTTGATTTCTTTAATTGTTATCGTCTGAATAAAAGTATTATTATGTATATAGGCTAAATAATAGCTCAGTTATTTAAATCTATTTTATAAAATAATTTAAATATACACTAAATATGTACTATAGTAATATATTTAAATATAGTAAATATATTTATTTGTTTATGTTTTAAAATGAGTCCTATTTTATAGCGAAAAATTATCCAATAAAATTTAAAAATGGGGTTATCTAAAAAACTAGTATAATTAATAGTCAATAGCAATATAAAAAAATGAATTAAAATATAGGTAAAATACCTATGAAGGTAAAATGTATGACTATAGTTTAAACATACAATTAAAGTATAATGTATTACTATTGCATATACCAACAATATCAACTAGTATGATATATGATGTATTCTAATATTATTATTAGATTAACTATAGTTTACAATGTAATGTTGTTGTTCATTACAAATCCAATAAAATATTTATAATAAATTATTATAAATATAATAGTAAACGTGTATGTATTATGGCATATGTCATATTTATGATTCAATAATAGATTTTATATATAAATATGTATATAAATATATAAATTATATATAAATATGTATATATAACGGTAAATATTTTTGTTTACATTCATGTTATAATACATCTGACATAAATTGTCAGTTTCGTATTATATCCAGCCTCCATGAAAGGATGGGAACAAGCGAACCGTCAGATGTGGTATTAGTAAAGTGGGTCATGCATGTTAATGAACTTATTATAAAATAATGAAATAAGAATGTTGTATAGTTATACACATACCTATGGATATCCATAAGTATGTACATGTACGACGTATACATAAACACACAAGGTTAAAATGTTGATAACGATATCATATGTTTGTTAATACATTTAATGTATGGTAATACTTTAATTTAAATATAGCTTGGTGTGAATATTTACATCTAGGATATTACACCTATAGGTTTAATAGGTAGTTTCTATAGGTAATATAGTATATTACTAAGGTATAAAATATATTTAAATATATCTAAAATATATTTTAGTTTATAACACAATTTATTGGTAAATATATAGCCTTGCTTTTAAACAATTTCCACTACAGTGGAAATTGTTACTATATATAGTGGACTATATTTCTATGAACTATATATAGTGGAACTATATTTCTACTATATATAGTATACGTATACATATATCCATATACACACGAACGCACATACACATGTATACATGTGCACATACAAATACTTATATACATATATAGGTATATATATATATATATATAAATATATATATGTGTATATATGGATGGTATTGGAAATGGTATCCCTTAAACAAGGTACACATTTGTTAACGTTATTTATAGCTGAATTAGCATATTAATTATGTTATAATTATTGTAGGGGTTCTTTGCACAGATAAGCAGATATAGGACTGAGTTTTACGTAATTAAAACATAATAACACATGTCAAACACATTGGTGAATCTAGTCCGCTCTAGGCCATATCAAACTTATAAATGTATAAATTAATATATAACAAATGAATTATAATATTTAAATATTTAAATAACATTTGTTTAATTATATAATATATATATATACATAAATGTATACATTAATATTTAACATAATGAATTATAACATTTAAATAACATCAATAACATACATAAATTTGCTTAATTATAATGTATAATGTATACCATTGCATACATGATTATATATACACCTATATGTGATACATAAATAGTCTCCATAGAGTATGAGCGCATATATATACCTATAAATATATACTTATACTTATATACTGCTATAGTAGTATACTATTATATGTATATATATATTTATTATTACTTTAAAGTCTATTATCTATTATCTAATATTAATGGAATAATAAAATAAGATATATATACACCCATTCTTATAATGAACTGTATTGTTCGATAGTAAGTATGTCTATTTATGTATTAGCTTAATATATAACACCTATACAACGACAGAATAGAATATATTTATATCACTATATAAGAAGTATGATATAAAGCGGTATATATTATAATAATCCTATTTTTAAACGTATAATTATATCTTAAACTAAAGTCTACTTCATAATGTTATTGTTTTTATCTCATCATCATAAATATAAATGATATTCTTTCATCTTTCATTTATATAAATAAGGTAACTAATTATTATTATTATTTATATATATACAATAAAATTCCTATATATATATAGATAAGAAATATATAATACATTTTGTTCGGCATGCATAAACCAAGGCGTTTTGTTATTAAATGTAAGCCCAATGTTAATTTGTGTACCATGTCGATTTGGGTATCAATTCATATCTATTTTTCTCTCCATATTTTTGTTTATTTTTTTTGTCGTTTACCTAATAAACTATATATTATTATTATTATTATTATTATTATTATTATTATTATTATTATTATTTTTATTATTATTTTTATTATTATTATTAGTATTATTATTTTGTTATTATATATATATATATATTATATAGAAAGGTTTTATAAAAAGGTGTTATTTTATAGTTAAGTTTTCATATGAATTTATATATATATAATCCTATAAGAAATCTCGTTATAAGAATACCTCTATTGTTAATTAGGTAGAAGTGTGACTTTTAGCATAACATTAGCCTGTTATAAAAACATATATGTTAAATATAAACTATAGTTTATATTAAATATCTAGTTATATTGAATATATAATAAACATATTTTTCACTTATTATAATATCCTACCTGTAGGAAAATATCTACGTAAAATATCAAACCCCTTTAATCAAAACCCTTTTTAAATAATTTCATTTCTTAATCAGTTGAATTTCACTTTTTTTTAATTAATTAATTATTAAGGTTATTGATGTTCAAATAAAAATAAAAATATTAATATTAAATATCTAATACATACATGTATCATTATATATATATAATATATATATATATATATATATATATATATAAACTTTGTTCATGTATCATGCATGCATGATTAATACATGTATTAATATAATTTCCAAAATAAAAAACTACGGAGCGTATACTTAAGTATACTGGAGAAAAATGTAAAGACAAACCCTAAATAGAAAATTAATAATCATTGTTGACTGTTAAAATATTAGATAATAAATAACTGCTCTATTAATAGATATCGTCTTACATAATAATTTTATTATCAAAGTAATCAATCATAGTTAATGGACTATTACAAAACACCCCATTTGTCTAAACTAATTATTAGCAATTAAAAATTAATTACATGCGTATTAATAACTTAATATATATATATATATATATTAGAATACAATTATAATTAATAATAATTAAGCTCATGTATGTTAATTATTGTTCATAATAAAATACACAGGATATGTTTAGACTAAATTAATCTAGCTATATATAGATATTAGATATACCGGAAGTAGTGGGTCATTACTGCCATAAATACCAGCATTAACCCGTTCTTCAACAATACTCAATGACACAAAGGAACATCACTAGTATTTAGGGGCGTTACAGATAAATGTAAATAGAATCAATCATGACATCACACCAATGAATGCTTGAATCGAAACCCATATCATTCGAGAGAAATCCTTATTAATAAGTGGAAATTGATACGCAAACGCGTGATATTTTGCGCGGCGGTGTGTGCGTGTGTGTGTGCGTGTGTGCGTGCGTGCGTGCGTGCGTAGGTAGGTACTCGCGCGCTCAAAGATACCGGCGATTAATGAATGTGCTGGATATAGCGTATACGCTGAATAGAAACGATTAGATACTGCGAAGAGCAATCTCGCTGCGACTACAATGGGATGGCATATTGATCGGAATTAGGTACTTGTCCCCCCGCCCCGCACAACGGCGCAGGCGGAGGTGTTCGTAACGCATAAATCAAGTGAAAGGTGTTTCATTCAGTCGTACTAATCACCCTTCGTTCTATATTGACGCGTATACACTTATATATACACACACATCCACGTACCTGCGTGATTATATGATTACACATCAGAAGTGCATGTATACACAACACTGCCTCACGAAATCATGTTGCATATATATATATATATATATATATATATAAATGATCTTTATATCAATGATATTTATCAAGTTTTAAATCTTTAGAATTCTATATATATAACCATTTTTTAAATGCAATTACAATTTATAAATTATTCAAATCTTACTATTTATCACATGATTAATGCATTAAAATGAATTAATATGTATATGGAAACGTGTATAGGTAAAGTTATATAATATGTAATCCATACATCCAAATGAAATATAACACAATAAATTGATGTATTATTGTGTAATATTCATTTTATTATTATTATGTAATATAGTTAATTTACATTAATGTGAAATTTAAAAATAGTAATCACTTTCTTGTTTTATTTAAGATGTAGTATACATGTATGCTGCAGCAAAAAAAAGTTATAAAATTAAAGATTTTACTCTATTTATGAATTTTCATGAATTCCAATGGAATATTACAAATATTTATATATATATATTGTTTTAAAAAAATATTGTATTACATCATCATTAGATTTAGTTTGATAATAAAACATATCGAGACTATATATAGTCTATAGACTCTCTATTTATAAATAGGAACTCTATCGTCATTATTCTTATAATATTATTTTGTAATATAAATTAATTAAAATATAAATCATATTATTAATAACAAGATGTTATTTCAATTATTTTTGAATACTACAATATTCCTTTTATAATAACATTCAAGTATAGATGTTATTATTATTAATAATATATATATATATATATATATATGTATAATTTTACTATATAAATAAATCTGATTACATTAAATAGTAATTTCATTTATTACAAATTAAATATTAAATTTCCTATAGGAAAGGTACTCTAATGTGGATCACCTAAACACGAATACATCTAACTCATTAGTAAATGAATATTTTAATTAATTTTTTTTTTCATGTATTCTTATTTTATATTTGTTATATTATAAATATAATTTGTCCATACAAAATATTTATCAATAAGCCAATATAAATATATCAAAATATCGATCATTTTCCATATGTAATTTAATGTGGACCACTATATATGTACCTATATCTTAACCTATGTATATTAATGTATATATAATTAATGGATATATATATATATACATTATAATGTATAATTATAATTAATAATTATAATGTACATATATTCTATGATTTACAACAAAAAAAACAATTCAATTGTGTATTATATATAATAATTAAAATATATTTTAACTACATTATTTTGTATATATTAACTACATTATTTATATTATAGTTTAAAGTTGCTAATTCCAATAACACAAATGTGATATTTCCATATATGCGAATGTATTCGCATTAATCTAAGTTCTGATATAATAAATATACAATAATTGTATATAATTATATAAAATGTTCAGTGAACATTATTCATGTAACGATGTATTTTCTATTGCATCATTAATAAGTAATTCGGTATGTTAATTTACTGTTATTATGAAATGAAAAATATTCGTTCCAATCGATAATATATCATCTCTGAGATATATATATATATAATTATGTGTATTAGGTATTAATGTTTTATAGAATATATGTATACATCATGTATATTACACCTACAGGTAAATGATTATATTTTGTTATATATATATGTACATTAGTAAATATGGTTGTATTTGCTTCGGGCGACTTAATAATCTCTACAGTTGGTGTGTGTGTATGTTTATAACAAGTTTACGAGATATAGGTCATAGTTTAGGCCCAAGTATCAAAGCCACAGCTCCCGGCTAATAGTGAGATGTTTATAGGACCCTTAGTAGTACTGGTAGTGGCGTAGGACTTGATCAAACAGTGACGGGCGGGCGGGTGGGTATACGGTGCTGGTGGTGGTCATCATCAAAGCTGCCCTATCGGCCGTATCACATGGTCAGACTAATTACGCAATAGCTAATCACTTTGGCGCATGACATTCCATCCTTTTTAATAAGTCGGCCGCTAACCTAATTACACGATTGTTACACTCCGTATACGGCAGTTCAGTGTCGTGTAACCCGTTTATTAACCCCAGTGCGTGTAGGGCTTAAAGTATTGGTAATTGCACTATGCGAATTATAACTATGCCTACACGCGAACACGTATACACACACCTACATACAAACACACCTACACGACTATATAACTAACAAAGTCAGTTTATTAACGAGATACTTTGAATATTTTAGTTCGTTTTTTATAAATAAGTCAATTAAATTTCACTCTCGATATGATACCGTTTTATTATATAATAAGATTATCATAAACACATAAATTACATAAATTATTATTTTGAATCAACGTGATAGCAATCGTATTTTCTTTAATTTGATTCAACTTATTATTTATCTCATCATTATGAATTAAGTTATATTTAACTTTCTAAAACTCCAATCACATTCATAGTTATTATTTATAAATATATTGTAATGACCATGAATATACTTTGACTATATAATATATAGTATATATAACAAATATATATATATATATATATATATATATATATATATATATATATATATATGTATTGTAATATGTACATTACTATTATATATGAAATAATGTAATATAATTATAATTATATTAAATTATATATGTACTATTGCATCATATACTCATCTAATAAATATAATATATTATAGATAATATATATATATAATATATATATATATATATATATATATATATATATATATATATATATATATATATATATATATATATTATTACTATTAATATCATAAATTACTATATATATAATTAATAACATTTAATTAATTAAATTATAATTATACTAATTTATTATATCTTATTTATTCCAAATAATGTTACATTATATTAATTTATGTGTGATCCATGACATGATAGCTTCTTATGAAATATTATAAAAAATATAATATATAATATATGAATATGTGCATGTATGCATGTGTAAATTTTTGTATATATAATGTAGATATGTTGATGTATGTGCCAATTATAATGTAATTGAGTTTTCTAAATATCAAGATTTGTTGAAATGTATATTATTTATATTAATTAAAAATTAAATCAGATTTATTGTCAAATTATATTCATTTACGAACGATTCGCACACACACATACATACACACATACGCAGGAAAACACACTTACACCCTCGCAAACCTTAAATACATATATGTATACATAATTAATTAATCTTTTATTTTCATAAATTTATATTAAAATTAAATATAATATGTATTAAAATTCGCGTGAAATAATGTTGTCATGGATATAAAACTGGTTACAAGTTTGTGTTCGCACGGTTACATACAAGTACTTGTATGCATTATGTATGCTAACAGATGACACTCGATAAAATCGTATTATCTTTTCTAATTAAAAAGTCAAGCAATCTATAATATTACCATTACCCATACTAAACACTGCTTATATATAGCCTATGCTGTGTAGTATACTAGTATATATATACTATAGTGTCCTATAGAGTATAGTAACATACTACTACTACTACTACTACTACTACTACTACTACTACTACTACTACTACTACTACTACTACTACTACTGCTACTACTACTACTACTACTACTACTACTACTACTACTACTACTACTACTACTACTACTACTACTACTACTACTACTACTACTACTACTACTACTACTACTACTACTACTACTACTACTACTACTACTACTACTACTACTACTACTACATCTACTACTACTACTACTACTATAGTAGTACCATTATTACTACCACAGCAGTACCATTATTACTAGTATTGCCCTGTCTGACAGACACATTTTGACATAGATTAATCATGCGTCCGCAGTCTAATGAGGTTAAATTGAGCGTGTAGCTTGCTAATCATAGTGTTGTTATTGGAGATCGCAGGGGGTCCCTACAGCAGTTATAATACTGGTCAGTCAGTCAGGTGTGTGTGTACCTATATGTCTAGCTAGATAATCACCTGTGTGCATACACACACCTCAACTGTATATATTCGTGTACACCCTATATCGTTTGTGAAATAGCAGACGATATGATTTATATATCGTCGTCTGAGGATTATTTGTTGTCCATTCATATCTGTTGTCGTTGCTCATTAATTAATTCTTATTGGCTGTAGTTATTTTTAATTTTAACGCTGCAAATATTGTATATGTACATATATGTGGCCTATTATCAACCTTGTTTCAAATTTATCTAAATGTGTAAATATGTTCTATAATAAAATACATAGTTTATTTGTATTATATAATAAATTATATATTTGTTATAATAAAATACTATATATATATATATATATATATATATATATATATATATATATATATATATGTATATGACAACATTTAAATAAATAATATATAACAATATAACAATATATAATATATTAGATAATACTTATTAATATTAATAACAATTAAATATAATTGCAAGAATATATTCTTAGTTATTACTATAGTTATATATTTATTTATATTTATATGATAATCAAGTTTCAATTTTAACCCAACCCAGTAAGTAAAGTAATCAGTGATATTTATTAGAGCATAGTTAGTTCATCGTCATTATTTGTTCTTAACTGAGCATAATATGATTACAATTATATTACAACCATTGATAAGCAACTATGGTTTGATTACCAACTATATTATATATACTTATAAATCATTGATATTTATATGATTGTAATCAATGATAGTTAACTGATCACTAACATTTATCTATGATCATTTGGTATTCATTGATCGTCAACTTAACAGAAAAAATGTACATCAATGATATTAATATGATTATAATCAATGATAGTTAACTGATCATAAATTTAAATCAATGTTCGTAATCGAATGAATATGAATATTAATGATTGTAATCGAATTGTAATCTGTGATCGTAATCAATACATAGCCCCATGATTGTCATCTGATTACTTGCTGGATTGTAATCTGATTACTTTACTTACTAGGAACTTATATATAGATATAAATAAACTACGTAAATATAAAATACCATAAATATATACTATATATATAATATAACACACATTAATATACGCACGCACGTAAATACACGCATACATACACATAGGGGCGTCGGAACGATATTTTGTATGGGGGGGGGCTATTTATTTATATTTTATATTCTATATCCTATTATGTATTACTAATATAATTACTAATTATATCTTATTAATATCGTATACCTCTTTAGTCTATGTTAACCCTTTAATATGCAATTAATAATATTTAATTTTTATAACAATACTAAAGTAGCAATATATTAGAAAATAAATAATAAACATTAAATAATTTATTATTATATAAATATAGATTTTTATTTATAAATATATCCATCTCAATTGTGTGAATTATTTTTTGATTGATATTTGCCAATACTAATTCATTTAATCTACTATCTAGCATAGTAGACAGTAACAACGTCTTTATTATTCGTAGCTTACTAAATCCACCCTAACATGACACAGAACTTGAGGGCAAACCAATAAAAGTGTGATCAAATATATTATGCCGGAAAATATTTTTTGAATTTTAGGAGATTTTTCCATCATATATATGTTTATCCTCGTCAGATGTATTGAACTTATTAATTGATTTGAACATATGGAAATTCGATCTTTCAATCGTTAATTCTTTATACATTTTTTATTAATGTTTAGTGTAGAAAATTAATAGGATTAATAAGATTAATCTAAAAAAAAACCTTTTTTTTCATGAATTATATTATTTGTAATAATGATTCCTTTAATTTATAAGAATGTATAAATGAAGTTTCCTTGGTATAACATTTGGTTTTAATTTTCATCATTATGGAATCGAACATTCAGTATATTTTATTCTGTAAATATTAATGATAAAGTATATTAACATATTAATTGATCATATCTAATCACATTCTTATATTAACATAACATTAATAATGTTGTATTATGTTATCTAGATAATATGTATGTCTTTCGAATTTGTATTACTATTCATCTCATAAATATTTATAATAATTTATATTATATGTCTTATTATTATTCTCTGAATTAGATATAATTAGAAAATTAAATTAGATATATTTAAAATAAAAATAAATTATTATAATATTTTATAATAAACATTTATTATAAGCTATTTTGTATTTTATATAATATTTTTATAAAAGTAGGATATTAACCTTGAATCAATATAAAAACTTGTATATATAAAATATAAAATACTTTTGTTTCTATATCTTCAATAAATCTGTGCAAATTATGTCTATCATATGAATAATATTATTCAATTTAATTAGAATCATCTTTACTATTATATAATCCTTTATGTTTATTTATTATTGAGTATTATTATGATTATATATAATTATAATAATAT
Organism: Osedax fenrisi; assembly: GCA_964019155.1. Taxonomy (NCBI): domain Eukaryota; kingdom Metazoa; phylum Annelida; class Polychaeta; order Sabellida; family Siboglinidae; genus Osedax; species Osedax fenrisi. The sequence continues at coordinate 80,601,927 of OZ025239.1, forward strand.
ATGCTTTCAAGTATATTTTTATAAATGTTACCTTCAATAGTATTTGTTGGTATCATGAAAGCTTGCACCTTCATATCCAAGCTTTCAAATATCAAACTTGAAATATTCATATAACAAATATTTGACTTATTCATATTTTTTAATAATAAATTTGCAATATATTTGTGGTCATTGGTAATATATTATAATATATTATAATATATTATTGTAATATATTATATATAATCTAATTTTTTATATTATTTCATACATGATTTTCCAGTCCATCTTATTGGGCATAATGGTTTCAATGTATTTGCTTTGTTATTATTAGTATTATATACAATCCGTAATTTGATAGTTTTCATATAATAAATTCATATAATAATCACAAATCATAAACCACTCTCAAGGCTTTTCTTATATTTATATTATTATCTAATGATTATTCTATTAAGTTTATGCGATGAGCTCCACATTGTGTATCAAAATGTAAAGGCTGTCTATTCATTATTAAAGTATTTACAACATTATATTGACCAGACATATTAGCTACACCGTCATATGACTGTCCTCTTAATTTAGAAATAGGCAAGTTAAGATGTTAAAGTTCAGATAACATTAAATTTGCTATATTTTCTAAGTTGTATCCTCAGTCATATTGCATATTCCTATGCATATTTCTTTAATTTCTAGTTTTTATGTCAAATAATGATCAATATATCTTGAATTCCATCACATTGAATTGAGAAAGTCCCATTAATATCTTTCAATCAAATATTTAATAATTCAGATTTATATAGTTGAATAATTTCATTCTTAATATCACCAGATAACAAGTATCTATCAGAGATTCTCATGAATATTACCATATTTCATGGATGGGGGCAAACAATACTTAGCCCCTCCCATATGTTTGGTAACATTCTTTAGAAAAAAATGTGTATTAACAAAGACAATATACTACATTTAATATATATAAAATTTATTAATACATATTTCATGGGGGGGGCAAAACATACTTCGCCCCCCCCATATTTTTGAATGGGGGGGTCCGATACCCCCCGCCCCCCCCCCCTTCCGACGCCCCTACATACACATATAATCACACAAACACACACACACACACATATATATATATATATATATATATAGATTATAATAAACTTCGGCTGTCAATCAGTTTGCATCTAACCAATGACCTGCTTGATTGTGGTCACACCGCACGAGGTGAGGTTGACCAGTGGTCATTTGGGATTTAAATGCATAGGTATCTGGTGACAATGCATGCTGGCCTGTCTGTCTGTTCCTAGCCTGTCTTAATCGCCTATGTCAACGTTACGCCTAGCGTATGATTAACTAATTATCTATGCATATATACAGTATATCTATATACGTGTTTATGTGTGTGTGTGTGTGTGTGTGTGTGTGTGTGTGTGTGTGTGTGTGATATCGAGAATATGAGTGATAATTTCATATGTAGGCATATATATATGCATTTATATATATATATATATATATATATAAATTATATTGTTATAATATGCACATATATATATATATATATGATACTATAAGAATGATTGAAATTTCCGCGTCATTGCGTTCAATTAAATCAACTGCTTTTTCGGAGGTTTGGCGTAAACGTTCAATTAAAAGGCACGTGATTTATGAATAGATAAGCAAGTCGCTAAATAGTGGCGTGGCGCTGTAGAATGTTATTGTTGATGCCATACAATGTCGAGTAATTGTTGTACGTCGCTTTACTGAATTCGTCATTCGATTTATCGTTTCATTTTAAACACAGACGTTAGTCAACTCCCCTCCTAAAGTTTTCGCGGCGAATATTCACAATGGGCGTGTTTTAAGTACCGGGGCGTGGTCTAATCACCGTGGGCGTCATTCTGTGTAATTGCTGAAATGTGAGTAGATGAAATAATGCGCGATATTTGACAAGTTCAATTAGCAGTATATATATATATATATATATATATATATATATATATATACACCTATTTCATACTATAGTATATAAACATATATATATATATATATATATATATATATATATATATATAATAGTGCAATTGATACTCATTAAATTAGCTAGGAATCAATAAGGAATATTCTCACGGTATAAAGAAGACATATTAAAAAGGCTATATAAATACTACATAAATATATGTATATAAATAAAACTAAATTTTAAAAGTATTACAATACTTGATCATATTGTATAGTATACATGTTATATATAGACAAGGCCCCGTTGTTCAATAGAAGCGCGGACAAGCACCTACTTATGCAGGTGAAGCACTTTACTCGTACGTACGATGGTGTTGCTAGTGATACGCATAAGCGGATTACTCTAAGCGCGCTACTAATGGTATTCATACACACATCCATACACATCTTCACACGCATATGTGTGTGTGTGTACGTATATAATTACATACATATAATGAGTTACTTATAACCGCGGTGTCAAACATGTAAAGCGTATACACTCGTCATAATCATCCTACATGATCTGATCTGTTCATAAGTGTGGGTGTGTGTGTGCGTATGTGTGTGTGTGTGTGTGGGTGCGTATGTGTGTGTGTGTGTGGGTGCGTATATGTTATACACACATATACGCGTGTTCTTATACGAACATGTATTCGTATATTCATATATATGCATATGAATAACTGTATTGTCAAGCATATAACCTGTAAATTATAACGATTCTAATGTTATGTTGAACATATTATATATATATATATATATATATATATATATAATTCCACTGCCTATGTATAGCCTATAGGCATATTACCTGTATATATAAATATATAATTGTGCGTATACATTTTTAAAGATGAGTACATACTTATACCTGTAAACATTACTTTCCTATTTATATGCAAGCATATATGTTATAGGATCTATATGTATACATGCTTGCATATAAATATAATGTATATAAATTATATATTCTATAGTATATAATTATATATATATATATATATATATAATTATAAGAAATAATTTGTTGTGTACAATTAATGATATCGTAAATATTTCGATATTAAAATAAATGGGTTTATTGGAATGTAGACCTTCTGTATATCTCCCTGCCTATATATATATACCTTTAACCTACCTTATATCTTATATCTATCTAACATATTCGCACGCATACATTTAAACACCCTAACATAATATATACATATTTAAATAATATATAATGTTAGTGGTATAGTTAATATAAACGCTCGAATAGAGATAATAATTACAAATAGCATAACACATACGAAATACTGATAGAGTACTTACAAATAAGTAAAGGTTTTCAACAATAAATAGTTAAATATATCGTTTACATAAACTATATTACTTTTAAAATAATTGTAGTCGATAATACCGATCTTATATCTATAGACAATTTTAGTTGAGATATCTTAATATTTAAAACGTTATCTTTTAATTAGACTTATATGAATACATACTTTATAATAATGTATATGCTACGCATTCTATGCATATATGCTTAATATAGTTAGGTCACATATAGGTTAAATCATACTTAAATACATAATCAGACATATATATTTAAGGGTGAACATTGGCATTGGGGATTACCATGTTAATTTTAGCTCTAGCTAAAACGTTAACACAACTAATAAAGATAATGAAGTCATGTGTTTCTATTCAATAGATAGTATCCTACTTCATATAATAATTGATATTTAATAAATATAATTTATTGAAAATTATGTAAAAAAAAATAGTTAAAATATTTTTTATATTTTTTTATTATAAATGTGAAGTTTATTATAATTACTTTTAATAATATAAAGTATAATAACATATCCTTCATAATTTATATAGTGTTACATGTTATTCATATACAGCAAAAATTCCAGATAGAAATATTAAAAATCAATGAAGTAGTATGCATGTACGTATGCATGTATGCTTACTAAGTGGAAAAAGTAAAAAATTGAGAAAATTACATTCAAAGTTTTTAAAATAAATAATCACAGAAAATAAATATTAAATTTACGAATATGCATACTTAATAGATTATATATATATTGATATAAATAATCAAAAATAATTAAAAGTATTGTGATTTTACACATATATATGATAAAAACACATATACATATCACATATGTGATAAAAAGATACTGAACATGGATAATATGCATAGAGCTAAAGAGAAATTTCTCTTTAGCTCTATGATAATATGTAATAACAAAATATTTAAAAAATAAAAATATTATACTTATTTTAACGCCAGGGATATTTTTTATATTATTTTTATAATTGAGAAGGTTTTTGGTTTTTATCGAATTTTTTTTCATAAATTTAAAAACGTAAATTGAAAAACTAAGTTTATTGGTAATAATAATATAATATAATTAATTGAAAATTAAAAATACATCTTTAGATTATTATGCAATTATTAATATTGTATACATTATTAAATATTTGTTGTATACAAATTATTTATATATATATGTTTATAGTTGTTGATATATGTATAGTGTCCGTATTAAAGTACTGTATGACGAATAGTATAAGTAAGAATGAATATCGTATATATATATATATATATATATATATATAAATATATATATTATTATACTAATGAATTATAACCATGCAATAGGGTATCGTGTTGATAGTGTTGGTAATACGGTCACTGACCGTCGGTCAGTGTACTTCGTACAATGTCCGTATTAGGATATGTTCCATTATTATGAATCATAATGTATGATGCATGTGCTTTAACCTTGTCTATGCATGAAGCATTATTTATGATATAACTATTAAAAAGGTATATATATATATATATATATATATAGTTGTACAATACGTTTTGAATTAATAGTATTCCTTATAGAAATAGTAAATCAGCCTATATAATTGTTAGTTACTATCAGTTATCAAAAATACATCGACTAATTCTAGGATAGCAACCTACATGTTTTATTTCACACCTTGTTCACATTGTATTTTATAAACAAATACTAATCATCTTTAGATATGGCTATCTTAATTATTTATAAATCTATCAACAACTAATTCTGTCATCTCCTGTGTTCCAACATTTCACATGTATTCGTCATTATTTATCTTCTGCAGCCACGTTATTGCGTCTTACCCCACACATAATGTACCCCCTCCCCAATGGGGTGCCCTCATCCTACAAAAAATGTTTAATAAATACAATATTCATAATTATATAAATAGTCTAAATAAGTATTTTTTATTTTTTAATTATTTAAAATATTTCTGATATATCCAATAAACTGCTTTTTTATTGAGTTTTAAAAATCATTAAAAAAATATCATCTTTAAACCTTCTCACGAATATACAAATGTATCGATATAAAACAGAACAATATATTTTTTAAATTTAAAGCATTCTAAACATTATATACATAATTTCTATATTTGTTAAAATATATTAATTAAGTTATCTAGAGGTCATATATATGCTAAATAGTTGAAATATCTCTGAAGATTTTTCCACTTATTTAATGTTATTATTCTTTTTACACATATGTATTTGAATGTATATATTAAAATATTATATAATATTATAATAAGGATGTCTATAAATTGTTGATAACATTATATTTAAATGTCTAACATTTATTTATATAGTTTCTATTTCTAGGTTATCTTCTATATTTAAGTTACAGTTTATATTAATGTATACTCTATAGAGTATATGTTAGTGTTATTTTATTATATAAATTGCTACTCCATTAGCTACTCCTACCTCTTTTAGTATTTTTTATTTTCTATATTAAAAACCAGTGTTATCAAATAATTGTAGATATGTACATTCATTTTAGTTAAGTATATCTCTGTTAAGAACATACTTTCTTGTTAATGTAATTTTGCTTTTAGAAATATTTTTAGTTTATCAACTTTTTATTTAAACTTTCTTTAAACACTTTCACCTTGTAATTGATTCTCTGTAGATGTATTCGAAGTTTCTACATGAATTGTTCTTTACTAAATGCTATGGTAATTACGAGGTGTCTATAATCATTATTTTTAAAAGTATAGGCTAATTCTATGAATTTATTTTATTAGGTTTCATTTTCGAGAGTAACCTTTAAGGGTCTCCTATTATTATCATATTTAAATGTTCCTAAACGGTGACAAGATATAATATTAATAATTTCATTATTATTAAAATTTTCAATTTCAATTCATTTTATTTTTATTTAATTAATCTTTTATTCTAATATTTTTCAATCGTATTTTCTATATTATATATTATTATTTATCTATCATGTAAACTTTTAATTTTATTTATTTTTAAAGTTTCATCCACTTTTTTCCTAATATTAGCATAATAAGTGTTTTCTATATTTTGTAATGTTATCTTTAATTGGTATTCCTATATATTTTTTAAGTTTTTTCAGCAAATGTTACATTATTATTTATTTTAAATTGATTATTAATATTATAATTAATTTCTTCTAAAAGTATAATTGTTATTACTATTATTATCTTTTGAATCATTAATTATTTTATTTTGATTTATAAAAATATATGTGTAACATTTTTATAATTTTCTATAACATTTCTATGGTATCATTATAATTTGGTTTTATTGCTTGATTATTTAATATTTATGTATCGATAGCTTCAATATGATTAATAGAGCAGTTTACTTAAACTTAGTCATTTAATTTTTAGTAATTTAACAAGCTTGTTTCGTTTTCATATGCATTTTATAAAAGCACTAATATTTTTAAATATCGATGCCCTAATAATAACAAATATCGAAACCTATAGGTTGTATGTATACATAAATTAATAAACCTATAAATGTATGTCCTATAGAACATTTAAAACTAGGATATAAATGTTTGGTGTCATAACTGGGCTATGAAAGCTACAACAGTTATGTATCGTACCGTTTGTTTGTCCATATACATATTGTATATAAACAAAATAGGTTAAATATGTTAATTAGTATTACAAGTCATCTTTTCATATAGGTACATATCGTATATGTATAGCTAATATGTATTCAATTTATTCATTAGAAATTATTTATTCAAATTGCGTGCTTTTTATATACATATTTAGAGCAATATTACCTTAGCTTACAGGTCGATCTTGCTCGGTAGTCCATTACATAGTTCTTCCATCTTTATCTATCATTCATCGCCGTCTTTATTTCGTCTATCGTTAGCAGATCGGTAGCATCATTCCGAAGTTGATCTATGTACGTCTTCGCTTGGCGTCCACGCGAACGGTTACCATGTTGTGGTTGCCAGAGTACCAGGTCGCTAGCTACTTCATCGTTGCTTCTCCAACAGTGACCGGTGAGCATGCGTATAGATTTTCTCATTTTTGGAATATCGCCATATAGTTGCCCTTTTATTAGATGATCTCACTAGGATTTGTTTGTTACAACTCGTTGCATGCGTGTGAATGTTTCATCAATCTTTTTCTCTAGCGAGGTTGTTAGAGTCCAGGTAACAGAACCGTAAACAAGCTGACTGCAGCTCTGAAAAACGTATTTTAAGACGAGTACTTAGATTTGATTTCCAGATTATATTCATACTATTTAATGCTGCCCAGGCTTTGGAGATCCTTATATTAACATATCTTTAGTTGATCTAATATAGATCACTAGATATTTAAAATGTTCTACTTGATTTATTATACTTCCACAGCGCAATATAATTTTATAACTATTTTGAAAAATATCCCCATCTGGTGTATTTATACCCAGTCGTTATTTGTAAAAAAGGTCTTGGCCCGGGTTTATAACTGTTTTACAAATAACGGCACCCCAAATGTATTAAAATGTATGTAATATGTTGCGGACATTTTAACTAGCAACATTTACTATAGTAAATACTATAGCTATAGCTGCATATTTATTATAGATATTATACTATAATTAGACATATACATAAATAGGATAAGTGATTACATCCTTTACAGTGTCGGTAGTTATCCCTACTACAATAGTGTCTATTTCACAACTCTTTCTTATATGTATAGCATATTCAATATGTAGCATATAGATTCTATAGAGATATAATTGTAATCGTATACGACCTCATACTTTTTAGCATTAACCCGATCTTAGATATGTGTATTCATAACTACTGGAACCCCCCGATCTGATTCTGGTACTTTTAGAAAATACAGTGAGACTTTATAAACATAGTACCATGATCGGTAAATATTATATAAATAAATGTAATAGACTATTACATTTAACACTTACATTAATAACTCATTCTAACATGCAATATGTTAATCTAATCGTGTATGTAATATATAAAATAATACATAGTATCCTTGTTGTGTAATGATAATTATGCAATACTATCGGATTGCATTTAATAATAATACAAATAAATTTTTTGTCGAATAAAGATAACATGGGTATTATCAAGAATATGTATTTTTATCATAGTATAAATTATGTTGTTATGTAGGAACCAATTGGGGTTTATAATACATCGTTTACCCCACTATTATATTACTTAATTAACAATATTAATATGATTGCCTCATGGTTCCCATTGGATCCATATTCCATCTCGAGCCCTATATAAACCCCACACGAAACTATTGGATCCTCTCTGATTATCATATTATCTTCTACATCTAACTATATAAAACTTAAATTACATATCTTTATTATCTAAGTTCATAACAATTTAAAATTATAAGTTATGATATTATGGAATAGGCTATTAATAACCTAGATATAACTATAAAGGAGGTAAGTTGGTAATGGTTTTATAATCGAATACGATTTGATATATCGATGTATAACTGATATACAAAATTCTTCTTTTTAATATTTTACCCTATCTAAGACTTTTTTATTTGTAACTATCCGATCCGATCTGATTAGGGTATTTAACAAAATATAGTGAGACTTTATAATTATGTTCATTTACATCAATATAATACTGTAACCTACTATACTATATATATATATATATATATATATATATATATAGAACCAACTTATATCATATACACTAAACATATGTACAAGCCTTGTGTTTACTAAGTCGGTGTTACATGACAATGATATACGCATGCGTCACACACTAAACACATCGGTTACCAGTTTAGTCACCAGCACAGTGATTAGCTGATATATTAGTAGTCAATAAATCTCGTATATTAATAATCATTGGTTGTATTGTTTGTCAAACCATAGTCGTAGATTACCAAATCACAGACTGTTGTATAATTCGTTTGATCTCCCCTCCTCGATATTGCAGATACTCTGTACTGATACTGATGTGTCGGCCCTGCATTGTAGTGATGCATTGTTATTAATCTTAGTACGCTGTAACACTATAACCACGTACTATGGCCTACTTAACGCTAAACGTTACATAACTTGTTAATAACAACGTTTGAGATGAAAGCACTTCTCACTCGTCACCATATCGTTGTGCCGCTGGCTCTCTATGCTGTACATTCTGCACTTCTCGGAGTGCACATATCTACCTTATGTATCTATATTATTACTATTATTTAAATAATCAGGTAGTATAACTAATATGTATAACTTTTGTATATTATATAGGACAATGAATCATCGATTGTTTACAATATACGCGTATCTAATACGTGCCTATGTTACATTACTTGTTGATTGTGTATATTGAGTATATTATCTAGGTATATACCTATATATATATATATATGCGTATAAATATGTATTAATATTTCACTTGATTATCATTCTAACGATATGCATATTCACCTATTTAGATTATTGAATATTGAATATATTAGATAGCATTCGAATGTATTTCATACTTTTGGTTCTTTTACAAATTGCATTTAAATATTAATGTAAAATCGATTATAAATGAATGGTAAAATTGAGCCCATTATTTATCCCATATTTGTTATGATATATGTGTTATATAACATATGTATATATCATTAATCTAGGATCCAGATCCTATAGGGTATCGATCTTGATACGTAAGGATGTCTGAGTTCTGAGTTTATATCGTATATATTAATTAACACAAGTCAACACTTGCTAAGTATATAGTTATCTAGAAGAGAAGGTCAAGTTGAGTATGTCAAGGGTCGTAGGTCATAATCAATGACAATTAATAATAATACAACAATATGTATATTTTCAAGAATACATTTTCTATGATTTTTTGAATGTAGTATAATTTGACTCAATGAATATCATATTTTAATTTCGATTATTTTATCATAGACTGTAATGATAAATTTTATTTTATTTCTTATAGATTTTTGGATTATTTTATATTTATATTATTATTTTATATTTATCTGTTTTCGTTGAAATCCATTTGAACTTATTTTTAACTTTCAACAATATCAGTATACAGTTAATAAGTGTAGTATATAGTTGATATTTAGTAAATAGGTGTTAAACCTACCATATATGGTTACCTATGTAACAAATGAGTATATCAAATGTTTAGTAGTTTAGTTATAATTTTAATAGAACCTATAAACCATCTAAAAATTAAAATTCATATATTTGTATTTCAAGCATTATATTTATTATTTACTGTTACATATAATATCATATAATAAATAAATGATGGATAATAAAATGAAAATATACAAATTATGGAAAATAGAATATTAATATATATATATATATATAGAATGTATTAAATAGAATATTCATTATTATTTCTTCATTTGTTAAAACCTAGGTTTTTATAGCTGGGAATGATGAGGTTGACGTTAAGGTTATAACCTATAAGTTATGTAATAGGATACATAATAGGAAATGGATTATAGTATAATGAAAAGTAATAATTGTTGCAAACAACTGTTAAAACAACTGCAGTTATAATGATGATATTAAATTATATCGTAAGTATAGCCTACAAGGCCTACATATAGCCTACATATAGGTAACGGTAATTAACTCTATTACAACTACATGTACTATGTAATATATGTCAATATCGGTAACGCATACATACAATGATCATATATTATTAGGGTACTATATTTATAGTACACTAACCTTAGTATACTAACCTCTTTATGGTTTCCCGGAATTTCCTGCAGCATTACACCAGATTAACAGAGCCTTTTCTATTACATCATAGGATATAACTGTACTCCTTTAGGTTTATTACACTTTTATTTAACAATAATAATATTTACCCAATATGCAATTGTTGAGTACCCATCCCCTAATCGTATTGCTATTTCTTGTGTCGGTTTACTAGCATTCATTTCCTCTATATCCATACATGGCTGTCAGCCAATTATACAACGATACAACCTACCACTTTCGCATGATGTTAATACACGAATAATAATATCTGTCCATCATTATTAATGAATACAAAAATACACTGTATATTCATTGTGTTGTTAGTGTATACACCATATATGGTTAACATAGGTATTGTTTAAATTGCCATTAATTTACATTAAATAGAGGTTATAATTTAAAGATATCACTTATCAAGCGTGTACATTCGTGTGTATGTGGGTGTGTACATGTTTGCATAGCTTTAGTAGGGTGATTGCACACTAACACACACATAGCATCTTAGTTAGCTTGCATACACTGTTAATATGCTCAACTATATATGCGAATTATACATACTATAGCATATAGGGGAAAGTTTCCGATTACCGACCCCCTCTCGTATCTCAGTAACTATAAGAGATATCAAAACATTATATATTCACGAACTGTTAGTAATTTAATGATACATATGAATAAGTATTGTTTTTAAAAATATTTAATCCTACAATTGTTATTTGATCAAATGTAATATTCTGTTTTTACTTTTTAAATATTTGAATAATAACTTTTTTTAAATCATTGTAAATTCTTTATTAATTAAAAGAAAACTTAATACTGCGCATAATATTGTAGATCAATAAAATGTGTATAACTATTATAAAAATAATTCAATTTGAATAACTATTAACCAGAATATTTTAATTATAACAACCCATGTGATTTTCCTAATACCGACCCCCTAAATTACCCTAATACCGACCCCATGTGATTTATAATATCCAATCAAAATAGATCAATATTTTACTTTAAAATATGTCATAAGTTGTTTGTGTATCATTGATATAGATTAAGGATTCATGATTACATTATATTATATACATACTGATTAATAACTAAATATTAAATAATAATACACACTATTTTAATATAATTACTATAGTTTAAATTTAAATTTAATATTACTATTAAAACATAAATTCAATAAAAAATAATTATTTATATTTATTTATATCTACTATGTTGATTGGATATTATAATACTAACATTATTTATACCACGGTTATTTTAGGGGGTCGGTAATAGGAGAAGGGGGTCGGTATTAGGAACAGGTATCCGATTACCGACCCCCCTGTTTATTCTTGTAAATATAATGATATCAAAAATTTAAAATAACCACATTATTCATTGCCATAATATTACCCTATTTACAAAATTTCAAATAAATATATTTAATATTTAATAAGTTATTATAAATAATCATTTAGGGGTCGGTAATCGTAGACTTTCCCCTAGCTAAAACTATGTACTATATTCATAATGTCAATATACGTGATATAACATTTTAAATATTGTAGTAATATGTTGTCGATACATTAGTATTGTCGATATAGCCGATATGATATGGCATGTATTATTAAATGTAAATTCCATAAAATATATAGATATAAATTGTCGCTATAATCTATATTCCGATGCACTTGGCTGTCGATATAGACTGCTTAATCGTATATATATATATATATATATATATATATATATATATATATATATATATATATATGTGTGTGTGTGTGTGACATACGGAAAATAATGTTCTTATAACAATCATAATAACATTAAGTATGTAGCTATAACAATGGTAAATAATAGTATATTATTGTATAATCATATAATCACCTAATATTGTATGTAGGCTGTATGGTAAATAGATTGTTTAATTGCAATTACCATGGTTACCGTCGTCTATAACATATGTCCTTGATGTAATCAAGGTCAATGGCACACTTCATCATCGTCAACCACACTAACACCACTTCACAAGAAAATAATCATAGCACCAATAGGGGTATACCCCTACCACTATTAATATGTCACACATGTATCATACACTTGAACATAACCCTACCCCATCTACACCATTTAGGCGCCCTTATGCGCATATATTGAAGCGGTCAATACTTATGAATTGTAGAACATATTAACATGTTATATGATACATTATTAGAACTACATAATACATTATTAAATATAAAACTTATTCTACAATTTTTCAATTAATAATTAAGATAATTAAGATTCAAACTTTAATGCGAGGAATGGATATGGGCAATATTAACACATATCGTATGTTATGCATGCATCGCATAATGCGAGTCGCATTGCATATTTTAATTCATAATACTTTATTGGTTTCGTTATATTTTCAAAATAATTATAAATATAATAATAAAATAATATAAATGTACACCTACAATTTATATTATTATACTTATATCATTAAGTGGTATACCATGCCTATAGGCTACAGTTGCTCAGTGAAAATACCTGTCCGTAATGTTAATAGATATGCACTATACTATTATATATAATCAACGTATTACATATAGATAAGCGTATTATTATCTTTGTTGGGTATAACTTATATTAATTAATATAATTTATATGACATAAATATCTAAAATAAGCAAAATTAAACTTGATTTTTGTTAAATAAAACAAAGGGCTAAACGATGGACTAGTTAATATTATAATTGATCATCCCTAAATATATATTAAATGAATTAATTACTAATTAAAAAATAAATGTACATATTTATTCGGGTGTGTAATTTTGTACTAACAAAACACTTCTATACCTACGAGGTCATATGTCAAATATCATATTAATACTAGATATTTGTCGTGCTTAAAGTTTCCCAATACTTAACATTCTCACTATAGTTAAATTTTCTGTAGTCATTGTTAATCGATTAAATCTAATTATATGTTAGCTATTTTGCTAATATATACCTACCTATTAATAACAATAGTAATAACAACAGAAACACAAATAGAAACAGTATCAGTAGCACTATTAACAATAGTAGGTCTACTGCTACTTACTATAACTATTACTCTTAATATTAGTATATATATATAATTAATAAAATAGTTTATTCATTATTTATACTAACAAATCATATTTCCATGATATGTTTATTTTCGTTTCTTTACTCAGAGGCATATTTTTCATTAGAGATTGTCTACTATAATACATAATATAGTATCCCCTCTCATTTATTTAGTATTCATACTGTAATTTATATTATATATAACACATATTTTGAATGTATATAACATAATAGAATTTTCATAGTTATATATATATATATATATATATATTATGTATGATAATATATAAGTTGTAATATTGATATATAAATAATCTATATTTTACAATGTGTATAGTATTTAAACTGTAACTAATGTATAGTACATGTTATACACGTATATAGGATTCTATCATAGGTTATCTTATGTTATTTATGTATTACCTATTTCTAACAGAACACCAGCACACCTGCAGAGAGGTACATCTACATCTACATCTACATCTACATCTACATCTACATCTACATCTACATCTACATCTACATCTACATCTACATCTACATCTACATCTACATCTACATCTACATCTGCATATACATCTACATCTACATCTACATCTACATCTGCATATACATCTACATCTGCATATACATCTATATCTACATCTACATCTACATCTACATCTACATCTACATCTACATCTACATCTACATCTACATCTACATCTACATCTACATCTGCATATACATCTACATCTGCATATACATCTACATCTACATCTACATCTACATCTACATCTACATCTACATCTACATCTATATAACAGTGCTGCTTATTCGACATCAATGTAATCTCAAAGTAGTGACGATTCGTCATCAACCGACAGAAACATAGAAATACTGTTTACGTAATGAAAATAATGATATCGATGTCCACTTGGACAATCAGATTTGGTATCCAATGCGTTACTATTAACCGGACTGATATGTTCGAGTTAGAGTTAACGGTGTTCCATAAGTGTCATGGAAGGTATAATTTAAAATACTAAAATTATTATTTAATTATTATAAATTCTAAGTTAACAGTGAGAATTCTACTTGGCTTGGTGTCATTTCTAAGCTTGTTATGAAGTGTCAGAAACGTGATGTCATGGGAAGTATATGGCAATCACCTATAATAGGCGATTCCCATTCCGCATTCACATTAAATGTGTGTCAACAGAGTCTGCTAATCGGGTGTATCTATACCACAAGCGGTTCCAACAAATATCGTACTATATTTGAACATTAGCAAAGAAGGTTTTTTTTATTATATATGTGTGATTATATAATATATATATATATACAATTATTGTAGTTGGCTTGTAAGAAGGCTATGCGGTATGTGTTACAGTTGCAGTAATATATAGGACAGTTTCATATTCAGAAGTATCTTATTTTAGCCTATTATTTGATGGTTCATTGCTGAGCCATGACGAAAGTAAGTCAAAATAATGAGTAATGTTTATAATAGAATATTACTCTAGTCTGGTGATTGACTTAGAAATCATGTGCAATTAATGCCATGTAATTATTTCTGCAAATTTATAATTATCCAATTTATTTATAATTTTAAAACTAGATTCCTATGTGAATTGAATAAAAATCCATAGCAGAGTCATGCCAATGATTTTCTCATAAACTATACTGGATATTTTGGAGGAATGGAAGTTACCCAGCAAACAATATATTCGACGCTTTTGGACGCCATGCGCCTAAAAGTTCCGGAATTAATTCGTCACTTTGATGACAATTTGCGCCCAAAAGCGTCGAATTGTTCTATTGTACTTTGAACGCTGTTGCGCCCAAAAGCGTAGAATTTGCGACGAATTCAATATCGATTCGGAACTGAAGCGCCCAAAAGCGTCGAATTTGCGCCTAAAATCCTATTGTACTTTGGACGCTGTTGCGCCCAAAAGCGTCGAATTTGCGACGAATTCAATATCGATTCGGAACTGAAGCGCCCAAAAGCGTCGAAAAAGCGACGAATATATCGATTCGGAATCAAAGCGTCCAAAAGCGACGAAAAAGTGAGGAATTCAATATAATTCGGAACTGAAGCGCCCAAAAGCGTCGAAAAAGCGACGAATTCAATATGATTGAGAACTGAAGCGCCCAAAAGCGTCGAAAAAGCGACGAATATATCTATTCGGAATCAAAGCGTCCAAAAGCGTCGAAAAAGCGCCCATAAATTCTCAAAAGCGTCCAAAAGCGTCGATAAATTGTTTGCTGGGTAGTTATAAATATAATAATAAAAAGAATAACTAACAAATAATAATAAACTAGGTTGTTGTTGCTGCTAAGAATGTGTGGCTCCACTCACTAAATGTAATTAGCGTAAACAATGCTATTATGATGTGCGATGGAGGTACACAGGCGTTCATATCAGTCTGTTGCGGTGAATACTTGATGACGATAGAGGAATGTAACAATTACAACGGAAAGGTTAATATATTCATGACATATAGGATTGTGTGAGACACTTGCATCTATAACTAGGTTATCACTTACGAAAAGTGAATGATATAGCAACTACGTAGATTAGATTAGAACTGAGGTAGGTTTACATGCAAAGTTGACAATTAACGCTATCAACAAATTTTAAATATATTATAGTAGAATTGTTATTTTACTAATAATATATAAACACAACTATAATAACTATGTCAACATTAAGAGCTATCAAGTTAATATTTGTGTATTATTTTAATTATTTTTTTACGACATTTTTGTTTTTTTTAAAATATAATTTATTGGTAGGATATAAGTATAATACTATAACACACACATATATATATATATATATATATATATATATATATATATATATATATATATATATATACATTAATTGTAATACGACATATCTATATTTAGATTCTGTAACCGAGATTATAGGGACTTATAACCTATATAATCTTGGTTACAAAATATATTTTGTATGAATTTAATTTGTTCATAATTAATTATTACTACATAGGACTATATATATATAATGTGGTATATCCGATTAAAATTTAACTAATTAGTAGATTATAAACCATATATAGATATGGAACAAGCTACCTTAGGCGATAAAAAGTGCTCCATTGTGCTTTCGTTTCAATCTTCCGCACAAGAAACATCATTTATTATAATTATTTTTGTTAATATTATTTGATTAAACTTTAGAGAATTGTAATAATAATAATAATATATAAGTCTACACCAAACTATGCAAATGATTTATTGTCGTTCGACCTGTATTTTTCCATTCTTGGAAAACATAAAAATAAATCTTATTTTGAACGATATTATATAACTCTTGTACATACTTTGCATAGTTCTTCCAGGATAAAGTATAAAAGATAATTTATCTTCTCCCTAACTGCCTTCCCATCATTTATGATCAAATTATCACTCATCCTCGTCACTAGTCCTGATTTCGTCACTATCGCCCTGTCGCTCCTTCATACTCATTTTAATACAGCGATCAAATATAACTCATATATACCCCATTACACTCCTCCTTCTCACGAATTGTGCTCCCACTTTGCTCCTATACTTTTGTGACATTATCCGTACTTCCCTACCACTGTTGTTCCTGATTCCATGAATTTAGCTTGCATCATTCCATTTCTCAAGAATCTTGATACTTCCATTCTTTCCTATTATCTATCAATTTTCTACTATTTCGAAAGTATTTGAACTGGTTGTTTCCTCTCAACTCACCTCATATATGATATATCTAGTGTCATACTATATTGCTGACAAATTCCAAAGCGCATATATACCTCTTGGAGACATAGAGACGGATCTAACTAATAGTATTAATGAAATTGACTCCTATACCTATTTAATACTTATTTACCTTTCGTTTGCCTTTGACACAGTTAACCATGCTATTATTAATACTATACTCAATGATATTGGAATTTATGGCTAAGTCCCCAACTGGCTAATATAATTTGTTTCGAATAGATCATATTCTATCAGAATCAATAACTCGACCTCTTCTCATTTCACTAAACTTCATGGTGTCCCTCGGCGTTCAGTTCTTGGCCCAATACTCTTTATTATCTAGATTATCATCATCTAAACTATTATCTCCACATATCTTCGCATTCATTATCATCTATGCTGATGATATCCAACTTTACACCTCATTTCCACTCCCATATTAATCATATTCACATACAATCCTCTCTATCTCATCATTCTGGCTGAGCTACGTTATTGGTTCTCTGTAAATTCCCTCTCTCAATATTACTTATAAAACTGATACATTCTATTATATTTTCTAAATCCAATACATTTTTCCAACTGACCTCTTCTAATCTACGTTCAATTCCCTTCTCCTCAACAGTTATCACTCTTGGCATTAGACTATCGTCTAACCTCGACTTCACATCCCAAATCTCAATTACAAAATAATTCGTCTATAACATTTATAAAGTACGAAAAAAGCTATCTTTCTCTATCACACGTAATCTAATTAATATTCTAGTATTTAGTCGCATCAGATATTGCATGTCACTATATACCTCCATGTTTCTCCAACTCCTAAGGCAACTATAGTCAACACTGTCCAACGTCGATAGGCATGTCTCCTCTACTACTCGAGAAAGTATACTCACACTTCAATTACTAAATTAATGAAGACCATTGGTTCCTGCTTCTTGCTACAACATTGGATGAATACTAACTTCTCTATTTCTTATTATCCACTATCATATTTTAGCTAGTAATATTTAGCTGTTTACCTTTTCACCGTGAATTCCCATACTACCATTAACTCTGAATTAATCTATCGTTTGTAACTACACAATACCATGTTCCTCTCTACTGAACGATCATTGCATGCCTCAAACACTAACGTACCTATAGGTATATATACCTACGATATATCATATACTATATATACCTACTATACCTACTTGTTCTTTTCTAAATTAATTTAAAAAATATTACTATGTCTCCATATTTTTATAAACGTATCTTTAATAACAAATATCCTTTACGAATTATATCTAATCTATTATCATCTCCTAACTTTTATCTATTTGCAATAAATAAAATACTGAAATATTTTTCCAATAACCTTACGAAAATACTAATGTATGCCTCTCCCGATTCAACTAATATTCTTCCCTACTAAATCTAGGTTCAGAAGGTAGCTATTTCATTCTAAATCTATAGCTCCACTAAATTTCAACTACCTTTTGTACCTATAACATGTACATAACGCTCTATTACAACTTCTCAATACTCATCTCGTATATTTATACCATTCTCGCTATATATATACTCCATGTCCTCTCCCTAATCTACATATATATATTATTTTACCCTCAATTATATTAATTACTACTTTGATCTACCCTACTTTCTCTTCGCTACCAAAATGCTGCTCTACCTATCTCCCATACCTTCAGCAAAACATCGCTATATGCTAAAGCTTTTACAAATTCTGGTATAACTATTTGGAATTACCTCCCTCCTACAATCTTTTCTATTAGCTCCAAATACTATTCACAACACTTAATTTTTCTCTCTTCCCCAATATATAAACCAATTAACCTCGTATTTCTGTATCCTTACTTTATCTCTTTTTACCTATTGTTATAACATACTTTTTATTGGAAATTGTTTTCTTTCAATATATTGTTGTTCTATTATTATTTACAGTTTATAATAAAGTATATATAATTAAATCACTAAATATTAATGGAATTAGATAAATTCCTATAAGTAAATATTTTAATGTATAATAATTTTATATTTTATAATTTAATATTATATTTTATTAAAACATATACAAATAAATATTATTAATAATAAAATAATTAACTAATATATATGATTAAATAGTATTATTCAATAGACCACATACATATTAATACTAATATGAAACGTATACACTTGGTACATAATTATAAACTATCTAGACTTCATGGTATGTAATTAACTTTTATTAGTCATTTGTACACTCACTATTGTATGTTTTGTTATTAAATATTAGACGTATAATTATGATGTATTATCGGGTTATAAGTTATAGCATCGATATAAAGAAAGCTTTCGTTACATCGATGGGTTATAGATATAGCTTGTAGATATACAACATCATTAATAGTGTAGACTGGTTATTAGTTATCAATGTTATTCAATGTAAGAAATTAATTTAGATTATAATTATGCTTTCTTTGTACCTACACACACACATGTATATATTAATATATAATTATGTATACTTATATAATAGTAGATATCATAATTATAGTGTATTTTGTATGATAAGCTCGCAATAAGCCTTGCATCATTCTATAATTTAAATCATATTACAAATAATGCAACTATATTTACGTGAGCCTACTACTATATTCTACATGATTGGTTGTAAAACTATTTGTTCCATGGAAATATGTGTATATACAGATTATTAATACATATGGCGCTTTGATTTCTAAATTTGAAAGTTTTTAAACTTCACAAAATAATAATTCAACTGCTAAACAATAATTTGTTAGAAAATAATAGTATTTTAATAAGTTAATAAATACAAATAAACTATTTAAATTATATAAAATATTATATTTATCCGATAAAATATTCATCACTAACTTTAATATACTATAATAAAGAATCATCCGATTATGAATATTTTTTATTATTATATATATTTATATATAATTTATATAAATATAATACATTTATTTTAGTGATACAATATATTAAAATATTCTTGGTGCAGATAATGTATGGAATAATTCATAAATAAATATGGGTTTGATAATTAATATACTTTTAGAAATGTATTACAATTGTTACCTCAAAATTTATTAATTTTATATTTATTAATATTATATTAATATTACATTTATATACTATAACAATATTCTCTTAATTTTTAAATTAGTTTGGTAATCAACAACAAAATATAAAGATAGCTGATATAAAGGAAATGTTAGTTGATATCTTAATTTTGTCCTATGATCTACAAATAAATTATAAAACGGTAGCAACTCTGCAAATAATGTCATCATTTATTGAATGGTATTAAATTGTAATAATAATAAAATATTATATAATAACTATATAACAACAATTATGTCATTGAACAAGTTCTAAAACAGTAGCAATATGTCTACTCTGCAAACAATTTCATCATTTATTGAATGGCAATAAATTGTGATAATAATAAAATATTAAATTTATTATATAATAACTATATAACAAGTATGGCATTTAACAAGTTCTAAAATTCTAAAACAGTAGCAATATGTCTACTCTGCAAACAATTTCATCATTTATCGAATGGCAATAAATTGTGATAATAAAATATTAAATTTATTATATAATAATTATATAATAACTATATAACAAGTATGGCATTTAACAAGTTCTAAAATTTTAAAACAGTAGCAATATGTCTACTCTGCAAACAATTTCATCATTTATCGAATGGCAATAAATTGTGATAATAAAATATTAAATTTATTATATAATAATTATATAATAACTATATAACAAGTATGGCATTTAACAAGTTCTAAAATTCTAAAACAGTAGCAATATGTCTACTCTGCAAACAATGTCATCATTTATCGAATGGCAATAAATTGTGATAATAAAATATTAAATTTATTATATAATAATTATATAATAACTATATAACAAGTATGGCATTTAACAAGTTCTAAAATTCTAAAACAGTAGCAATATGTTTACTCTGCAAACAATTTCATCATTTATTGAATGGCAATAAATTGTGATAATAAAATATTAAATTTAATTATATAATAATTATATAATAATTATATAATAAGTATGGCATTCAACAAGTGAAATAATTGTATTGATTATAACTCTGTAATGATTTCGTTAACTAGATTATCTGCTTTATTATAGTCCTTTGTTATAATATAGTACATCTTCATTTGTAAGTTCTTGTATTTCACTTTCAAGGTCACTGGTTTTAATCTGTAAATACAATTATTATTCAGTTTGTAAATACACTAAAGCATATATATATATATATATATATATTATGGGTGACAACAAAAGAAAATATTAAATATTACTTTGAAGCCCTTTAGACGGAACATCAAATATAAACAAGAAAGAAAAAATGTCTTCTAACAAATTATTATTATTATTATTATATATTTGATCATGTCACTAAACTATTTAGGTATATGGTATACCATTTTGTACTTAAAATAATTCCTAATCCATGTGTTGTTATATTTTAATGAATACACATACGATATACTACATAGACTCTGAGGAAAATAATGTATTAGTTATAATGGTAAATCTGCATTATCTATATATTGGCAGCTACACATTTTTAATTTAAAAAATATTTACTAATAGTTATTCAAAGAAAATTATAATAATTTGTAGCAGCTGATATCTGGCTATACAAAATTGGCGTGAATAAAATCGTGCATAGTTTGTGAACAGATGTGAACACGGTTATAATAAAATCACGTTAATTTAATAAATGATAATTCCAAAAATGAAAATGTTTCCTACATAGTTAATATTAATATATTAATATTAATATATATTAACAAACTAATTAGTTTATTTGTATTATGCAAATCTTTAATAAAATATCAAATTATAGGGTTAGGTAGAAACATGATTTTTGAAATAAATATATTTTTTATTAAAAATGATATAATATAAAAATCAGTAAATATATATATCTTTAAAATGATATATATATATATATATATATATATAAGCATATATGGCAAATAAAAACCCAAACCCAAACCCATATATGGCTTGATGTATAAAATAAAATATAAGTGTCATAAATAAGCATTTAACAGTATAAATATTATATTGATAGTAAAATATTTATAATTAAAAAAAAACTGATATTACTGCTCTTTATTTTTAAACTTAATTTTTAATATTGGAAGCCTCATAACTTTTGATCTACTTAATAAATTCATTTGAAACTTTCAAAATGTAATCATAATTAATATCTATTCATATATATTAACTATGAACTAAAATATAGAAATAATAGTCATTCTCTTATTTATTTCAAAAGTTATAATACTTTAGGTAAACAAAAATTTCCTATCTTCACCATGTAAATATTCATATATTTCACCGGCCCTTAAGTAACATAGAAATAGTGGTTAATGTGTCTACTCATCAATGTGATACTTACACCTAGAAATTACATAATGATAACAATAATAATTATAAATATAATATTATTAAATAATTGATATACAATAAGGACAAATATAAGGTAAGATTCAGAATACGCGTTTGATATTTTGACACACTAGTGTACATAATAAACTTATATGGAAAATAGACATGTAGCATATATTTTTAGATATATTTATATATATAAATTAGTTGTTATTATAATTTTAAAAATTTTAATTTTTAAAGTATATAACGATACAACTAAAATATTTTAATTGTTATCTCTGTAATCATAATCTAAACAAACGGGGACCATAATCGATATTTACCAAATAATTATATATTTTAATATTGTATAATAAAACTAATGTTTTAATTAACTAAAATATGACCAGCTTTATACAGAATATCAACGGATTTTGATGTAATAAAAGTTAGAATTACATAATAAAGATAGCTATATAAGTTACAAGTTGTAAGTTAAAACACATAATGTATATATGAGGTCACTGCAATGCTATTTATAATGCATTAAACGTAGTTACAAAAGTGTATAATAGGTACATATTATAAAGTAAATTACATTATTAATTGATATGCAAATGTAATTAAAATACAATTATATTATAAATCGTAATATATAAATACATAGTATAATTCGGTATATATTGGCTGAATTATAGAAATAAAATGTATCTTTAATACAAATTATAATTTTTTATGATATAGCATATGCATATAGTATATAGCATAACATATGTTATTTATTAAGACTAGTATTTTCAATTTTATTATTTACATTTAATTTAATTTTAAAAAACAAATCTAATATTAATATAAAAATCCTAAATTAAAATAATAATATAAATAATAATAAAAAAAATAGTTACATTATAACATATTATTGTTTCTGTATATTATAAATTATAAGGTATTAAAGTATTAAGTATACTATTTAAATGTTGTATTACATGTAAAATATAGGTAAAAATGCTATTTTTTAAAAGTCTACAAAATCTTTTATATCAGTTTTTATTTCAATTTTTTTTTTAATATATCAATAGTATTATATAAAATACCATAGCATAAAAGTTAAGACATAGAGACTTTTTTATGTATAAATTATATATTTATTAATAAAAAATAGATCCTAACTTATTATATATATTTTATCTATATATATGGAAAATAACATAAAAATGTATCTAAAGTTAATGAGTTAGTGAACGAGTTAATGAATAGTTATTCCATATGAAATATTATTCCTAGTAATTACTAATGACTAATTAGTGTCTTAGTGAATAATATTATTTATATTTATAAATAGATTTAAATTGAATTTCTATTTTGTGTTCATTCTAATGTTGTATTATATTTTATATATAAATAAATGTATATATATATACCACAATATATGAATACATATATAATATCATTCTATAATATTTTATATGTATACTACATATATATTATTCACAATTTATAATATAATAATAATAATTATGAACAATATAAATTAATTAAACTGACATTTTTTTGTTTAGATTTGTTTTAAAATAAGAATCTATTAAAGATTATATTTTATATATTTTAAATATAATAATTTTTGTTAGAAAAATGTGAATACTACTTAATACAACTCTGATCTTTATGATAACATAATAAGTGTAGTATATTAGTACACTATAAGTTCCAATATTTGTAAATAATAACGAAAACATATATAATGAAATTAATTTATTTGTAATAATATCTCGGAGAATATTATGTTTATATCTTAACAAAAACAAGTTGTAAACATTTGATGCATGCGGAGCAGAAGTAGTAGAGAAGCGGTTGACACTGCACCGCTGAGGGCTAACCTGTGAGATTTGGGGGAACATCGCTATGGCGATGGGAAGGGCGAGACCGAAGGATAGTGTTGTGATGAGGGCATTGACTGGCAGGTTGAAACGAGGCCTTTTCTTTAGAAATGTAGTTCTATTGAGGTGTGTGCGTGGTTAGCTAGATATTAGATTTATATATTCACTTGTTATTTTAATCAATTATTATCAGTATAACATTATTAAGTATTATTAAAAATTAAACACGTAATACATTATATATAAATATAAATTGTCCATGATATTATTAACAGCGCATTTACACCTGAATAAATTATAATATCATAACAAATTGAAATAAAGTATGTAAATCTTTATGCTTAAGGGGATCCCACAAATAACACGCAATTTACCAATGTTGTGTATAGATAAATAGATATGAAAAACATAGGTCCACTAAAAAAATAGAACTGATATTCTATTCATTCAATTGGCCTAATTTTTTTTGTAATTTATTCATAACATATACATGCATAGGAAAATATAAATTTATTATTAATATTATTATTTATTATATATATATATCTAAATTAAAAATTAGCAATAATAAAATTATGGTATTTCTATAGAAATTACCATTTTATACATTAACTACTCAACATTTGATTAATTTTCTCTCTATTTTACTATTCGCAATTAAATTCTATATAAGCACAACAAATTATAATTATAATAGTTTTTATGTTCTATATGTTTGAATGCACATACCTAGAGCGAAATAATTATTCTGAGAAAACAGAGTTTGAAGTTTAACAGCATAAAAATGTAATATTGAATAGTATATAATAGCATTATCTTATCAATTATAATCATTCAGTAATTGACTTAATTAAATAAATTTGTATTCTATGCATGTATATGTTATGAATACAATAAAATGACAAACAACTTTTTTTTAACAGAAATTTATAATTTTATATTGATTTATGTTTCATTTTGTATCTAATTATTACATTATATATTCGGTGTTTTTTAAATTTTTGTTATAGAAAATTTGGGTTTTTATATCTATATTTCAAATATACTATAATATAAAATTAATAATTCATTATTATAACGAGATATTGGGAAGTATTATTTTATTTTTGTTTGTTCTGTATTATATTTTGTTAAAAATGTGTTTTTGTTATAGAAAATGAGGGTTTTTATATCTATATTTCAAATATACTATAATATAAAATTACTAATTCATTATTATTACAGATAAAGTGGGAAGTATTATTTTATTTTTGTTTGTTCTGTATTATATTTTAGTTTTATATATATTTTGTATATATGTTTCAAATGTATTATATCACTAAAATACAATATTAATAATTTACTATTATTTAAGATTATAGTGATAAGTATTATATTGTTTGTTTCGTAATATTATTGGTATGTTTTGTTATTAACGTGTTCTATTTGTGTTTAGGTATATTGGTTTATTTTATTTTTAACGTGTTCTGTTTGTATATATATATATGTTTCAAATTTATTATACAATTAAAATATAAAATTAATACTGTACTACCTACTATTATTAAAGATTTTGGTAAGTATTACATTATTTGTTTGTTTCATTCTAGTATTGGTTTAATTGATTTTTAACATGTTCTGTTTATAATATATTTAAAATTTATCATTTAAATATTAAACTATATAACTAATAATTTATTACTAAAACAGGGTACAAAGATAAGAAGAAATATATAAAGTTAAAGTAGAAATTGAATATTTCGATGCCACTTACAAAATAATATATTTTATTTATATTTTCAATTATTTTTACGCTATCTTTTATTTCTATTTTGATAATTTTTCGTTTATTTTTACTTTCGATTGTTTTTCGTTAATTTTATGGTAACTGTAAAACATTTTAATTTCTTTAATTTTTTAATTTCGTATTATTCTTTGTTTATTTCTATAACGTATGTTATCGTTAGCAATTATTTATACTTTATACTTTCGATTATATTTTCGGCTATGTATTTGCTTAAATAAATTATCAATCAATTAATCAATAAAAAAATAGGTCAATTTAATTAATAAAATATCAGTTCTATTTTTTTAGTGGACCTATGATTTTCCTATGTATTTATACATAAATTGGCAAATGGCGTGATATGTATTAAAATGTATTAATTTAAACTAATTAATGTCATATTAACAATTCTTTAAAATATTGTATACGTATTATTTATATATTTATGATAAGTTTAAAACAACTTAGAAATTACATAAATCTATATGCATAAAGCGTATTTATATATTATAAATTTAATATTATATCATGTACATTTATTATTGTTATACGTTCATTTTTGATAA
This sequence comes from Osedax fenrisi, assembly GCA_964019155.1. NCBI lineage: Eukaryota > Metazoa > Annelida > Polychaeta > Sabellida > Siboglinidae > Osedax > Osedax fenrisi. The sequence goes on from OZ025239.1 coordinate 80,629,448, forward strand.
TAAATTATACCTAATAAATATGTATGTAATTTTTTCATGATAATTACATACAAATATTACACATGAACTCTCTGAAATATATCGTACTGTTAAATTTATAATTTAATTTGTCCACAATAAGTGCACATATGAACGGCATATGTAATTTAGGAAATTCTAATTTAATAATATATATTTTTAAATAAGAAATATAACTACAGATATTCAATATAAAGCACACTACTTACTTCTCCAACATAGTCATAATGATCGGGGGTATAACGAGAATGGGCGCAGGTAGGATCATACGAGTTATAGCCGTATCAGTAAGGGCCTGTTGTGAATGTAATTTAGTATTTAGTAACAAATAATTTCCGACAAATAATCGATAACGGTATATATTTCAGAATTATTTAATTTATAAAGTTTGAGAATACTTATATACAGAATGATGATAATAGACTACTGAAGATATCAGGTGTAGGGTTACGTTATTATAACAAAGGAAACCCTCTTGGCAGCGATGGCAGAAGATCCAATAGGTTTGTCATCTTTATCCACTACGAAGATACCATCAGTAAGTTCACTGTTCCTCATCAACAGTACGTTGCAGGTACTCGCGGTGGCTGCAGGAATAGTCGTGTAGTTAGTGAACTAGGTGATGCATTATGGGTATGAAATATGTATGAAATCAGTTTGTAGATAATGTCTAAGGAGAAACAGTGAAAGCAATTAACTTTATTATTTTTAAAATTAGGTATATATATATATATATATATGTTATGTAGTGTATATTAGTGTATATGTGTGTGCGAATGAATTATCTTTAGGTCAGCGCGCGGTAATGAATAAACGGTATAATTGTGGGTATGCATCGTATATAGGCAAATATTATATTGAGTGCGGCGCGGAACATTCGGCAAGTTATAGATGTATGTTATATAATGTCGATCATTTGGTCACTTACGGCGCCCATAAAAGATGTAAGGTATACGTAGCTGAAGTAAAGGAATACATCTACATCAATCAGCGAACAACAAGGGACTACCTAAATCTAATTGTATAGACACGCCCCTAAGATATTGTGGGCGTGTCGAGCCTAAACAAATCTGGGAGGTTTGGTCGTCCTGAGTACACGTTGACAATATTGCTGCTAATTTAATAAAGGAATGAAACCTTGTCTTGTTTAAAGTAATTTAACAATAGATATAGTAGTGTATTATGTAAGAATTCATAACACAACATATATATATATATATATTATTACATATATTATTGAATATATATTACATAATAAGTCAGTAAAGGATTATGTTCGCTATTATTATAATCATCCGTTAACAGGGTTTTCGATGTTTGGTTTCTCTTTCATTAAATAAAGGGCAATTCTCTGCTCGTGGCAGGTTACTTGGTCCACTTGATAACGTGTGTAAAGTAGATGCAACACACGTACGATAATGAACATCACCAGAGTGATTACACGATGACTCACCTACGCGATGACTCACTGCCACGGCTAGGTAGTGTTACTAACCTACAGCTGGAAACGGTACAAACTTCTGAATCATCATCTTGGCGGTGGGCGAGAGGTTCCTCGAGCGTTTAACCAGCAAGGACAAACAGACGGCTATCGTTATGGCAGAGGTCACGGCGCCCACGTAACCGATTAAGAATCTGGACATCGGTGTTTCCTGTATGGACGTACGGGTCAAGAGGATGATATACTGTGCACATTACGAAGAGTGTTGCATAGATAATGGATGTGGTGGTGGTGGTAGTGGTGGTAGTGGTGGTGGTGGTAGTAGTGGTGGTGGTAGTGGTGGTAGTAGTGGTGGCGGTGGTGGTGGTGGTGGTGGTAGTGTTAGTGGTGGTGGTAGTGGTAATGGTAGTGGTAATGATGATAAGTGATTAATTAATTTCATTCTCCAACAATATTCAATTCTAATATTGTATAGGTGTAAGTGTTAATATATATTATACATGGGTTTTGATAAAGATCTTAGTGGATGTATAGAGTGTCTACAGAGTGCTGGTGTATACATTGTGCACTTCCTGCTAACCTTGGATGCATTCCTATTAGAGTAGTTCACACAGGCATTGTGAGACTGATTCAACCACTGCCACATTATAGTGGAGGCCATAGTAGGGTTCGGTAACAGTAGGCCTACAACCTGTCATAGTGTGTGTGTGCGTGGGTGTGTGTGTGTATGTAGATATCACATATAAACTACATATACACCAAATAATGCTATACATCTACGAATCACACGTATGCGATTCTACGCGAACTGCTTCTATCCACGAGATAGCCATGTGTATCAAGGTTGTTTATAGAACTTATAGAGCAGACAGTATACCGTATTAGTCTGAGGTATGTCATGGTCATCGGGTGATGGACGAGTAAGGACAAACACAAGGAAATTAACCATATTAATAAGTTCAGTCGTAATAACGGATGTTTCATGAAATAGGAGAGATGCTATTGTATATAGAGAAGAATTGTATTTAAACTCTAAATTTTAAAGTAATTAAATATTAATAAATATATTAATTTAATTTGATAGTCAAGTTTTTAAATTATTATATATATAATTATTATATTATATATATATATATATATATATATATATATATATATATATATATATATATATATATTATTATTTACATGATATAAATACAAGATTATCAGTCCATACTTTTGTCAATAATAAACTACTGTACTTCTATTACTAAACAAGATTTTAGGTATCTATTGCTATCTATTGCTATCTGTTGCTAATGTCAGTTGCTAAGGTCTGTTGCTAAGGTCCCATAATGGAGGCTCAATAGCACTATAGCACAATACATCTTCACGTTGATAACTCATCGGTGGTAAGGACATAGAACATAGTTATTGTGATCTGTAACTAACAATCGGTGATCCAAAAGGAACAAATCCGGACATCCTGAATGGCATTAAGACCTTCTCACCGGTATCCGGGTGAATTATGGCCTATATTAGAGGTCATCATTAGAGGTCATCATTACATTACAACATTATTCTCAATTAAAACATTTTATTATATATTTTTACTCAAACTTCAAAATAATTAATGAAAAATTTAACTGAATAAATTCATAAAATATAAACCTGTTTTATTTTCTGAGCTTCCCATAATGCAGCATTGCTTACATCAACTGTATTACCTTTCTTGAAGTCATCGAGCAACTGTAGCGATTCTGCTAATTTAGCCTAATGGAAATTATTATTTAATATTATGAATCATGTATGCTATCAGATTTATTTATCAAGTATTATGATATTAAGATGAATGTTAATTTAAATATTAAATAAAAAAAATCACTCATATTCACAATTTATTAAAATAATACACTAATAAACTATTTAAATTTGTTTAAAATATAATTATGAAAATAAAAAAATGTATATATAATTGATATTATTAAATATATTATATCATATGAAGGCGTTACAATCAAAAAGGACGAGTTGAGGTGCAAAGGTTAAATTTTAAATGTGAAATAAACTTATATAGGCTCATTTTGGGATGTAATGCAGCTAAAAAATACAAGTAGGATAAAACTAAACCAATTAAACCAAATAACCCACAAATACCAATACAATATATATATATACTAATAACTTGTATTTCAAATGTAACCTATAACCCTCAACTCATCCTTTTTGATCGTCTCCCATATAATATATATGTATTAACATATTACTATATGTAGTGTAATAATTATATAATTCTAAAATATATCTATAAGATATTATAAGCAAATTTACAAATAAAACAATCCAATTTGTTGTATATATAAACACATTTGATGTAAACATATATTAACATTATGTAAACATTATATAGTGTGTGTAAAGCTGCTATTATTATCATAAGTGATTATATAATGTGTGCTTAAAGTTGGATTATATATAGGTCAGATATTGTTTATAGTAAATATTATCTTCACTAATCATTAATAATTATTAAGGCAAACATCTATATATAAATATATTATTATTTTATCACAAATCATTATTAATATTGATAACATATATAAATGAGACCATAGTGCAGTTTCATGTATAAATGCAATATAGGCTATATAGAGGAATGTTCAGATAGATAATAAAGTATGTCTTAAAATAACACCAAATCTATGTCAATGGTAGACATTACAATTATATATATACTACTATATATATAATATACAGTTTTATATCATTATTTTTTAGTTTAAAATAATGACATGTTTTGATAATTTAAATCTGATTAAATCAAGAATACATTTATATATATATATATATATAGAAATAATGAAAAATAATATCTATAATACATATACAAACATATAAATAATAATATAAATAATAAATAAACTGTTTCAATAATATAGTATATTAATTATAATTAAATTTGTTTAATTTTTACTTTAATAATTATTATAATTAAATAACTATATATATATATATATATATATATATATATATGTATGTGTATCTGTATGTGTGTGTGTGTATATTAGTATATTAGTATACATGAGTTTATATTATATAGTGCAAATGTTTATAAATAGTTGCAGGTTATATCAATACTGTCCTCAGATCACACTCTGTATACTCATTCTATGTTCAATGTTATAGGGTATATATTTTTCAGTATACAACTCACACTACTATAAGAGTGTTGGTTAATAAATATGAATCATCTCTTATCATTTATTTATGTAGAATTGTCATGTATGGTTAAAAAAATAAAATTCTATACTCAAGATCTCATTCTATTTATAAATATTATTTAAAATAATTATGATACTAGTTTTCTCTATTTTATTTACCTTTTAATATTTACAGAATATATTACACAACGTATATGTCAATCCTAATATCATTTTAATAAATATATATAATATTTTGAAAGCATGGGGCAACCACAAAGGCATAAACGATGCCACAAGGGGAATAAAATGCTCTCTGAGAGATTTAGACTTAAACATAAAACTAAAGACATAGATGAAATACACGATGACATGGTTGCTAAAAAAGCAGTAAAGTTATTAAAGCAAGATATCGATTTAGACTTACCAGGCAATGCTCAATTTTACTGTTTACATTGCGCGTTAGTTTTCAATTTATTAATATTATCGTATATTTCTAGATAATACCGTTAATTTTATCAAATATAATAATATATATATATATTATAATTTAATTTTTATACATTGTATTTATTAAAATTGTCCGATTATTAGCATATTTAGAAAAATAATATTTAGTAAACTCGTGGATATTAAATTAAATACTAATGTAAGTATCAGAAATATTATAATAATAATCTAGTATATTATACAGATAATTTGTAGATAGGTCATATTTAATAGTAAAAAGTATTATTATTACTAGGATTCGTACCTTTAATTAACAATTTTTTAAATGTCAACTTATTACTTTGTAAATCTTAAATTATATTAGAAATTAATTCAGAAGTCACCATGAATAATTGGTATGTATCGAATATGGACTCCGTTTTTTTAAATATTAATAAAGAGATCAAATTTAAAATACTTAATAAAGTAGTTGATACACTAGTGTACATGATAAATTAACCTGAATGATGCGCATGTATTATATATTTTACATATATATATATATATATATATATATATTACTTTTTATTATAGTATTAATGTATCAACAGAATTTTACGAACAAAAAAAAACAAATTCGACGGACACCGATCGTTAAGTTCACTTGATTGTATTGTATTTTAGGTACGTGATTTGATCGCGATTTGAACGCCGGCAAAATTGTTTACTCGAATTAGTGAATTTACAATAACGTATGTTTTTTCGTACAAGCATTAATATTTGTAATTTTAGTTATTTTCACTTGTTTGGTTTGGTTTAGTTTAGTTTTTATAATACTAGGTTTATTTTTTAGCTGCATTACATCCCATGTGAGCCTATAAAATACACATATATATATTAATGATAAGCCATTGAATGTATGATAGTCTATAAATAGACAAGCTAATTATAATGTCCTATCATACGCTATTGTAAAATCACTACTTCGAATAAACAAGAATGCGGGTGTTATAAAGCGCACATAAATCACAAAGTTTTTGACCATAATCCCTATTTTAGCATATAAGATTAACTTTACGATCGGCAGAAATTTGTACATATAATACAATACAATAAAGTGAACTTTACGATTTCCGCCGAATTTTTCTGTTAATCGTAAAGTTCTGTTGATCCGTATTTATTTATATAGAATATATAATTTAGGAATAATAAAATATTTTTAATTTTATTTCAGAAAATGTAATCAAATTATTAAATGAGATCCGAATAATTTACTCTCAAGATTATTTAAAATTACCGCAACTCATATTATACAAGTATATCTATAAATCATTGAACAACTATACAACAATCGTATTATTTTTTCTGATTATTATTTTGAAATGTATCTACATATTCAATATAAAGCCTGAAAGATATTTTACAAGTGATATATTTGGTTTATTTATAGTTTAAGGGATTTAGAATGACATCGGCCCCCAATATGTCACATGACTAACCAAGAGTTAAAGTAATGCGTGTATGGCTTATATAATATCATATTAATATATAAACATAGGGTATTATGATATGTATGTATATATAAAACACGAATTCACTAATCGGTGAATACTTTACTGAGAAATATAACGCCAGCCGCGAAATGTTTATTTTAACTTTTGTTTGACACGTGACTTATTGGGGGCCGATGTCAGTATTCAACATTTAAGGCAGCACACTGTTTACAAAATTATACAAAATAGACGTCCACCAATTTTAATTTATTTAATTATGTGAATACTATTTTAGATTAATTTATATTAGCTAATATCTACTAGAATGTGTGTATACACTATAAAAAGTAACCATTACAGATATATAGAGCGGAAGTCATATCCTTAGCAATACATAATAGTATTATTTGAATCTGCAAAATACATATTAGTAAACGAATAGGTATATATCATACGTTGTTGATAGCATATATGAAAATTCTAGAGTAGATACTATAATAATATAAAATAAATGCATACATAAATGACTCTAATGCGGTGGATTCGGGTGATAGCAGTACTTGTGCGACACCACCACACTTACTCTACAAGTTTTAATAATACAATATTATGAAGAATATATGCAAGACAAAATAAAATGTTATAGATATAAAATATGTATATTGTTTAAACAATAAATAATTTATTTACATTTATCTGTATACTACAATAGTTTATAATATATTAAAATAAAGATCAAGCAATGTATATTTGATGACATTTAATAATTAATTAGGTGTCATATCATATTACAAATTATTAAGTTTGGTAGATTATATTCTAAACAAATCTATTTTATAATTATTATTACTATATTCTCTAATCCTATATGAACTAAATATATATGTTAATTAAATTGTATATTTAATAATTATATTATTACAAATTTATTGGATAATTATTAACTATTACTTATAGGCGTTATTTCATTTCAAAATCAGCATTAAAAGTTCACATCAAGGGAAAACCACACAAAAATAGGTTAATATTTATAATTCATTTATTCAACAATATATTATTTTTTTATTTTATGGTATTATATTGTATGTAGTTTTCATTAAGGTATTTATAATAATATTATAAACAATTCATGATAATACGATTATATATTACTTTTTAGTTTCTTACCCCCATTAACACCCTTTAGTGCTAGCTTATACAATGTTTAACTACATGTTATACTTTCATTTGATTGGCTGACCATATGTAGCACTTATGCATAAAAGAGCTTAATAATTTTCTAATAATAAAATGATATTATACATATTAATTATTATGAGTTAACTGGGTTTGTTTACAATATATATATATATATATATATATATATATATATATATCTATATATCTATATTAGAATATTGCATTTATTATCTTCTATTACTGTCATAACTTTATAAATGTATGCTTATAATTCTCAACATGCTCGCATCTATTTATAGTTCTCTCCATAAATTAAATTAAAAAATTATTTAAATTTTTATTAGTGAAGCAATCCATAAATTTCAATATAGTACATTGCACAATGTACTCAATATATGCAGTAGGTCTACACAAACCACCGCATTAGTCCACTATCTAACAACACACGCTATTCCTCTATGTTTTGCATGTAGCGTAGCTCTTACGAATTATATATAATTACATTGAAGTGTGATTGTGTTAAAAAATGCTAAGGGGTTATTCATTATATAACTTTAACCACTATATGGTTATTATTTCTAATATTAGATTTTTAAAATATATATTTATATAACATTTATATTTATATTATATATTAAACTTTTTATGATAATTAATATTTAATACTTATAGAAAATGTATTTAGTAGTAGTTGTATACGACATATACTATATGTATTAATCTGTGTATACTTCAGAATAACCAGCAAACAAACTTACAATTAAAATGATGATATTCTACCAAAGTATCCATATATGTAGTATCATATTATTATAAGACCAAATAGATTAACTATCCATATTAAAACAACAACAACTACAGACATAATTAATGCCCTATTGCATACACCACCGCCACCACCACCACACTATGCCACTCTCACACTAATAACACTACACTACACCGCGGCCATCAGGATAAAGCAGCTGAGGATAGAGCCGTACGATCAACATGAAGCGGACAGAGCCGCAGGTATGGGTAGTTACGTAGCCCCGAAGCCTGTCGAGGTCGAGACGCAGTTCATAGAAGAAGACGAGGAAGACATCGCCGCACGAATGCCCAAGTCCGATGCCGTCACTATGGCGTTATAAGGAGATACACGCGTATTGTTTACGTGAACTCAGTGTGTGTGATCTACGACAGCAGCTGTCACTAAGTTGTCAATGCTGGGGTCCACTGCTCTTATACAAACACGAATTCGTGTGTGTGTGTAGTGATTTTAATAAAAGTTTATTTTATATATCTATAATTGTTGTTATTTATACACACATTGGTATATTTCTATAGAAATATATATATTTGTTAATAATACATATATATATACTTATCATATATGCATATCATGTATCATAGTATGATCTAGTTTCAGGACAACCTATTTATATGACATTTGTATTTATATATTATGCAATACAGCATAAAGAATGCAAGTTAAACATGAATTAATGTAAGCAGTAGACATATTTAAATTGATAATATAATGTGAACTATGTATGAACTCATTTCGAGACAACCTATTTATAAGACACGATATTTAAAATATAAAGTGTAAATTTACTCATTATACTGGTGCAAATATGTATAAATAACTGCCTTACACCAGGACGTGATTACACTCGACAATAATAATAGAAAATTATTATTATTTATTAAAGTTAAAATTTAATAGATTTTCTAAATGTAAATATAATTATACAATATTGTATAGTGATGATAGTTGAAATAACATGTTAACTTGTTAAGCATTAACTTATAGGGTAAGCTTAAGTTATTTTAATAAACTTAACATATAATATAGGTAATAATAATATATAAATTATCCTATACTATAATTATAAATCCTTTTTAATATAACCAAAACAATACAATGCATTCAAAATAAAAATATAGAGATTCATGAGTAAATGTAACAGTTTTATTATGTTATGTAATTTATCACAATACAGACATGGTGTTATGTAATTCTATTAGATAATCAATGAGTTTAGTGTGATTAAGATCCTTGCTAATTATAAACCAGATTTTAATATAAATACAGAGCCTTATGAATTTATATAAAATTAGTTATTATTTGATATAATACAAATCTAATTTATCACAACTAAAATATAGTGATGTAAATCTATTTATAAACAAAACATTAAAAGAGTTAGTAATATATAAATAAAAAAATTATATATATATAAATATTAGCAAATAATTAAAAATAAATTTATTATGTCCTAAATATATAATTATAAATACCATTATATATTTATATAAACTACTAACATTATACACAATAGTTATGTGTACTATTATTAGAAAATCAAAGTTGGGTTATATTGAATACAAATAATTGTACAATATATGTTATTTATATTTATAAATATTAAAAATAACTCTTAAATGAGTTTAACTTCGTCCTTTAATTTTGAACTAAAGCATTGAAGTTGTCATGTTATTAGTTAAATTATCACTGAATATAGAGAACTTAAATCACATGGGATACATAGATTTTGATACAAGGTATATCGATGGAGATAATATAAAAAGGAGTAAACAAAACATAAAAATTGTGATTGTATGTGACCGCATGTTATTAGTATAGAGGAATATATATTCAACAGTATTTTTAAATCAATACAACTAATAAACTATTATCCATATTTTAACTATATATCAGACTTTATTCCTATTCCGATTTTATTCCATATCTATATAAACACATTTACTAGATATTTATTATATATATATATAATAACATTGTAACGATAGACTACTACCGATAAGACTACTAACATCGGAGGTGAACAATGTTCTGGGGTCGATGATGTCAAGGAAATGTTTATAGCGACCAAAGAATGTACCCTGTGAAAGTGTAGGTGAACTATTAGATTAGGTTGTCGCAACAATGATAGACGAGAAATGTTCACGCATCTCTTAATAATCACTTCTTACCATCATTGAATATTGTAATTTATAAATCTAAGAAATTAATATCACGCTTACATTTATATTTGGGATGTAAATTGATACGTGATTTTAATTTATTTAAAGTGATGCGAATAAAGATTTAAATGATACATGTAGATGTTAATGATACGTGTGTAATAACTTACACTTAATATACTATTCGAATATTTAATCGATAATTATTTATTATATTATTAGAATAATATGTAAGATCAAAAGTTATACAATTCTATTCACTTGATCTATGACTAATTTAGATATAATATCATATATATATATATTAGTGTTACAATTGAACTGTACATCGGTCATTTAAGTTAAATTTTTACTACAAATAATTCAATGTGTGTGGATAATCGATGTAAAGAAAGTGGATGAGTAATTAACGCACGCAATACATGTAAAAGATACGCGAGTGATATTCTCGATGCATTAACACAATTTCATTAGTGATTTCCAATGGATATTAGTAATATTATGTTGGTCGATATAGAAAGAAGTGACTTTTATCTATGTCTATATTTGTAGATTATATATCATATATATTATTATAATATATGATATGATATAATATTATATATCAATGAAATACCAAAATACATGAGAAATGTTGATATATTCAACATAATGTTGTATTTATATTATAAATTTTATAAATATATATATATATATATATAAATATTATTTTTAGTACACATGGTTACTTTGCGATAGATGGTAGCAGTCGAAGAATAATACTATTACTATAATATAATAATTATATTAGTAGGATTCGACTAGAGACCTATATCGCAAAGTGCCATATACTACATTCAATTTCTTATACATTTTATTTATATCGAGTAACCACCGTTCAATGACCAGTGGTGACTCACCATCACTATCATGAAATGGACACACAATTAGATTTCATAAGGTAACCACTGGTCACTGACCAGTGATCTCATGCGAAGTGATTTAATTTGGTTTGGTGATTTGGTGTAAATTCTTCTATTTAAAAATAGTTAATTACAGTGATATGTCTATTATCATTGCCTACAAGATCACCAATCCGTATGAAATCATACCACGAAATTACCTCGCACGAGATGAATTATCAAAAAGAAGGCCGCCGATTATTTTTATAAGAATTGCAGAGGTCAAGGTGGTACTTATATATGTCACTCAAATAAATTACTTACAAGCTACTGCACAATTTAAAATAATGTATTAAAGTAATGTATCATACGATATAATAGAAGTAACACAATATTTTATTGGCTCACTTCGAGATATAATCATTATAATAATGCAGCTAAAAAAAACAGAACAATAAAACCAAACCAAAGAAAGCAAAGCATACCAAAATATCAATCGGCAAATATTAATATTTAATATTCAATATTATATTGTATAAATAAAAAAAATTGTATACCTAATTTCATGCGGTAAGCATATCATATAAAATATATGATATCGGTGAGAATATTTTAAATTATGAAGTTGTGCGTAACAGATCTATTTGAGTGACATATATAAGTACCGCCCATATTGAACTCTGAAATTCTAATCCTGAGATTCTAATAATACTAATAGGCGGCCTTCTCCGATATTCACGCACGAGATCAAACATTGATCATCAATGGTAATCTTTCAGAATACATATTTACAATACTCTAATTAACTAAGAGGAAAGTTTAATATATATATATATATATATATATATATATATATTATTATAATAATTAATATAATAATTATATAATTATATTAATGTATATTTAGTTAATAATTATTAATTGTGATTTAATATTAAATATTATATATTTAATATAATCATTATATTTTAATTAGATATTACACATTTATATTTAATAATAAGTATACTCAATACTATTAAAGTAGTAACCTGATCGTACTTTGGTTTCCCTAATCTAAAAGGTGGACATTCTTCATTAGTTGTCATATTAATGTATATTTCTAATAAATAACTAATCAATATCCGAACGTGACTACAGAATAAATAATTCTAATTAACAATTTTTTAAATTTTTTAAAAAGTGATTACTCATATGTTCCATATTTCTATTCACCAGGGAAAAAAATCCTAATTGAAAATTTAAAATTATAAAAGTGATGTAAAATTAAAAAATTTATTAATATGTCTAAATCGAGATTCATAGGTTTTTAGTAAAATTAATATGGATTTTCTCAATAAAATAATTTATAAAACTACTAGATTATATTTTTCTTAATATTTCTAAATGTTGAATATGTATAAATTCATTATTATATTTAATTTAATATTATTATAATAATTATATTTAATTATTAAATTAATATATTTTTTAATTTTATAGTTACTATCCATAGACATTAGAGTGAGGTCTATATATATATGTTACTATCATAGTACATTTATTTAAAAATTAAATATTAAATGTTGTACCAAATTTATAATGTTAATTTATTATTATTTAATTATATATTAAATGATATATATTTGTTTACAGATATTGGAGCGAATTTAACTGGTTAGATAATTTAAAAAATTATATAACTAATCATTAGGGATGGTACGGACGATAGGCACAAATTAAATAACTATAAATAACAAAGTTAAAGCGTGGCTCTCGCGAATACATTATTTGTAGTTACTAATAACTTTGTATAGGCTCACTTCGGGATATAATCATTATAATAATGCAGATAAAAAACAGAATAATAAAACTAAACCAAATAAATCAAACAACCCAAAAATATCAATCTGAAAATATTAATTAATTAATTAATACGAAAGGTGTATACGTATATTTTTATAAGGGCATTATTCTATATATATATATATATATACATGTTTATCATTTAGATTTTATTTTCGTGTGCACTAGAGCTTATAATTAATTAGCGTAACACACGCCTTGCGCGTACTTTGCTATTTATAATTATTAATTTTTGCCTACCGTCTGTATTCCCCATAATTAGTATTATAATTATTATATAAATATATATTATAATATACCTATAATACTTATAATTATATACTAATTATAATGATTATAATAAATATTATTTAATAATTGAATAAGAATTTGTTATAATCATTACTATAATAGATAGCAGCCAACTAAAGGCAATAACTCATATGGTTCAACTATAGGTGGCACTATAATAGTGACTATTTTATATAATATTATTAATATTATATTAAACATAACATTATATTAAATATAATATTACCAAAAGCCTAATAGTTATTGTATAATCAAGTTGATTACACTTATTTTATATACATTTATAATAAACGCATTCATTATTATAATGATCATACAATATAAACACATGTATTACACATGCAGAAATTAATACTTTGTATTAACAAATAGTGATTTACTATATAATCAGATATAATAGCGTCCTCTATAATTGAACTATACGTTGCATTATTTAAACAAGTTTGCCTTTTGTCGAGATACAGATTATAATGTAACATAAAACATTTATTAATGGGATGTCACACGACGCCCGCCTCTCTATGTATAGAGATAGCAAATAATGGGTCTACACGAGACTAGGCGCGCAGAATTCTATTCATTGAATTGAGCTAATTTTTTTATATTCTATTCATTAAATGTATACACATGCTATTAAAGAACATAATTTTTATAATATATATTATATATAATTATATATTATATATAATATATATATATATATGTACACATTTTAATTTTTTAATTTACGGAATTTCTATAGAAATTGTTATTTTTTGCAATTATACACATACAAATTTAGAAAATTACTCCTGTAATAGTATTCATATATATGTTATTTATATAATGCAATACAAAGTAGTAGAATACATATAATAGTTTTTGTGATACCTACATTTATATACACATACCTAGCGCAAAATAATTATTCTGAGAAAACAGCATTTGAATATGAATACATTATATATCATATATAATGAATATATATAAACCACTTTTTATGTTATTTCTTGACTTTTTTCATAAATAATTTGTTTACAGATATTAAAAAACAAATCATAGAATAGTATTATGATATAAACAACATTTTAAATAAACAATTATTTTCACCAAAACAAGGTGTGTGACATCCCCTTAAATTAAATATTTAATAAATGTTATAATATTATTAAATATACGATGCTATGTGTTATTAAGCAAAGGACATCTTTTCGCTATCTCTGCAATGATTACTTTTTGCACTCAGTACTAGATATTTGTCAGTGTTATATTTCAATGATTTAAATATTTTATTCAAAGATATCAAGGATATTTAATTTATTTGTCAAATAAAATGCATTCATATTTAAATTTTATTTATATATAAATATTTTATCGAAATTACGAATTTATTTATAAATTCGATTGTAAATTTTAAATTTTTTTTATATATTCTTCATTTTGGCATTCCAAATAAAATAATGTGTATTAGATAATATTACGTTTTTAATATAATCATATTGAAATCATTAATTTAAAACGAGTTTTGTCCTTGATTATTGTATCAAATTCAAATGTGTACTCATGGAACATGATGCTATACGATAAAATCACTCGAGCGTAAAATATAAATTTCATAAAATATTTGTTAGCAGATCATATCCTGTCCTAGGTTATATAATATAATATATAATTATATTATATATAATATAATTATTATATAATTATATTATTATAATAATTATATCATATAATATATTATATATCAATACTTACTATTATCATAATAATTATGTATATATTTATATTTATCAGATGCAGTTTTCCGAGGTGTTTATCATGGTAAAACTAAACATAAAGGTTACATTTGATTAAGATTACATCATATTTATAATCATATATTTTATTTATTTTATTAAATTACAATATCTGTTATCGTAAATATTATTAAAATTATTATTTCTATTTATATATATTTATAATTTAAATATCGATTCAATGAAGATGATTTTCTTGAAGTATTGGAGAGAGCGTGGACTATTGGAATGGATAAGGTTAATAAATAATTACTACAGAAATTCATATTCTAAATATTTACAAAAATATAATATATCTATAGTATTTAGATAATAATTAAGTTGAAATTATTGTCATTTCAATTATTTATTAATTATATTATACTCTTACGTTATATTATTAAATTGTATTGCATTGATTGATACGTCAACGTATTAAATAACATTCATTGCTATAATTATTCGAATCTTGATCAAAAATTTAGATTTAGAAAAATAAATTATCTAATTATATAAATAATAGTACGCTATGTACCCTTTGTAATCATGTCCTAATACATTTCATACGAGGGTGAGTAAGTGAATATAAAGGGGTGACCCCCACCACGATCAAGCGGCGTGTTACTCTATACAAATTAGTTATGTTCAAATAGTGAACAACAAGTACCAGCGACTTGTTACTGGATACTACATAATAGAACATGTTGATTTTGGTGGCGACTTGTTACCAGGGCACGGTGAGTTGTTGCTACACTTGTTACTAAGTGAATTACGTGTTCAGATAGCGAGCAACAACTACAGTAACAATATACTCGAAAATAGAACTTTTCATAGATTTTACGTGGCGACTTGTTACTGCGCTTGTTGCCTTGTTTATTGCTTGCTGTGTGAACATCCTTTTAAGAACATTTTTTAGTTATGGCACGCGATAATATATCTATATTTTGTACATGTAAACTATATATAGAGAACTCGTTTTCAAAGAATAATAAGCTTATCATATTAATTCATATATATTTTGTATGGGTTTTTTTATAAATAATCTATATACTTGTAAAATGTATGTTTTTTTTATCTTATGATTTTTCTACTATTTGTGCATATATATTTAATATACATGGAAAAAATTAATAATTGTTATTTTCAAAATAAATATATATTAATAATAAACATAGTAAATAATGATACATATATATTACACATAATAATATTATAAAAGTATTCATTATTACTATATACGTAGTAGTGCATATAAATTGTAACGTTTATTTTGAGAAACGCTAGTTTTAAATAAATGTTTACTATCTTATAAAGAAATAATAATTAAATCAAATAAATAATTACCTAAAACTTATATATTAAAAATTAAATCTAATTTTATTAAAATATTGATGACGCATATTTTAATTTATAATTTTGTTCCGTTTTATAATTCTTATTTTATGAGTTCCATTACACATAAAAGCATAATATATGCATAATTTTAAAGTTAATATTAAAAATATAAACAATAAATTAAAAATTTAGAAAATTATTTGTAGTTTGCGATTTTAGTATGTATATCGTGTTCCCTTTAATTAAAATAGTTGAATTTCTTCATGAATTAATGAATTTAATTAACATGCAATATAAGTAAATTTTTATTTATAAAAATATTAATTATCCAATCATTATTTCAAATTCAAGAGTGTTCGTAATATAATATATATATTTACAATTTATTTATTATTATTGTATATTACTATATTGAGTAGTATATAACATCATTTATTATTATGTTAATAACTAAATATTTTATAACAATTTATAAGGGAAACATCGATACCGTTTTTAATTATTCGTCCGTCGAACTGCTGTCCTTTGTATTGCCGTCCCTTAATCCGTAACATGGATGAAATTACCAGACCTCTATGTTGGCGGATGACAAATTAAAATAGAAATGATACTATTTATGATGGATGGCAATACATCAAAGGATGAAAATCTATCATTTTTGTAATAATAGGTATCAGTACATTGCATTATTTAAATAACTTTAATATTTACTACATATGAATGATAGTTTATTTAAATATAGGTGGCGATACATATATAAATATAAATATATCTGAAAAATATAGATGGCGATACAATATATACGTTGATACCAATCAACGGTTTGTGTTGTGAGAGGGTGTAAATTTACCATCCGTCAATTTCATCTTTTTGATTGATGAAAATCGGTGAACAGCAATTTCTACGGATGAAAAATGTTATTGATTTGAGACCCCTATTAGATAGGCTTGATCATAGTAAATTACATCACATTACACAGATGACATCATCACTGCTAGTTAGCAGTGTAATAGTGGTATTATGTAATAGTGGTATTATGTTGTTATGTTCAGGTCACAGCACAAGTTTATTGTGCATTTCACTGCGCTACCTAATGTTTATGTCATAGTCAATATCTTTACAAACTTAATATTTAGATTTATTGAATAATATTTATACTATATATTTATGTATATGTATATATTATATACATTGTATATAATACATATATTATCTATACAAATTATTATTGAGATTTAATAAATATACATGAAAACATTTATACTACAAGTTAATATATATTCATTGTATAAATATAAAATAAAATATAAATATATCCCTTGTAGAAATGATTAAAAGTTGATAATATTTATGTTTTATCCTTAAATTAATAAATATGAGTTATTAATATAAACTTAATAATGGGGTAACTACTGATTTCGCGGGTAAATACAACTAGAAATGTGATTGAGTTAGTCAGATATAATCATCAATTTTAATTATAATATTATTTTGTAATGCATTCAATTTAATATAACTTAACTTAACTAAAATTAAACATTAAAATAGCTAATAATATTTACCTAATATATATATATATATATTATTTCTATTGGTACATAATGTACCGTACATTTCACTTTATTTTTCTAAATATTTTAAATGTAAAACATAATATATTAATAATCTATATTATATTTGAGTTTTATTGCAATAATTTAATTTTAAATTCATTACTTATTGATAATTAATAAAAAAAATTATTAATTATATATTTTAAATAAGTGGGAAGCTACATCAAGCACTACATCAAACACTACATCTTAATCAGACTACATATTCCTTTTTCGCATGATTCAAACTGATCGCAATGATGTTCTAATTTATTATATACCCCTCTCTACCTTACTACCTTAGAATATATATGAAACATTGCTCAACTGAATTAGCCTCTATTGTACTAAATTGATGCTACTCTTACATAATAAGTTCTTTATTATTTGTAATATTGTGTTCCCATAATGCAACAGTAAGTCTTGTCAAATTATGTTATTCTTGTATTCTTTTTATATATTAGTATTTTATCTTATCTAATGTAATTTAGGTTAGTGATCTAAACAGTTATGATTCAATGATTACTCTGACACATTCCTTCCTTCCATCCAATCACAGTGCTATATCTGATATCGGTAATCGAGTTAATAGTTGTCGTATAGTAGAGTTTACTTGTTACCAAGTAATACAGTGTAGCATACGGTATACTCGTGACAAACAGACATTCAGTTTAAATATGTTATTATATCTTATATATTATAATCTATAATAATTATTGATATAATTATGTTTTACTTTTAAAATATTTAGAGGAAAATTAAAATAAAATGTACCATTATAAATAATATATTTGTGAATAGTTAATACAAACATTAAAATCAATGATTATATGTGACTACATTGATACCCTCTTACTAGCTGTACTTACCACAGATACAAGTAGTTACTAACTACTAGTTACCCAGTTATCTATAGATAGTAACTATAGTTACCATTAACCAGGGGTGTATATCAATGTAATTAACTTTTAAACATTTTAAAAGGAATATTTTATTTTAATGAATATATACATATATAAACTTGTAGCAAAGATTTTGTGAAGTTAATATATTACACTCCCTATCTACGCAATGTGATTAATATACTTACATCGCGCTGCTAGGAGTAGTATTGAAACCACTGAACAGATTTAGGTCTGGCACTGTTTTTAATGATCTATTAAATTACATGCAATATAAATTAGCTTTGACTCGCCACATATATATGTATAGAATTTAAAACCAACATATCCTATTGCTTAGTTATATATTAGTAATGAACATTTAGTTTTCATCATATAATAATTTAAAGCATATTATTTTACATTTTAAAAGTGTATAGTTTGTTAACAAAACATAGTTCCAAAAATGTACCCTATATAGGTGGCACTGTTCGTTTTTTGTACAAAACTGAATTACATGATTTCGCATAAGTGTTATAACTTTTCTTGTAGACTAGATGTTATTTATTAAATCTCAATACTACGTTTATATAGATAATATATGTATACAATGTATACATACATTATGTAGATATACATAAATATATAGTATAAATGTTATTCAATAAATCTAAATATTAAGTTTGTATAGATATTGACTAAGAGACATAAACATTAGGCAGCGCAGTGAAATGTACAATAAACTTGTGCTGTGACCTGAACATAATGCCACTATTACACTGCTAACTAGCAGTGATGATGTCATGTGATCTGTAATGTGATCATGCTTAGCTAAGTCTTAGCAGATATTTATATTTCACTATTGTCGTATAAGTTTTGTTATTAAAAACAGAATATGAAACATGATATCATCTTTATATATTCGTATACAAATATGATATATTACATTATCGATGATATTCATATTAAAGATTAAAATATAATTGCTATATATAATGTTACTGATATTACATCCTGCATTCATTACATGTAGTGTAACAATTATTTGTTAGCTAATATAGACTCTATAATAACCCTGATAGTATTACATAATGTATGATAATGAAACATGTTATAACTTTTAATTTCTCTTTTTTGTATCTATTATATTAATTATTATTATTCAAATAATAATTATCAAATTTATTTTTAAAGTGTAAATTTACTATTTGTTGTCGTATGAAATACCACCTATTGATCAATATGTGTAGTCATTATTGTTGTTTTATTACTTTTATCAAGTACAGTACGTCTTCTAACACATATTTAGTGAAACTTTTATTTGCCATTTGATTTATTTTATCGTATTGCATCATGGTCCAGTAGTTCAATTTAGAATATGATATACAAATCAATGTAAAAACTCATTTTAAATGAAATATTTTAATATGATGATATACGGTTAGGCACTAAAATAGGCTCATATACTAAACCTAAACCTAACCCTAAGGATTCTTCACATGCGTACACTGGTGATGTATCATTACTAGTGTATCGTTACGATGTTGTTTAAGCTGCGACTGCTATTCTTGAACAATAATCGAGGTTTTAATGATACAACATGAAAAACTAAACTAAAATATACCCCTTTGCTCGTGCGGAGGGAAAATAATAATACAAAATTCGTTGTACATTACACGATATATAAATAATAAGTTGGATGATTTAATGATTAGAGGTAGAGAGAAAAGAAGAAGTAAGATTTATAAATCTTTTGTGGGATCTAATAGAAAGAATGAAAGGAGGGAGGTAATTGTGATTCTTAAAATGATAATTTAAATTATGATTATATTTAATTCATAATATAATTTAATACTTATAATATTATTTGGAATGTCGACATTAATATTATAAAAAAACATCATTCAATTAAGAACCTAATTTATAAATAAATTGTATTTTGAATAAAATATTTATATAGAAATACATTTTAAAAATATGAATACATTTTTATATGACACAAAAATAAATATCTTTATTATCTTTGATTCAAAGATGTAAATCATTGAAATATAATTAAATATACCACTGAAAAGTATCTAGATCGGAGTACATTATGTTATTTGAGAAAGTGCTAAAGCCGTTATCTCATGTGATATTCTCGTATAAGAGTGATCAATGATGCAATAATCAATATTACATTGAATACAATTTTATTTTTTAAGCAAGTATTAATTTTAATTATAAAATTATAATATCGCTATGCATATCTAGCTTTTAAATGAATTTATTTTTATTATACATTAATGAATTAAAGTGAATTATTATATATATTTCATATATAATTGCAACATAAATACATTTATCCCTTCTTATCTCTATTCCGCAACCTATCCATAATATCTTTATTGTCAACATGATGAAACATCGTGATCAGTGTTTGCTTGAATGCAGAAGTTATATAAAATATGAACTTTTGTTATACAATACATTTTATATTAAATGTTATTTATTTATTTATAAAAATGACAAGATATCCATGATATTTATTTAAAAGTATTCTATACTAATTTTTCAGTATAAGTAGATGTAAAAAATAAATCAAAATAATGGTTACTAAATATGGATACTACTATGAAATACTTCATTTTCTAGTTAATCAGTTAAATATTTTCTCTACTTAATCAGTTAAGTTTCATGTGAATAATCGTATTCCAATCCAAATAAAAATGATAATGTTTATTTGACTATCAGATGTTTTAATGAATGAATTCTAACTCCGTTATAGGAATACCTACGGCCAGCTTACTGTAAGGCCTATACTGTAGTATGTACTGTTGTGTGTACTGTAGTCAGCATATATTGTATGTTCACGTCCTTCACGCTAAATAGATCATTCTGACCGGTGGCTACTTGGAAGATTGCCAGGAAGCTATTAAACTCTCAAGGTCATGTGGTTAGTCATTTTGTTACGGCTATCTTTGTGGCATAGCTGTTGATTATAGTATGCTATTATACGAATATTTAGCTATTACACTATTGCATAATATATGGTAATATTACATGTGACAATATGTTAATTAAAAGCTAGGATGATGTGATTTGTATATTTCACTTTAGAGATAAAGATACAAATTGTAAGATTAGGAATTTATTTACAAAAAATTAATTGTATTTAATAGAAATAAACTATGTTACAATGATATAAATGTTGAATATTCTCCTCTAATGACCACAAGAATATTGATAACCTATTATGTAATATTGCGTGTAAAATATTTATCACATAATAATGAAAAGTGTTTTTTGTGAATTTCAGTATTTCAAATTTTACGTCGCCTATATTAAAATAATTAAATTAATCACATTGTAAACATTAGCATTGTCAGTTCAAACACACACAGTCATAACCCCACCCCCCGACCCGCCTCACCCCTCGTGTAGATAAACTCTACGCTACGGTGGGATGCCACCCGACCCGTGCCGCTAACTTCGTGAACAAGAAAAACGGCTCCCCCGAGAAATACATGCAACGACTGAAGACTTTGATACAAGAGAATCGCGACAAAGTCGTGGCTGTTGGTGAATTCGGATTAGGTTTCAGCGCGCAGGCGGTGGTGTTAACGTGGTGTGAAGTATTCACTAATGATTCATTTAGATATAAATTATAAAATTACGATGAAATATAATTTTTGGCACTTCCACTTTTTTGAAGGCACTGTTTCCCTATGCCACCAGATCCAAAAATCAAAACCTTTATTTCCATCTTTTTTTAATAATGTATTATTATTTGTTCTTATTTTTTATGTTATGTTTTCAATATATGTATACTTTACATAATATATACATTTTTTTAATAATATAAAAATGTTTCCATAAAATTTATAGATAAAAATTCATTTAGACTTTATTTTCAGAAATTTATCAAAATCAAATAAATTTTTAAAATATAAATTTTAATAATTGAACTATTGAAATAAAATATGTATTAATACGATTTGAGATTATTTTTGAAGTGTAAATAATATTAGTAAATCATAAGATAAATATCAAGCAATAACTGTCAAACATTTTATTCACGGTCTAATGATTTATTACGACATGCTCATCTTGAATTGGTCTTGAATTATAAATTTCATTTTTATTTACATACAATTTATTTAAATTTGTCATATACAATTACATATATAATTATTTAATCTAGAGACTAATTTAGTACATATACTATAATCAATATTAGATAAAATAATTATTTTATATAATATATTAATATTTATAATATATTATAATATATGTATGTTAAAATGTTAAATACTTAAATACTTAAATAATGTATTATATTTTAATATTAATTTAAAATTATTTTCAAATTAAACATTTGAATACATCACAATTTATAGACATTTTATGTATATTTATAAATATATATATGATAATATATATATATTTATATAATTATATGTATAGGTATAAATAGAGTATATAATTCAGGAAATATTAGATTGTGACATTTTTTATTATGATCAACTAATAGCTACCAGAATGAGATTTTTATATTGATGTTATTGTAATAAAATTAGTATCATTGGAAAGCTTATTAAATTCTATATTATAAGTCATATTTTAGAATTTATTTATTTTTATTAAAACAAAAGTTATGATAAAAAATATGGTACAAATTTGATTGATTAAATTTATTTTAAATTATTATAAAAAATAGAATTTATTTTTAAATAAATATGCCTATTAAATGTATACTAAATTAATAATGTATCTATTTCTAAATAATATTAATAAATATATTTGATATTTCTATTTTTATAAATACATCAAATAATATAATATAATATAATAATATGATTTTAATATTAATATTATCTGGTTTTTATTTACCAAAGACATTAATATATTATTAGTTAAATACCCATATTTCCTACTCTGTTGGGTGAAGTGACATATTACAATTTATATAGGCGACCATGTATCTTGTGCTTTGTTATTACTAATAACTTATTAGTATACAAAATTCACCTTATTATATATATACTCCATTATAGAATTTATATCTCCCCCATGTTAAATTTCTAGGGGCTGACGGAGTCCGAATATTGACTATTTTTTTATAATTTCTAGAATATAAAATAATTATATATATCATTATGATTACAAATAAATAACTCATTGTAGATAATAAATATCACATACACTTCTTCTTAACATCCACCCATCTGATACCTTCATCTCATATTGTACAATAAACATTAATACAGATTATGATCGTCTACATTTCTGTGACAAAGACACTCAGAAGATGTTAGTAGTAGTAGTAGTAGTAGCAGTAGTAGCAGTAGTAGCAGTAGTAGTAGTAGTAGTAGTAGTAGTAGTAGTAGTAGTAGTAGTAGTAGTAGTAGTAGTAGTAGTAGTAGTAGTAGTAGTAGTAGTAGTAGTAGTAGTAGTAGTAGTAGTAGTAGTAGTAGTAGTAGTAGTAGTAGTAGTAGTAGTAGTAGTAGTAGTAGTAGTAGTAGTAGTAGTAGTAGTAGTAGTAGTAGTAGTAGTAGTAGTAGTAGTAGTAGTAGTAGTAGTAGTAGTAGTAGTAGTAGTAGTAGTAGTAGTAGTAGTAGTAGTAGTAGTAGTAGTAGTAGTAGTAGTAGTAGTAGTAGTAGTAGTAGTAGTAGTAGTAGTAGTAGTAGTAGTATTGGTAGTATTGGTAGTAGTAGTAGTAGTAGTAGTAGTAGTAGTAGTAGTAGTAGTAGTAGTAGTAGTAGTAGTAGTAGTAGTAGTAGTAGTAGTAGAACACCTTGCGTGAACTAGTTCATGAACCTATTCTTAACATTGCAGAGTGAATCTGATCAATATCTTATTATGAAGATGTCCCTTATAAATAAGCTATTTGTGATCATCTATATTTTCTATTGTATTACATATTAGTGGATTTAAATGTAGTTTTAATTAAACTATTAGTTCTAATCAGTCGATTTAAAATTCTCACTTACACAATTTTTATATAATATTTTCACAAATGTAGTTATTTTGAGAAACAATTTGAATTGGTAGACGACACAAAGCTGCCGCTGTTCCTTCACTCGAGGAACTGTCACCAGGACTTCATCGATATCGTTAAGCGTAACCGAGAGAGATTCGATAACGGCGTGGTAAGTAACAAACATCTTAATAGAATGCAGCTCATCTGCTATATAATTAGTGAATTTACGATGATATGGATAGATATGATTGTAATAGGATAGTTGTGTAGTGTACGTGCATCTTAATACTTTTAGAACAAGTACACGATGTACACCTTTCATCGTAGACATGTAATCAAACTTAAGTACGCGACGGTAATCATCTATCATGTAATATGTATCATTTAGAATTACTAATTTATGGCAAATGATATATTGTTTTGTAACCATCGACATGTAATTATCGTAGAATATAGTTAGTTTATGTCTCTCTCTATATACATATACGTATGTATATACATTAATAATGAATAACAATCACTACACACAAACACACACGTGTTTCAGGTTCATTCGTTCACCGGTAGTAAAGAAGAGATGCGCGACCTTCTCGACCTTGACCTCTACATCGGCATCAACGGATGGTTATAACCCCTCCTCCCTCACCCTGCCAACAGTAGGTTCACTCCTAACCCCCTACCTCCCTCCCTCACCGCTAACAATGCTCTCACCACACCCCACCCCCAACAGTTCACTGAAGACCCAGGAGAACATAGATGCCATGTGCACTATACCTTCAGACAGACTCATGATTGAAACAGGTACGCCAGGGCAATATTATTTATATATTTATGAGTGTGTGAAATATGTGTGAAATGTAACAATACCAAAATGATTATAGGGTTGTAAACTTGTATATTATAATAAGCTTAAATTTGTCCACAATATTTATTATTCGTGTACATGTTATATTTGGAAACAGTATTTAATAAATAAATTATACAACTTCATACAATAACTTAAGTATAAGTATAAAATAAACTAAATATAATAAGTTAATAAAAACTAAACAAAACTAAACAATTATGATAATATCGTGATAATATATGTATTTCTATATATACAACTTTTTAGAGTAAAGTAGTTTTTAACATTTGTCTATGTTCTATAATTAATACTACTCAATTGCAACCTATTCATTGATATGTTAACATAATTATATATATATATATATAAACATGTTTGTTATTATAATACCAGCTCAATGATAACTGTGATATTTACTTGTGCACAACATGCAACGTATGAATTATTTAATGTCTATAATTATATTCTAAGTATATTTATAATTTTAATTATGAATCTAAATATCAATATATATGAATAGTTAGAATAACTTATTAAAATGTAACTTATTTAAATTAAAATGTGTGGATAAAAATGTTTATATAAATACATTTACAAATATGTAATACAGTATAATCTCTATCATTATTATTAGATAACATTTATTATCTATATTTAATAGTCAATATTTATATTAATTATTTAAGATATAATAAATTAATTTGTGTATAAATATAATAATAATAAATACAAGGATAATAGATATATATATAATATAAAGATCTGATTATATAAGAATGTGTTCTGATATTATAGTTGAATTTGTATCTCACCGGGTTTCTCACCATATAGAAATGTTCCATATGAAAATATATTTGTTTTAAGAAGCAATTTTTAGATAATTATTATAATTTTATAATCACATAAGTACACATATACACGCATAAATAAGCGCATCATTTTGTATTCATTATATATTTAATTATATTTTAACTCGCAAATATAATTTACATTCAAAAATGTATTAATTTTATACTATTGGTACAAATAATTTAATATTTCTATATATATTTTCAGTAATATCATACATTGGATAACATAGATGAGATAATATTAAATAAATTCATTATAATAAAGATATCCAAATGTAAATCTATATTAAGATATTTTAAATAAAGGATATATCGACTAGTAATAATTTAGATACAAATATTTGTAAATATATTTATATTTAGATACAAATAAGTATATAAATGATATTATTATAACATTTACTAATAAGCATAAACATAAAAATAATAATAACTATAGAATAAATACATTATTAAACTATTATACACACTTTTACCTACTACCGATACTATCAATCAGTAGAATAATAGTTTAAAATTATATCTCATTATAATTATATCAAGTAATAATTATTACTCTATATTATATGTACTATAATACAGGATTGATTTATTATAACTTATATATATATATATATTTATTGTATCTTATATGTATTTATTGTATCTTAGATATTTATTGTAACATATATATGTATTATAACTTATATATATATACAATTATATTATAATGTATATAAGATTGCTACAATAGGAAGATGAACATTAGTTTATTAGAAATATATGTTAATAATGATAAAAGTATAGGCAATACTTGAAATGTGAGTCATGCAACAAACTCTCGATTCAAGAACATACAACCATATGTTCCTTATAGAAAATATAATCTGTACAATAAGTACATGATTATAATTATTCAATATTTAATTTAATTATATAATTATTTATTTTATATATGTTTCTCTTATTCAGATTGCTTATTAATAACTTATTTACATACTTTCATAACTTATTTTACAAATTTCACTTTAGTTTAATATAAATATTTTAAAGTTAAACATTATGAAATTATCAATAAAAACAATATATCATCTTTTTTAGCATATTATACAGTTTGGTAAATACAAATTAACTAGACAGTATCAGAAAGATTTGAAATTAACCTAAGGATTTTGTGAAGCAAAGATATGTCACTTGTACCTATTTACATTCAATAAATTGTAATTCTGATTAGCTTGAAATATAGGTGGCAGTATTATTTTAAATAATTTCTAATGGAATTGTTACATAATAATTAAGTGTGGTACAAAATATGTATAATTTTATATTGAAAATGGACCTTTATCATATTTCTTAAATATGCCTTATTTGTCTTAAATATGGTTCTTAACCATTGAATAAACATTGATAATTCTAAGACTAGATTTAGTGAAAAAACTACATAAAAGTATATAAAATATTATTTAGGTATAGGAATTAAGTATAAATATAATACATTATCCATTTAATATTTAATTCAACTAGGAAAAATTAAAATAGTTGAAAATCGTAATAATAAATAAAAATATTACTAATTTCACTATTATATTGATATATCTATAAGAAGAGGTATGCTATATTTAATAATTGTAGTATACACTATTTAAATAACAAGATATTAATAGTAGTTAATTTATTATTTATTATTACTAAATTATACAGATCTTTATAAAAATTATAATAACATTTATAATATCAAAAAATTATAAGAGCATAACTATTATATTTGTAACTTCATAATATAAAATTATGGAATTACTTAATGATAAGTTGAATTAATTATACAGATGCCCCCTGGTGTGAAATAAAGAAGACACATGCCGGTTATCATCACGTCAACAACAAGTTCACTGTCGTAAAGCAGGCAAAGTCATTCGTCGATGGATGTGTAGTTAAATCTAGAAATGAACCAGCCATGATAACGTAAGCTAGCCTATAATAGGTATGATATGCTACTGATACTGATCATTGTTGTATTGTAGGAATGTCATGGATGTAATGGCAAAGGCAAGAGGAGAAGATTACGATCAACTCGCGGATGTGATCTACACAAACACTAAGAAAGTATTCTTTAATAATGAATAAACGCGATGGTAATAAAAAGAATGATTTATTATAAAAAAACATATTATAAACATAAGAAATGCTGTTGATTTAGATATAAATAAAGTACAGTTCAGTTATATAATCATATTAATACAATAGAACACATACAAATATAAAAAAATAGAATAGTAATAATTAATTGTATTGATCAAAAGAACCGAGATATTCTAGTGCTGCTCTGTAACAGAATCCGTATTGTTCCTACAACAAGGCAACGGGGTGTTATTACACGTAATAATGATAATGATGATGATGATGATGATAATGATGATGATGATGATGATGTAATCTAACCTCCGTTTGTACCATCGCAGGTCTCTGAGTACGAAGCATCTTAACTGTCTGGTACATATCAACGACACCTTCGTATCGCATCCTCTCTAGCACGATACTTAGTGCGGTAAACACTCCAGTTCTCCCTACACCGGCGCTGTAAGGTTAAGAGTTGTAGGTTGTGAGGCTAGGCTAAGGGGGGAGGTGTTGATACTGACCTACAGTGAACGGTAATAGGACCGTCCTGACCAAACTGTTCCTTGGTCTTGTGCACTTGACCTATGAACTCGATGAAACCTTCTCCACTAGAGGGCACAGCTTGAGGTTCTGGCCAATCGGTGAATTGGAATTGTCGGATTGTTCTAGATTGGCCATCCTAACGACAGCGGTGCGTTATAGTAACGGGGTTAAAGGGGGCGAGTGTGTAATACAAACTCTAGCATCGGTAACTTTAAATTCTCTAAGTATGTATTGCGGCATATTGTATTCTGACATTGGGTCCACAACGAAATACTGATATCTGGCGGATCTTTCACTCGGCCAATACTGATGACATTTCTCCTGCAAGTGGTAGAGGTCATAGGTATTAGTAGGGGTCGAGGGACTAGGTCACTAGATTAATCACTTACCCTTCCGTTCTCGTATAGTTTAGTGAGCATTATAATGATTGTAGAGTTGTGTTCCCATAGCAACCGCCAAAAGTCCTCGGTGGTATCAGCCATCGGACCTTGCGTTGCTATGTAAGCTTTTCTGTATCTATAGCCCTGCAGTGTGAAACATAAACTTGTTATCGATAAACACATGAGATAATCAATTGTACTACACAGGTAAGTAGGTAACTAACGTCTATGAAGCTAGCGTTAATGTAATCTGATCCATCAACACCTCTGATTTGATGAAGACTTACTCTGGTTGACTCATCTGTAGGTTATATTATATTACAAGTAAGACTGCGATGGGGGAGTCTAGGATGTACTAGGGATATTCATGATCTGTAGACTTGTATATCTCTAATAGCGATACCACTATATCAAATTAGTACATAACAGCTATTTACAATAATGTATTACACAGACGGTTGATTGTTTTTGTATTGGTCAACAAATATTAATATAACATAGATATTAATACTTAATTTAGAACATGAATTTGTGTTAATTAATGAACATAGAAGTTTTTTGTTCAGTTAAAAGTTGTACCTTATTATCTAGTTATGATTTATTGAGAAATATAAATATACCAATAAAATGTAATTTACTCCATTAATAAATATTGTAATTTTAGATTATTTGAAACTTATAAATATAAAGTATATGTATTGGTGATATAATCAGCATTTATACTAATAAATATAACATCCAAATATATTTACAGGGAAATGTGTATTACTAACATGGAAGAATATTGACTAGTCTATTTTTACATTTATTCACGGGTAAATTTCCGCTTATAATTCTGGAGGAATTTAATTTCAAACTCGATAAACTCTGCATAGGGGAGATGAGGTTAATGCTAGTGATGTAATTACAGGGTGTGACGACGTATGAACCTTGAACTCCATCTCGAGGCCGGTCACGGTTTCGCCGGTTTCGAGGTGAGTGAGTTTCTCTATATGAGTGTAGAGGTTACGGGCCATGATCTCAGTGTTGCCGCTGGTAATGGCTTCGAGGAGGGCGTCGTGGATGAAGATGTACTGGTCTTCAGTCTGCACCATGTAGTTACGTTGAGCTCGTAGACAGGTCACGTGACCGTACACGTCAACGGAACGCTCGTGTTTGATTCGCTCGAGCGACGCGTCGATTACGATGAAGGTTCCGGTCCTACCGACACCCGCCGAACAGTGTATCACCATAGGGCCTGAGTCTGCCGGGGTTATAGCTTTAACCCTTCTCATGAACAGCAGTAGGGGGGTGGGGTGAGCCGGTAGACCGTGATCCGGCCAAGCGGTGAACTGGAATTGTCGCACCTCTCTTTTCTCTTTAGAGTTCTCCTGATGGGGTAAAGTGGGGCGCATTAATAAGTGTATGGGGTTGTGGTATAAGGGCATAGTCACCTTCTGTATGTGGAACGTTCTTATCGTGTAAGTTGAGAGCTCAATAACGTCTACTAATGATACATTTATAGTTCCGTAATTCTCTTGTCCCCTTGTAGGCCAGTATTGATCACATTTCACCTGGTAAGTGGGGAAGGTCAGTATAAAGGTCAGTGTGAAGGTCAGTAGTGGTGACATCAACAATCATATGGATGACAGCTAACCCTTTGTCTCTCTTCAAGTTTTGTCATCATGATAATTGAACAAGTTCTCTGTTGCCAGATCATTCTCCAGAAGTCAGAGAATGTTTCCGGAAGAGGACCCTATAAAGGGGTGCGCGGGGAAGGTAAATACGAGGGTCAAAAGGTCACCGAGAAGTCAGCGATGACTAACCTGCGTGGCGATGTAGGCATTATGTTTACGGTAGCCGTCCATGTAGTTGGCGTTGATGTAGTCGCAGGTCGCGGGGTCATCATCGGTGACCTTGAGACAGACTCGCGAGTGATCGTAAGCTATCACATTAGCGTAACGGTTGCGTGACTTGTTCACTTCGAGGTTGGAGTTCTCCCAAGTGAACTGTTGACCCGGTTCTATGCTCTCGTATTCCTCAGAGAATAGGGCTCCTTCGTTTGCCTTCAAACTACACAGGGGGGGGAGGAGGCAATAGAGGATGACGAGGATGAGAAGGCATTATAGAGTAGCGGGTTAAATAGGATAGTAGTCCGAAGTCTGACCTTTCGACGTGTTCTACAAGATCAGATACCAGTATGGGCGGGTGGTTGATCATAGCCTGGGTCTCGTGTTCCGTTCGTCTCAGTAGGACCGGGTCCTGTATGGGTACTAGTGGGTGCGACGGGTCATTCTTGATGGGCTCCATCTTCAAGAGGCTCGTCGTTAACTGTGAATGTACATGGACATATCAACTATAGAATTGTTGTGTAGTAATGATGTACTACTACTATTCATATAGTTATTACATAAAATTACAGAATAAAAAATTAAATAAAATGTTACATCTGTTATAAAATAAGTTTCGATTGATTGATTTAAAAAAACTGTAAATTACTAAATTAATAAATATGTCAATATATAAAGTATTTCATTCTCAATCACTAAAATCGCTACTCTACAATCATTGCATTACTAGCCTCATTGTTTCCGTTTGCATTCATAAGTTTACGATCAGCCGAGGCTCTATTGCCTCCGTTCTTCTTACGAGAGAATACCGCAAACAAGCCCAAACATATCAGTATCAAGAGAACACCGATACATGCCAAGGTTATCAGTCCTATTGTAGAGGTCATGAAAGAAGAATGAGACTGTGATGGGTTTATTGAAGGCAGGTTCGACTTTCTTTGAAATCTTCTCGTGTAGCTTGTAGATAAATATTTCTGCGAAACATTTCATAATATGATTAATTATTAATAGTGATTATTAATGAATGAATTGATTAGTGATGAGATGACACCATTGATTAACAAACTTTATCGCTGCTATATCCCCTCACAAACAGTTGATACTGCGTGTCTGAATCCAACAGGGGCAGATTGCTGTACTGGTTAGGCTTAGAGTTATCAGCTAGTGTTTGTTGCCCATTACCCAGCACAAACTTATCAGGAAGTTGATACTCGTATCTGAACGCTATCCATGGAGACTCCGTATTTACCATAGTGGACAACTAGGGGTAGGTGGGGTGAGGGTAAGGAGATGAGGTAGGTGTGGGGGGGGTGGGGCTAACTTCGGAGGTCAGCCATTGGTTAGGATCGCGAGTGTTCAGCGAAGGAGAAGGAACCACGATCACTAGGAAATACTTAAAGTTGCCCTTCAGCCTTGAAACCGGCCTCAAATCAAACTCTATCTTATCTCGACTCTGATAACCAATCTTAGGCATATTCTTCACGGCTGTAACAGATGATATCGGGTCAGTACAAAAGGTAAAGGTCGGTGAAGGTCGTCGTACTAACGAGCATAACTGGTTGTGGCCTTGAGTTTAACCGAAGCCCCGAGGTGGTCGTCTGAGAAGATAGCTCTGATCTTGAAGGTATACTTCATGATGGGCTTCAGTTGGTTGATGTGAACACTTGTCTCTGAACCGGACACTAGTATGACCTTCAGCGGGTCTATCTCGGTGTTGTCTATTCCAAAGTCATCTAGTACAGTTTTCACACCTCTGTAAGTTATCTAAACAACAATTAGTGTGTTAATATCTTCAGTATGATGTTTACTGTCCACACAGAAGTTACTGCAGGTAATGAAACTCATTGCTAGTATTAATAATACAATTATACATTATTTCGCGTTATTAACTCTAACATTATATTTCGTAACAATTCCTTTAACGGGTGACTTCCAAGAAAGTCCGACAGATCTTGGATTCTGAGTGGTAATTCTAAAGAGACTCACCATTTCCGGGTCATCTACGCGTAATACAAAAGGTAAATAGGTCATCGATATTAGAGGTCACGCCAATCTTACCCGGTAGAAGACTTCCAGTTTTAATCATATCCGAGAGTTCCGTAAGTTTTCCGTTGTGAAGTCGAGCTTGTACTCTTATATAATAGATGTTTGTATCCGGCAGTTCTATGTCTACAAGTAACCAAGGCCAGAATAAAGGCTCGTTCGAGGCATACGAGGTTCCGGGTATTAATATTAACCTATAGAGGTGTGCGGACCAGATATTAACTTGCCCCATTCCTTCATGTTTGGCTTCTGAGTTTTACTGAAGAATATCAGGTAGTCATCGACATCAGACACAAACTTCTGAGACCAGCTGACCTCGATTAGCGTATCGCTGAGTCGAACGGTTTTCACATCATAGGGGGCAGCACGATCTGTAAACCACGAGTGTTCGTTTTATAAGACATAGTATATAGAAAGGAGCACACAAACGTTTGTTCACCATCAGATGGGGGTAACTGTCACTCCATGGCCCAGCCCCTTTACTAGTGAATGCTCGGATCTGAAACACGTAGTTCTTGGAGTTCTGAAGCACGTCTATCACTTGTTCTTTACTCGTAGAGTTCACCTAGGGGTCAACGTGATTAATGAGAGTGAGTGGTAGAGGAACAGAGCGAGAGAAAGAGGAAGAGATAGAGAGAAAGAGGAAGAGATAGAGATATAGAGGAATAGAGAGAGAGATAGATGATCACTAACTTCTTCATATACTGATGCATCCAATGTCTTGTATCTGATCTGATAACTCATAATCTTACCTCGCCTGTCGGCTATTTCCGGGGGGTCCCAGGACAAACGGACGCTCTCTGACGTCAACTGAGTTAAATAGAAATTCATCGGCTGACCGGTAGGTACTGTGATAGAGCGAAAGGTTAAGGTAATCGAGGTCAAGGTCATGACGATAATGATAATGATAATAATAAAAATGACTAACGGAAATCATAAAGAACACTCGATAATAAACACTAAAATAATGTGATAATAGAAGAGAAAGCGTTGACAACATTCAGTAACGCATGCTTTGATGCAGATGCTCGTTGATATGGTGGAGATAGGTGGAGATAGGTGGAGGTTGATGGGAGAGGTTGAGGTTCAGATAGGTTTCAGTTTATTCATTAAATGGAATGATTTATAATATTGAATATATATTTATTAGATTATTTTTTAATATATTTTCGATTTTTATATTTATAAACTTAAAATTTATATAATAAATATAAATATATTTATAAGTAATTTCGTATTTTCTATAGAAAATATATATTTAACTTTGAACTTATAAATAACTAAAATACAAAGGTAAGGTATAAATATTATTTATAAATATATTATATTATATATTATTTATTATATATATATTATTGTAGAAATATATTATAAACATTTATTTATACTATAATATAAATAAATTTATTTAAAATAATATGAAATAATATTATTATTATATGATAATTTATATAAATAATATATTCCAATGTATTATTTTATAATAAATAAAATTGTTAAAAATAATATATATATATATATATATATATATATATTAATATATATATATATAGTGAATAGTATATTGTTTAATTAATATAAAAATCAACCTAATTATAATAGTGTTATATAATAAACAATGTCACTTAAGTAACACAGTAATATTAATGAAGCTTACTTCCATCGGGTGTTCTGGTTTCTATTATTCTTGGAAGACCATAATCTATTAAATTCTTAGCAGCGACTCTGATTTCATACAATGTTCCATAGTCTAAAATAATCAGTCATTACTATGTAATAATCATTCTTTATTAATAACAAATAATTAATATCTTATAATATTAATTCAAAACTAAATGATTTATTAAAGAAGTTAACTATGAAAGATTATGTAATTATGTAATTATTAAATTATGATTATTAAATGTATTACAACTTCAATTATAAATTAAATAATATTTTAATTCTAATCATATCTTATTGATATGAAATTTTATGATAATTTAAATGTAAAATATCTATTATTACTATACTATTACTATTACTATAATAAGGGATGTGGGAATGGTATTTGTTTAATATAAAATTGATAAAATAATATTTCAATTTAAAAAAATATAATATATGTTTTAATAATTCATTATATTTGTATATATTATTATAAAAATTTGATATATATAGATTAAAATACTGTTTTCTTTAAATATATATTTTAATAATATTATTAGAACTAAATAATAATTGAAAAAAATATGTTTTACAAAAATTCAATATTTTATTAATTATTTTATCCATTATTACAATTTAAATACACCAGAAATTATATTTAACATTTCTAATTCAATATTGTTTTATATTATATCGCATCAAGGCGCTTTATTTCAAGGCAATTAAATTATGATTTTTATAACCATATTTTAAAAAATATCAGTAAAATAAAATAATTAATAGAAAATTGTTTAAATAAACTTCAATATTATATCAATATTGATTATTCAATCAAGTCACTATTTAAAGAATAACATTTATTGTAATAACTATGTAGGTATTTAATTACTCATGTATAATTTAAAATGCTAATTTCACTATTCATTTTACTAATAACATTAACAGATAATATAAACGAATGTGTTTATGGAATTTTGATAATAGGGCTCGCATCAATAACATGCTTTGCGATTACCTCTAGACCAGGGGTTCTTAAACTTTTTTTGTCATGACCCTTTTCATAAAATAAAATGTTACTATTACCCACAATTATTTTGAAAATAAAAAAAAGATTTGCTTAAAATATTCATTGAATCATTCATGATTTGTGACTTTGTTTTTTTATATACTAAATTTGAAATATTCGGCAAAGTCTTGCTTAAAATGCATATCAGTTCTCATTCTGCTTAAAGTTTATTTCTAGCTTTTGATTTTATATTCAATAATGTAGAAAATCCTTTTCCGCATAAATACGTTGATGACAATAGTAAAAGTATTCGCATGCACTTTTTCGGCCTATTTTGGATATTGTGAAGATATCGTTGTCCAGAAATCTGATATGTTTTCTTCTTGTTTGAATACATTTTTCATGGATGTATTATTTACTAAACTAAGAAATTCGTTTTCCATTTCCTCAGGAATAGGAAATGTATAATCCATAATTATAATAAACGGATGTTCTGTACTTTTACCTTGAGATTAAAAATGGATTTTTAATTAATCCATGAGCTCAAATACATGTGCTATAACATTACCTTTCGACAACCATCTGACAGCCGTATAATAAAGAAGGTCCTTGTTAGTAGAATTCAACTCTTGACATAAAAGCCGAAAAATACGTGTATTAAATGCACTTTTTAAAATGAAATTAACCATTTTGATGTTTGTAAACCGATTTCATATTAATAGGAAGAGTTTTCGACGCTAAAGCTTCTCGATGAATCATGCAATATATAATTATAGTGATATCTGGATTCTTCTTTTTTACTAAAGTAGCAAATCATGATTTTGATCCTAGCATTGCTGGAGCTCCATCTGTGCATACACCAGTTAATGCTGACCAAGATAGTTCTTCTTTTTCGAAATATTCTGAAAATATGTTCATTATATCAATAATTTAATGCCGAGCAAGCTCGACCTGGTAAGATAAGGTATATCAATAGCCTCTGTCGTTGTTTTTAAAGGTTACAAAATATAAATTCTTCTTCAACTTTGCTATCGCGAATGTAACGTACATATACTAATAATTGTGAGATGTGAGAAATATATATTCATCGAGTTGTAAAAAAAAAAAAGTGAGATTCTAATGTTTTTTATTACTTGTAATGTAATGTCTTCTGACATTTAATCAATTCTATTTTTAATTGTATCATTGTATAAACTAATCTGACTCAATATGTATACATATTTCTATTCCAAAAGCAATTTGGCAGTTTTAATTATACAATGAAACCATAGGGTGTCAATACAGTTTCTCCTATTGTGTATGCTTTTTTGATTGGCAATAAGAAGCGCTATTTCCTAGGATGCTCTTGTAACGTTACTTGATTGAAACATTACACTTGAATCATTGTCCAAACGTGATCGTTTTTTTAAACTTGAAAAACTCAATAGAGGGGCGTAATGCTCTATAGAGGAAATCTTATAATTGCTACTTGTTTTGGCTCGCAGGAAAATTTAACTCGTCGAATAGCTGACTTGATTCTAAACATATCATTTAAATATTGAGAATGTAATTGTTCACCTATATTAATACTAATTGAGATTTACTATTACACGGAATTTTCAGAGAAATCATCTTTTTAAAATTTAATATTATTAATAAAAAACCCCATGACCCTTTGAAAAACACCTATGACCCTTTTTTTGGATCATGACCCATAGTTTAAGAACCCCTGCTCTAGACGGATGAAATCAAAGGATGACAAATATATACCCTCGCACATCAATACCGTCACCTACATTTTTCATATATATTTATATTTATATATAGTATCGCCACCTATATTTAAATAAACTGTCATTCATATAAAGTAAACATTAAAGTTATTTAAATAAATAATGTAGTGACATCTATTATTACTAAAAATTATTCTTCAATTTAACACCCTGGAGGATGAAAATCGCAATATGTTAATTTGAAGGACCAATAATTAAAAACGGTATTGATACAAAACCACTATAAGAAAATGTCCATTATTTTAATGCTCAGTCAATACATGTTATAAAAAGGATTTTATGTAAATTATTAGTAAATATATACTATTATATATATATCTTTTTAATTTGATTTTAAACATTAAAACTAATATATAAATTTTGAATTAGATTTTCTCTAATATATTTTAATTCAACATAATATTATTAATTTAAATTTCTCATTCAATGTTTATTATATCTTATTTAAAAGTTTAAGATATACATATAAATATAATATGAAAAAAAGCATAGCATATAATTCACTAAAGTTAATAGTAGTTTATTTAGGTTGAATAATTTCAAAAATATTTGTTTTTTAAATTAATAAATAACTATAAAGATATACATATATATATATATATATATATATATATATATATATCATATTTTTCATTTTAAAAATATTTATTAATAATATTGTTATCTCTATAATTTATAATGGTTATACATATATAATATATGTATAACCATTATAAATTATAGAGATAATAATATTATTAATACATATTTTTAAAATGAAAAATATAATTTGAAATACTTAATTTTCTATATATTACCTTTACACTAATAGAGGGAACAGATATATGCTCAGGGCAATTAAATTAACTATTAACTATTAACTATTAACCTATCAGTAAAATAAACAAAGTGGCATACAATTTTAATAAAGCATAAAATGAATATAATTATTAAAGCAGACACTATCAATGATAATAACAATGATAATAGAAGCAAACCTAGATTGTCCAATCTTTTCTTCATATTCTTCTTATTATCAAACCTGATGACGGTGACCTCGCTATCAGGGTAGTTGACCTTGTGATAGCTAAGACGATACCCTTTAAGGGGTCCGTAAGAGGATTGGGGGGGTCTCCACGACACCACTAATGAAGGAGGGTCGGTGTCTTCGTCCATCTTGGCGTGCAGAGAACGAGGGCGCGATGGAACCGGCTTCTTGGTGACGGCCTTCTTGGGGTCTGATACCTGTCCATCACCCTTAGGGTTGAACGCTATCACTTGTATCTGAGAGAGAGTGGGTGGGTGAGTAGTTGAGGGGGCGTGGGGGCGTGGTGGGGGGGGGGTGATAGAGACACTCTTACCTTGTACCAGGTGTCAGGTTTCAGGTTACTGAGAGTGGTGTTCATAGTAGTGCGGTAGTGGCCCTTGTATGTTAATGTTTCGGGTCGTAATGTATTGCCTTGTCTATACACATGTTTCGTGTGAAACGTAGTGATGTATATATATATTTATATTAAAATCCTTAGAGGTATATATAATTTTAATTATAATTATAATTC
Organism: Osedax fenrisi; assembly: GCA_964019155.1. Classification (NCBI taxonomy): domain Eukaryota; kingdom Metazoa; phylum Annelida; class Polychaeta; order Sabellida; family Siboglinidae; genus Osedax; species Osedax fenrisi. Next base: position 80,669,251 of record OZ025239.1, read on the forward strand.
TGATTATATAATTAGTTTTATTAAAATTAAATACGCCTAATCAGGATTTTAATTTTTATAATTATAATCTATAAATATTATGTTGGTATTATAATCTGATATTCAAAGTAAATTATGGGCGAGTAAACATTAAATAATATTCAAAAATATACGTAAGCAGGAAAGAAGTTATTTATAAGAGATATAATAGTTAAATAATAGTTAGATAATAATTTACCTTCCTTTCATTTCGAAGAACTCAATATAGTAGCCCAATATTTTGCCATTACTTTTACTAGGCGGATTCCATGATACTTTGAAGGCAGTCGAGTTAAGAACAGATATCACTACATTTAGTGGTTTACTTGGAACTGTGGTGAGGGTAATCATGAGAGTATGAGAGATATAGGGAGAGAGAGAGAGAGAGAGATAGAGGGGGAAAGGGTGATAGAGGGGGGAGAGAGAGAGATATAAATAGATAGATGTTAATAGAGAAGAGAGAGGGTGGATAGATAGATAGATTGATATAGAGATATAACTAGAGTGAGAGAGAGAGGTAGGGGAACTATACTTTACAACAGATATGCTTCATATAAACATACAGAGGTACACAAACAGATCGGGTGAAACACCTACCCGCTTGGATCGTTCTCAAGGACACGACCTCACTACGCGACCCGTACCGATTGCCAGCCAGTGTAGCCCGTACGGTCACGTTGTAGACTGTGTAGAAGGCAAGCTTAGTGATCGTGTACGAGGTGCTGTGTTTGCCGACGGTATCGACGCCTTTAACTGCCGGCGATGACCTTGAACTGAGGTCGTCGGCGTGTTGTTGCGTCGGGGCCACCACGTACGATACTTGGTAACCTTCGACCCCGTCGCCCGATACCGGATCCCAGGTGACGGTGAGAAGGGCGTGGAAGGTAGACGCCCTAGCGATCAAACGCACGTTCTTCGGAGCCACGATGTAGCCTAGGAGACGACGTGTAGAGAACATGGAATCGGAGAGGGAGGGGGGCGTGTGTGTGTGTGCTTTACGAACGCCGAGTAAACATAGAGAATAGAGGCCACTATTTACGACACAATTCGTGCATGCCATCCTTCCATTTAGATATTTAATAAATCTACGCAATCGGCATAGTGTATATTGGTATATATAGATTATTATTTTAAGACGATATATTGTTAAATATTCAAAAAATATATACTCTTTTATACAAATTTTATTTTTAAATTCAGAAGTATTTTACAATAACTTATAAATAATAATAATGTATTAGTTAAAAATAATTGTATATTATATATTTTATTTTGTATAAAAAATGCAATTGTTATAGATCTATATAATATCTATAATTATGTTAAATACTGTATTGAATAATTAAATTAAAAAAGAACACTTTTAATACACTCAGTTTTTCACTATTTTTCCTATTTTTATTATTAAACACATGTAAAAATCTATTTATAGTGGTTGGTGACACCTACCCTTAAGTATACATTGCTAGCTATCCATCTTATTGCTCTAACATGCCCGATTAACACAGAATGGTAGAACTACACTACCATAGATAGCGCGTTGATATCAATATATAATCAATTAATATATATCTATATCGTAGATTGGCACCTACCCTTAAATGCTTTTTATTAACCCTGAGAACTAATTGTTTTAATAATATTTCCATTATATTTAAAATAAACAATGGAATGTAATTATTATTATAATAACCAGTTTAATACACGATATTGATGATATAAAATTAGCATTTATAATTATTATTTACTTTTAAAATAAACATTATATACAATTGTATTATATGAAAATTCTCAAAAACTAAAATATAAAGATAATTTTTTTTAAATCCTATAATAAAGAAAATATATTAGCACACATTTTCATTTAAATCAACTGCTGAATTATATGTGTTCATTACGCGGCGATCCTAGTTGACTGGGTTTATAAATGTATATAAAAAACTTTTTAATTCATAAATCACTATTTATTTGAGGAAATCAATGATTGTAATGGATTGATTACGGTAGGTAGACTAATGAAAGGAAAAACTGCACATGTACTAAGGTACTACACCACAGCGATATGATGCGGGGGGGCGGCGCACAGATAATGGCCGAAATGAAACCGTATTGGAAGGTCTTCACTTGAATGATGTCGGTTCTAGCAGACTCTTCCGCAGCTTTACTAGAGATAGCCAGGTGGTAGATAGTGTCGGGTTGCAACTGTTCCAGTTCGTACTCATGAACGTTGGCGGATATCTTAACCTGGTCGGGGGGGGGGGCGTGTTGCTTAGTAACGCATGCCTTAACTATAGGGCGCATGTATGAGGCACTCATGCTAACCCATTTGTTCTGATGAGATGATATGTTGTAGTAGATGATGTAGTGTAGAATAGTGCTGTCGTCGCTCTTGTCCCACGACAAGCGTAGCGCTGTGGCGGATATTGCCTCTCCTTTGAAGTTTGTAGGTTGTTCTGATGCTGTCATTGAGTTGACATCGTTACATCATGGTATGACATCATCGCATGACATCATGGTATGACATCATCGCATGACATCATAGTAACAGTCGCATATAAATAGAAGACTAACATCCAATCTTAATGGTGACCTTAATCTTATCGGAATAAGGACCCTCATCGATATTATTCACAGCGCTAATGCAAATGGAATACACTTTACCGACGAATAGATCTTTAATGATAGCGGTGGTTTCATCTCCTGTGACTGTGTGCAGGGTCCACAGGTTCAGTGGTAGGTTCTTAAGAGAGTAACGCACGTGGTACTTCTGCGAGTTGTTAGATGTTAGAAGTCAAGCTTTAGGGGTCGGGAAGTCGCGTACAAACTATTATGTTTCCGTTAGGTTGTTCGGGCGGGTCCCAATTCACTCTTACCGAATTCTCGTTGATAGTTTTAGCTCTCACATTGATGGGGCTCGAAGTGGGTTCTACGAGTGGCGGTGGTGGGGGACATTAGGTTAGTTATGCTAAAGTAACACGTTTCTACTTACTCGTTTGACCGGTCATCTCATACACCGCGTCACTGAATCGACCTTGACCTACTGCATTCACAGTGGCCACATAGAATACGTATTCCGTGTTCACGAGCAGATCGAGAATCATCTTAGAGTCTTTGTTAACGTTACGGATGCAGGTGTTCGGTAGTTGACAGGGACGCGACTGTTGCTTGTTCTTCTCACTGCGGTAGTGCAGCGGCGGCGGGTTAATTATCAGTTGATGGAGGTATGAGGTTCCACTAACATGTAGAATATGGTGAAGTTATCGTCGGAAGGGTTCGCCCGGCGCCACGACAGTTTCACTGACTTAGCGCGCACTTCGCTAACAGTCAGACCACTAGGTGGCAGCGGTAGTTCTGGAAACGGTTTGTTAGGACGCATACGGTACCACACATAAAACATTTCATCGAGCGATAACAGGAGAGAGAGAGGGAGAGAGAAGTAGAGAGAAGGAGAGAGAGAGAGAGAAAAGGGTTCTAGTGATGTCAGTGAAGAGAGATACACCGTGTAGTGTTCAGTGTAGTGACTGATAGTAATCATGTGTGCTTGTTGTTATGTGGTATTCAGTATTGAGACATTCACTGATACTCTAATTCTGACAATTGTATTCACAACTAGAGTAGATGTAGTAGTGGTAGTAGTAGCAGTTACAGTAGTAGTAGCAGTAGCAGTAGTAGTAGTAGTAGTAGTAGTAGTAGTAGTAGTAGTAGTAGTAGTAGTAGTAGTAGTAGTAGTAGTAGGAGTAGTAGTAGTAGTAGTAGTAGTAGTAGTAGTAGTAGTAGTAGTAGTAGTAGTAGTAGTAGTAGTAGTAGTAGTAGTAGTAGTAGTAGTAGTAGTAGTAGTAGTAGTAGTAGTAGTAGTAGTAGTAGTAGGAGTAGTAGTATTAGTAGTAGTAGTAGTAGTAGTAGTAGTAGTAGTAGTAGTAGTAGTAGTAGTAGTAGTAGTAGTAGTAGTAGTACCATATAATGGTAGCAGTAGGATGGTTTCGTGCAATATAACAAATTCATGCCGAAAATTGCGCAATGATAATGAAAATAATACGCATTCCAAATAATAAGGGTATTACATTATAAGACAGGAGCTACAACGTTTATTGTAAAGTGCTACGATGACTGATGGGGGCGATATAGGGTGCAATGAGTGTAATGGGGGGCGGGAGTTACCTCGTACTTTCACTTGTATGAGTTTATCTATTTCACCGAGTCTGTTGCTAGCTGTACAAGTGTAGTTGGTACTGACGTGCAGATTCTTTATCTCCAGGACACCTTTACCTATCATCTTCTCCTTTGTTAGCTCAGCTGCTCCATTTCTAAACTTGATCTGAGAACATCATCACATACATGTCATAGTGGTAATGTTGAAGGTGATGGTGGTGATGATAATGATGAGGATGATGGTGGTGGTGATGATGATGATGATGGTGATGGTGATGGTGGTGATGATGATGATGATGATGATGATGGTGGTGATGGTGATGGTGGTGATGATGGTGATGATGATACCTCAGGTGTAGGATGGCCAAGAGCCTTACAGGTGAGATTAATAGATTGTCCGGGGTTGATGATCTCAGTCTTTGTAATGTTGTAGAAACGAGGAGGAACTTGACGGGCTACAAAGTAGGAAAAGTACAGTTATAATAATAAAAATGCCTCAACTGAAGATATATTTATATAGGAAAGAGATAATCAGGGTTCACATGTTTGTTTACTATTAGTTAAATACATTGTATACTTTAAATAATAGTAAACTGTTGTCATGCAATTAGTATTGGTATGAAATATTAATAGGTCATGTCCTAAGATATGTTCGGTTAATAAATGTAAACATCTATCGTCACGCTTGAGGATTGCAAACCACGAAACCATTTTTAATAATACAAATGTACCTAATAATTCAGTAATTCAGATACACACACACACGTATGCTGGCGCTTGAATACACACTCGTAAAAGTAATCACCTTCGGTAAGCTCTATTTCTTCAGCTATAAATATGTTATATATTATAACAATTATATATATATATATGTAGACAATTAAGAAAAGATATTCATAATGTATGACATAGTGAGCGTATACTTGACAAGAACTGCATACTTATCTCGATTACTAATAAAAACAAGCACCTATATAAAGTTCACAGTAAACAAGAGGGGCGGTGCTGGTATGTATTATTCACATACGATAGGTATTACTTATTTAAACAATGTATCGAGATAAAAAAGCGTTCAGACAATAGTTTAGATCTTATTGATTTTCGAATGTGAAATATCTAAAGAAGTTAATGCTGAAACAGTAGTTGTCAGTAGTGCAGTGGTAGTGATAGTGGTGGTAGTATGGGTAGTGGCTTATATAGGGGTAAACTTTTAATGTACAAGTTTGCTATGCCGTTCGTGGTTCCCTTATTGTTAGTAGCATGACAGCCATACACTCCATTGTCTCTTTGATTTGCTTTACTAATCTGAAGACTACCTGTGTATGTAGGTGTGTATGTATGTGCATGTATGTGCAAGTAATTCATTACATGATGAAGATGAAAGTGAAGGACATATTATGACTGTATGAACTAGTATTGAAGGACGTGGGCATATATATTTATAAAACTATAGTAATAACGAAATTTGCAAAATAATAGCAAAACTAAATGTAAACAATGGTGATATGTAGATGATTGCATAACTTATTATCATTACCAATGCATGATATTATTAAAGTGAATGTATATACTACATTGAACATAAGAGAATGTCAAAGAAGGCTAAATCAACATGCACATATGATATACAACAAACCTATAGATAGTATTGTGAATCTATGATTGGACAGCTGAATGGGAATACTGTCTTTAGTCCACGATATCCTAGGTACTGGATCACCCTCAGCATTGCACTTCATGATAGCAGTTTTGCCTGTCTCAACCACTGCCATGTTCGGGGCTTCCTTGAGGTTTGGATAGCCTTTGGGTACTGAATCTGTAGATGGGGAGAGATAAAGTAGGAGGAGGAGGAGGAGGAGGAGGAGGAGGATGAGGATGAGGATGAGGAGGATGAGGAGGATGAGGAGGAGGAGGAGGAGGAGGAGGAGGAGGAGGAGGAGGAGGAGGAGGAGGAGGAGGAGGAGGAGGAGGAGGAGGAGGAGGAGGAGGAGGAGGAGGAGGAGGAGGAGGAGGAGGAGGAGGAGGAGGAGGAGGAGGAGGAGGAGGAGGAGGAGGAGGAGGAGGAGGAGGAGGAGGAGTAGGAGGAGGAGGAGGTTCAAACATTCACTATATAGATGTATACAACATAGCAGTATATAATAATAATAATATAATATTTATTTATTGAATCGCACATATAATAATATTGGATACAAATGGACCCCTCAAGAAGTCATAGACTTGTACATGTTATAAATAACTGTGAGGAGCCCCGGACAATACAAAACAAATAGTAAAATTTTTTTTCTTGTGTTTTGATTTATCGTTTATTAAATTCTTGATAAACACAAGAGAAAAACAAGAACTATCTGGAGTCGAACCCGGGACCTCTGGCTTACTAGCTTTTGGTTGTCCCACTGAGCCATCGACTCCAGACGTAATATTACATGTTAACTATAGAGATGGGATAACACCATTAGTCACTACAAGGTCAGAAGAATAAAAAACATAATTTATTAGATTTGAGGGATACATAACACTGAATAATACACTGAATAATATATAAGTAGGAGATGTATGTGTGTGTAATGATTAATGAATACAGCGTAGTATCATGTGTATGTGTACAGTGATAGCACTTAGTGTGTGTTAGCTGCTTATGTTGGTTTCACGTTCAAAGCTTTAGAATATAATCCAGATTTGGACTTGAAAACTGATAATTTATCATTACTAATTTAATCTAAAATATAATATATAAATTAAACCATTATACAAATTAAATACACAAATAATGAATAATAGCCAATAATTATGTTATATGAAAAGTATATATATATATATATACTAATGTTCTCATTAATCATAAGTTATTTGACTTAAACCACCCGCTGAACCCTGCCGACCCCATCATAGGTCATAGGTCTAACCTTTTTCAAGGACACGTATTCTAGCAGGTTCACTTCTAACAGATCCTACACCATTGGTGGCTTCACAGTATATATCTTTATTGTTCATGGAGAGCTGCATCTCCTGGAATACCAGCACCTATTGTAGGAGAATACACATTAAACATGTGAATAGGGTGTGTAGGGTGGTAGTGGGTAAGTGGGGTGGTAGTTGGTGGTAGTGGGTAAGTGGGTAAGTGGAGTGGTAGTGGGTAAGTGGAGTGGTAGTGTATAAGTGGAGTGGTAGTGGGTAAGTGGAGTGGGTGCATCACACTAACGGAGCCCAGTGAATAGTTGATGATCTTATACTGGCCGGATTTAGTAGCACTTCCCTTGGACCTTCCTTTACCTCTGCTGTTTAGCTTCTTGTTGCCCCTCAGCCATGTTATAGTAGGCTCTGGGTTACCTGTAGCTCTACAGAACAGGTACAGCTTCTTGTGCTGAATCACTGTACTGGAGTCGGGCTTTGTCGTTATCGTGGGAGCATCTGATCATGAAGGTATCACTGAATTATGACTGGGTGAATATAATGGAGAAACTAGCTTACATTGTTAAAGTTATAGATAGAAAGTAACATTATGATTTATATCTAATATATATATATATATATAACTGCATTCTCGTTACTAGTGTTGGCCTGATGGTGGTAGTGGTGGTGGTGGTAGTAGTAATAGTAGTAGTGGTGGTAGCAGTGGTGGTGGCAGTAGAGTGTCGTTGGTGGTTGTGGTGGTCTGTAAAATTATGTGAAGAAATCAATATTAGGTGATTTAGCAGAGAATACAAAAATGAATATATATTGATTAACATGTTTCACTGGTCTGGAATGTGATTTTTCTATATTTCTCTTGCTATGTAGTAGTAGTAGTAGTAGTAGTAGTAGTAGTAGTAGTAGTAGTAGTAGTGGTAGTGGTAGTGGTAGTGGTAGTGGTAGTGGTAGTGGTAGTGGTAGTGGTAGTGGTAGTGGTAGTGGTAGTGGTAGTGGTAGTGGTAGTGGTAGTGGTAGTGGTAGTGGTAGTGGTAGTGGTAGTGGTAGTGGTAGTGGTAGTGGTAGTGGTAGTGGTAGTGGTAGTGGTAGTGGTAGTGGTAGTGGTAGTGGTAGTGGTAGTGGTAGTGGTAGTGGTAGTGGTAGTGGTAGTGGTAGTGGTAGTAGTAGTAGTAGTAGTAGTAGTAGTAGTAGTAGTAGTAGTAGTAGTAGTAGTAGTAGTAGTAGTAGTAGTAGTAGTAGTAGTAGTAGTAGTAGTAGTAGTAGTAGTAGTAGTAGTAGTAGTAGTAGTAGTAGTAGTAGTAGTAGTAGTAGTAGTAGTAGTAGTAGTAGTAGTAGTAGTAGTAGTAGTAGTAGTAGTAGTAGTAGTAGTAGTAGTAGTAGTAGTAGTAGTAGTAGTAGTAGTAGTAGTAGTAGTAGTAGTAGTAGTAGTAGTAGTAGTAGTAGTAGTAGTAGTAGTAGTCATTCTGTCTCTGTCATTCGGAGCGAACAGATGTGTTTTTCTAATAATCAATTGTTATAAAATCCTATTGTTTTAATAACGATTTCGAATCTAGGCCATCTCTATAACGGTTTGTCATTGAATAATATTTGCGATTTACATGCTATACTGTCTGATATCATAATGTTATATTTAATAATTACATATAAGTCCTATTAACTATTATTATACTCACAATAATATTATATATCATCATGGCATGCTACCAATGTAATATTTCAGATAATTTTAATAAAATTGAATGCAGTCAATGTAATTTATTTATTCATTATACCTGTCTATACCAAGCAGGGTGTATTCCAAAAAAATGGATAAACAGTAATAATCCATCCTTAGCTGTAATGGATATACTAAGTAGTGTAAATTTTATATTTAAATGTACTTCATGTATAAATACTCCCATAATTATTAATAATCAAACTGATAGTAGTAATGACGTAACTTCTTTGAAATTACTCAACGAAAATATAAACGAAATAAAAAAACTTATAATCAATTCACAAACACCATCTTACGCTGACATATTAATAAAATCAACAGATAGCATAATTAAAACAAATAATACAATAAATAAACAACTACGTAAAATTCCTAACACTGACCCACAATTATCAATAGTAATAGAAAATATCAATAAACAAAGTCCAAGTAATAATATTATAGATGAGTTATTCGCTATATTAGAACTAGATACTTCCATAATCACTAAAGTGAAATATAATTTTAACAACATTGAAATTATATTTAACTCTCCATATACATTATCAAAGTTCATCACACTACGATACCGGCTAAAAGATACAAAATTTAGTAATTTATTCATGAGGAAATCACTCGATATAAAAATAGTACGACACGGTAAAATACTTTATCATGCAATAAAATCCAATTATGTTACCAATTATAAATGTGTTTTAAATAGAATTTCTAATACATATGAACTACGAACTCGTATAGAAAATACTAGTAAAATTAATTGGTCCAACGAACCACTCATTATACCTACTACAAATCTCGATACATGGACGAAAAGCTATGATGATTATATTACTAATGCTTTTAAAAGTACAATTTCACCTGAACAAACTACTTCTACGGATACCGCGAAATGACTATACTACGATAAATATATTACGTGTTCTTTAATTAATATACGATCAATACACTCTAACATTGATTTATTAAATGATTTTAACCATGAATTTAATCATGATATAATTGCCCTAACGGAAACTTGGCTTAATGAATATTCTGAATATATCATTCCACAGATTACCAATAATATATATAACTTCAAACATATACCACGTCAAGAATTAAGGAGAGGAGGCGGTGTAGGTATTCTATATAAAAAATATCTTAAACTAACCAGCTTTACAAAATATATACTACCTGGATCTGAATGTATCATAGCTATATTCAATATTCACTCCAATAAAATTATACGCTTTATTATTATATATCGACCACCATCAAATAATTACATATCTTTTCTCAATGATCTCAATGACTTATTAGCTACTACACAATTAGATAATACTATATTACTAGGCGATTTTAATTTTCATGTTAATTTAAATGATACACCTTCAAGTAATCTAATCTCACTTACAGACTCACACTCACTACATCAACACATAAACAAGCCCACACACATAGGAGGTAATACATTAGATTTAATTGTTACTTCTATATATTCCACACAAATACTAAAAGTACTTAATATTAAATATCTCATTACAGACCATTTTGCTATAATATTTAATATCAATATTCCAAAACCAAAAATTAACACACAATTAATTAATTATAGAAAACTTACTAATATCGACCACGAACTTCTCTCCAATAGTATTATAGAAATTAATCATGATAACATATCGGCGATAGAACTAAATGATCATCTATCATATATACTAAATAAATATGCTCCCATTAGAGTTAAATGCATAAATAGTCGTACAAATAAATGGTTTAACTCTGATACTTTATTAGCCAAACAGGAAATGAGGAAAACTGAAAGATTTTTTTCAAAATATCCATCAGAATCTTCCTTAGAATCCCTACTCAAGGCTAAGAGTTATTTTAAAAAATCTATAGAAATAGCTAAGAATAAATACTACTATACTGAAATAAATCAATCAACCTCTATCAAAAACATCTCTATGGGATAACTAATTCTTTACTAGGAAAATCAAAAGAAAGAGTCCTTCCAGATATTCCAGATAATATACTATGCAATAATTTTTCCAAATATTTTGTAGATAAAATAAATATTCTATGTAGTACATTTAACAATAATCAACATAATATACACAATATATCAATAGACCACTCGACTTTAATTAATCAATACCTCACAGAATTCCAACCCCCTTCCAATAATCTAATTCAAACATTATTAGCAAATTCTAACTCTACATCCCCACAAGATCCATTACCACTTCCTTTAATGAAAATAATAGCACCGTCAATATCCATTCCCTTAACTACAATTTTTAAAAACTCACTAACTACTGGAATAGTTCCCCCTGAATATAAACACGCAATAATTACACCCATACTTAAAAAACATAAACATGACATAAATGACTTGAAAAACTATCGCCCAATATCACAACTTCCTACTATATCTAAATTGCTAGAACGAGTAGTTACTATACAATTGAAAGATTTTTTATATTCTAACAATTTAATAGATAACTACCAAAGTGCATACAGAACAAATCATAGCACCGAAACAACCGTAATTGATGTCTTAGATAGTATTATTACATCCCTTGATAATAATAATCATACACAACTACTTCTTCTCGACCTTTCAGCAGCTTTTGACACTCTAGACCACGATATTCTAAAACATAGATTGATTGAAATAGGAATAATAAATACAGCTCTAGATTGGATGATGTCCTTTGTATCTAACCGTACATTTACTGTAAAAATAGGAAAGGAATATTCTAATTATAACTCATTTGATACAGGTGTTCCTCAAGGATCTGTACTTGGGCCTCTACTATTTATCATATATATTATACCACTTTCTAATGTTATCAGACAGTTTAAGCATGTTAAGTACCATTTATATGCAGATGACATTCTATTATATACTGAATTATCAAAATATAATTCTGAATTTGATAATGAATTATCGAATTGTGCTAATGCTATTTACGCCTGGCTTACCGATAATAAACTATCGCTAAATACTGATAAATCTGAATTGTTGAATATTCCCAGTAACTATTCCAACTTTCCACAGATATTCATCAATAATAATGAAATAACCCCAAGCACGTCAATCAGATACTTAGGGGTCATAATCGATGAAAACGTAAATATGAATCGACATGTAAGTAGCATGTGTAAAAAAGCTAACTACGAACTGTACAAAATACGCAAGATAGGTCATTACTTAAATAAAAGAGCTACAACAATTCTAACAAATTCATTGGTGTTCTCCTCTTTAGATAATTCGCTCCTAATTGGTCTACCGAAATCTACTTTACTTCCTATCGATAGAATTATTAGATCGGCAGTTAGGAATATCTATCGACAACCAAGACACGACCACTCAAGTATTACTCTGAAAATGAAAGAAAGCAGAATCTTGAATGCATCAGACCGTGCTGAACAAAGAATACTGAATATCACTCATCGAACGTTGACCCATAATCAGCCTACGTATATTAGATCACATCTAAAATTCGTAGTTCATTATAGATCATTACGATCTAATATTGATACTCGACAACTTAAAGTCACTATACCAAAGCTGAAACGTACCGCGAAACGGGCATATTCTTATATTGCTCCAACTAAATGGAATGCTTTACCACTAAATTGTCGTCTTATTATAAACCCTGTTGCGTTCAAAATACGTGTTAAACAGTATTTAATCGATAGAAATTAAATTGTTTATTTATTTATTTATTTCTAGTTGTTGTCTTTCATACACTTATCAGAACACTAATGTGTTATGAAATGAGTGTTTAAATAAAACGTTTTGATTTGATTTGATTTTAGTAGTAGTAGTAGTAGTAGTAGTAGTAGTAGTAGTAGTAGTAGTAGTAGTAGTAGTAGTAGTAGTAGTAGTAGTAGTAGTAGTAGTAGTAGTAGTAGTAGTAGTAGTAGTAGTAGTAGTAGTAGTAGTAGTAGTAGTAGTAGTAGTAGTAGTAGTAGTAGTAGTAGTAGTAGTAGTAGTAGTAGTAGTAGTAGTAGTAGTAGTAGTAGTAGTAGTAGTAGTAGTAGTAGTAGTAGTAGTAGTAGTAGTAGTAGTAGTAGTAGTAGCAGCTATATAATAAATGCAGGCATTGTTACATGTGCAGGGGTGTGAATTCTTACAGACCTATGCCAATGTGTTAATTATACATGACTTGTGTACATGGAGTCCTTGTTTAATTCAATAGATGCATCAACAATGCAAACATGAATAATACATTGCACTAATTAAATGTTTTATATCAACAATGAATTTACTATTGCAGATATGCATACATTGTATATTATAAAATGTATATGCATACACTAATGTTAGAACTACTACTACTAGTAGTAGTAAATTAATACTAGTAATACTATCACAATCACTAGTATAAAGTCACTATTATAAATATAACTACCAATAAAATATGATGATTGCATTAATAATGGTATTACTACCACCATCATTACCACCATCATCACCAATACTAGCATCTTGATTACCCCTACTACTAATATATAATATTTACATAGAAAGATAAAATAGTTAATTACTCACAATTAACATATTGTATATAACGATAATGCGTAGGTTTTGATGTTGCATCTATAAACAATGAAGCCACTGTGATATGGTACCAGCGGTGTATTGTCAAGTGGTGGGTGGCAGGGGTGGTGGCAGGGTGGGTGGTATTATGGATTGGTGGTTAGTTCATTGTGTGAAGGTTTAGGTACAGTAGTAGTAAGTCAATATAACTAATGGCAATACATTATAACTTAAACACAGGCACACATGTATACTTATTTATATTTATTAAAGAGATAATTCACTTTCAACTATATCTATATGACATATATATGAAGTTTATGTTAACTAATGTTTACTAATTAATTATATTTATACAATATTTACTGAAACCAAATAATTGAATGAAACATAATAATATTAATACTAATAATAATGATCATTATATACACTTCCTTACAAAGTTATAAAGTTGTGAATCAATTGTGCATATCTTTGTTATGTATGCTCTACTTGCTCAACTATATGTATTTCTATCTAAATCTAATGTTTATATGCTCTATGGTGGGGTTACATACATTGTTTATTTCAATAACAATGCATTTTATTGTTAGCATATATTTCAACTTGATATTTGTGATTATGTATTTGCTTATAATCTATTATAATAATACAATTGTATATTTAAATCTGTGTATACACTATACTACAGTGTATAGTATATGTAGATGTTGGCGATGTATTCAGCAATGTGTTTACTTATTCATGAATGTACACTACTTTATTCAATACAATATGTGTACATTTCAAGTATCCATTAACATATAGTAGCAACATGGACGAGTATATATGTGTTTGTATGTGTGTGTTTGTATTCCTATGAATACTTTTCGCGTGTGTGTGTGTGTGTGTGTGTGTGTGTGTGTGTGTGTGTGTGTGTGTGTGTGTGTAGAAAAATAGTAGAGAATAAATCATAAATGGAAATCCATTATTAGCAACATTGTAAAACGAAATCAATTTGAATACCTACATACTTAGGGTAGGAGTGTTTCATTACTATAGGGCTTGGTCGTAAGGCAAATGTGCGCCGTTTACACGCACCACTAGTGGTTGACCACCACCACCAGCAGCAGCAGTTCCGTGTCGATAACGTCACTGAATGGTACAGACTAGACACACTGAATCGTGATTACTGGCTAATTATGAATTCTATTACGACACGTAATACCCCATTAATCTTGTGATACAGTGTTAACCCGGCGCACGTTTTGATTACCCACACTTGGGTGCGGTCGCTCGAGTGTGCGGTTCGGCGCGCAGACACGCGTCACGCACACACGCTGATGACGTCACACACTCGCTGATGACGTCACGCGGCGTGTTACGTAACGTCGCGATAAACAATTCGCCGGTGCGCTCGAGTGTGCGGTATTGTGCGTGTTATCAAGGCCTGTGGTAAGGTTATTAGGCGGGCGCACTACGGAAAGACTGGCTTAGTAATATCATCAGTAGCAGCAGCAGTTCCGTTACAGTATACACATACACGTGATTGTCACAGGGTGAAGAGTTCGGGTGCACTCAGAGATCACTGGGTCCCACAGCGCTCTTACGTAATAGTCAGAGAGTGCGTGCGACGCACGCCGTGCGTGTGTGCGCGCGCTCGCTCGCATGCACGGCGCGTGTGTGTTTGTGTAAATATAATAATTCTATAGGTTAATTATTATTTACACAAATACGTGTTAATGAAGAAAAATTAACAAGTAATCCATATTATATATATATATATATATTTACATACACGTTTATGTATTGATGTCAACTAATACTTATAAATAATTTATCAAATATGAAGTATACACATGTATATTAACATATTTACATATTTATATATTGTAATATATATATATATATATATATATATATATATATATATATATATATATATATATATATATATTTAATTAAAGTATACTTAAAACCTTTAACAATTGATTACTTTACAATAACAATATTTACTATACATTTAAAATACTAATTCATTGTTGAAATGAGCTATCACGGCGACTTCAATAAGGATTGTTGACAATCAGTATAATATATCGTATTTAAATAGTATTCTTTATCGATATTTACCGCCGTATATATGTCCTACATTTTGTTTGCAATGAAAGCATGTTTATATAGATTAGTATGACATTAAAAGTGAATGTTCAGTAAGTGTAGGTACACTTTCTAACAGCTAGCTCATTTCTGCTTAGTTTTACCGTCATCATATCACCATTGTTATGTAATACGTAATACATAATACACGTCTATGTTGTATATAGTACGGGTAATAGAGTATACATGTACATGTTTGTAATGATTGACGATGATCCCTTTACATATCAATGACATTTGTAATATAAGTTTCCATTTCTACTAGTTTGTTATATGTCGGGGATATAGGATACTAAAGAATACTTGCATACTACTGCAATAATGCAATAATGATGCATGAGGATGCTTACACATACGCATGGTAGTGTGATCAGTAGCATGATATTGGTCACACTACCACGCATGCGTATAATGCACATCATCTGTAAACATATCATAATCATGTCCTATACATTTTCTAACCAAAGTTTAATAAATAACGTATTACATTGTATGCTACATTAACATGTCATGCACATACATATGACTTAATGTACCGTACCATAATGTTATTTATAAATATGTACACATTGTATGTATATGAACTATTATTGACATACGCAAACGTGTGCAATACATTATATATACATTGTATATTTATAAATATATATATTATATATTTATATATATTGTATATATAACGACATGTTTGCAAACTATGCGGACTACTGCCCCCATATTAGCGACCCCGTGGGGGGGGGTTCACTGTGACGTCCTCCTGGCAAGGCTTCACGGAAGCACACGCCGCGAGGCTGTGTATCGTGCAGGAAGCGATAGCGGATGTTGTCAGAGAGGGGGAGATGTGGCGTGGACAATGGCGGTAGTAGTGCTGGTGTGTAATAGGCTGTAATGCTGCGGTAGTAGTGCTGGTCAATACCTCACTAATGACGGCAACCTACAGCACACACACACACTCGCTGAGCAGTGTACACTGTGCAGTATAGCCCCAACATGCGCGCGCACAATACGTAGAATGCGCAGTTAAACGCATGCACGTGTGCGTATACGAACCCACCCACACACACATACACACACATATGTATATATATTTATTATAAATCGATAACTATTTACTAGTGGTACATATTCGAGAGAGAGAGAGAGAGATAGATATTACCATGAAGCGAATATACATACATATAAATATGATAAAAAAGCGTAGTATGCTCAAGGTCGTGTAGTGTGCGTTCGTGTGTGTGTGTGCGCGTGTGTGTTGTTATAGATGAGGGCAGAGCTTGTACATGTAGCACTTATACAGCACTATGTCGACCATGAATATCATAATAGATAATACGCATACACACTTATCTATTACACATGTTAGCGGAATACAGTGTAGCCCTTCCTGTACGACGTAGGGTGTGACAGACAACTGTTTACTGTCTATCTCGCTACACACATTGTATGTCAAACATTTCTAAATATAACATATTTCCGTTTTTCTTTGATACAGTGAAGCCTATCGTGTATAAACAAAACAGTTATTGTGTGTTGTGAATACACAATCATGAATCCGTACGCCGCATGCATGTGTGTTTGTATCAACTATGTATAATTGAAATGTAATCAATGAATGCCTGAATGCCAATAGTTTTATATTCGAAACATTTATTAATCAATGACATTGAAATATGTAATAGTGCATTGCGTATGAAGTGTGTGCGCGTGTGTGCGTATCACTGTACCTATTGTTAGTACTGCCACTGTACTGCCACTGTACTGCCACACACACACACACACACGAACACGCGTATGTGTGTACGGCGGCGTTAGTAAGTAGGTTATCGGGGCTATACATGTGTGCACCTGTATAGTATAATAGGCATTACTTGCTCTCTCTCTCTCTCTCTACAAATAATCATTACAGCCAATCTATAGCCACTATAGTGAACGCAACTATTGACTGCTGCCGCTACCTCCAGCACTACCTCTATAGTTACCATCATCACTACCATCGCCGATATTACTACTACGTATATGCCAGTGTTAATAGTTATGCATATATGCATACAACAAGTATATGCGTATGTATATATATACTACAAGTACATGAGTATATGTGACATAATCATTACGTAATAAGCACACACGACGCTATTGTTTGCTATAATCAGCAGTAACGCCATCACAATTCAGCCTAGTATTATAGCAGCAGTAACGCGCGCGCCCACACACACATATCTATATTTATTTTAAAATATTTTATTGACTACAAAATCACGTGGTGGTTATGGGCGTCATGAGAAGGAAACAAAAATAAAATAAATAAAGTACAATAAAAATAAAGGAAAAGGGAGGGTAGGTTACAATGTTAATAGGTGCGTGGAGAGTTTACATTTAAATAGTGACAAGGATTTCAAACACCTAATGTCATATGGTAGAGAATTCCAGTATTTTGGAGCTACCACAGAGAAAGCAGATTCAGAGTGAGCAGAGATAGTCGAGCGTTGCACAATTTTCATCGTGTGACATTTCCTGCTAGCTCGACTAAGGGTATGCATACTGATCAAGTCAGCTAGGTACTCGGGAGATCTAAGATGTATCACCTTATGGGTGATGCATAGTAGTCTGTACCTGCAGAGATATCTAAACTTAAGCCAGCCGAGTGATCGCATTAGAGTCGATATTGACACTATTGAAGAGAACTTCAGTTTATAAAGGGTGCGTATAGCACGTCGTTGTATCTTCTCAAGTTTAAGCATAAGCTTTAGGGGTAGATTGCATAGAAGTGAGCAGCAGTATATGAGTCTACTGAAGACTAGCGAGTGTATTAGACTTTTAGTCATTGAAAAAGTCAATTTATTATGTGATTTTCTAATATTGTAAAGAAAATAGTTGGCATTGCGAATCATTATAGATATGTGGTCAGAGTAATCTAGGTGGGAGTTGATGGTGAAACCAAGAGTTGTTATGGATTGTGATGTAGGGAGGGCTAGTAGAAAGGGGTGGGTGATGATTAGGGGGTAGGTAGGTCTGGAGATAATTATGGTGTCAGTTTTGGTCATGTTAAGTGATAGGGAATTATGGGAGAACCAGTCAGTAAGTTCTGTGAGGCAGTTAAAAATAGACAGTTGAATTGAGTTGGAGTCACAGGAAATGGGAAAAGAAGTATAAATTTGTAGATCATCTGCAAAGAGATGGTAGTGGATGTAAGGATATTTACGAAATATGGATTGTATGGGTAAAATATAAATAATAAAAAGTAAAGGACCAAGCACGGAGCCTTGTGGAACACCATGAGTGCTGATAAACGGGGTAGAGAAGGATGAGTTAATTTTCACTGAAGAGGACCTCAAGGAAAAGAATGATATAAACCAGCTGTGTACTTGACCATGAATACCGATTTCATTGAGTCGTAAAGAAAGAATGTCATGGTTTAGAGTGTCAAAGGCACTGGATAGGTCAAGTAACACAAGGTAGCACGGGGCTTTGTTGTCAAGGGATATTAGTAGATCAGTAATGATAAGATTCAGTGCTGATTCAGTGCTCCGATGGGGTAAGTATATCTAATCAGGCCACGAGCGAGCGTGCATAAGGGCAGTGTAGTGTAGATATATCACACACATACACTACGTATGGCATAAGGAGGAGGAGGAGGAGGAGCGGGGGGGGCGGGTGATATTTCATATTGTCAGACACGTGACGTGTAGCACACACGAGTCACGTGATTATAGGCTATTGTGATTACACGTGGCGTGGTCTATCACGTGTTGTATTCAATATTAGAGGAATGTATAGCATTGAGGCCCCGGCATTGAATACATGTGTTTGTGTGTGTGTGACGCACCCACGGGAGTCTGTGTTCTATGTCTTCATGCTAATTCTGTGTATCTGTGCTATAATACACGTATTCATGCATACATGTGTATATGCATCTATATATATATATATATATATATATATATATATAATTAGCTTAATTATCAATAACACATGAATAATGATAATTAGTATGTAGAGCCTATGAATGTTATATGTCTACGGATATATGGGTGCAGTTACAATAGATAATATAATACATTCTCTCTCTCACTCGCTCTCTATAGACACATATATATGTGTGTGTGTGTGTGTGTGTGTGTGTATGTGTGTGTGTGTGTGTGTATGTGTGTGTGTGTGTGTGTGTGTGTGTGTGTGTGTGTGTGTGTGTGTCACTATCTTTCTCAGTATGTGTGTGAGCTCATTTTACAGTGTCATAATAAATGTTGTTATTGTTGACAAACCTACCACCACTACCACTACCACTACCACTACTGCTAGTGTTGGCAATTTTCAGATTTGTCACTCATTCGAAGTTTTCGAATAATAAATAAATATACTGTGAAGGTTTCAAATAGTATTATTTTTGTTAAATTATTCATTTAGAAGGTTTCAAATAGATACTATATTCATTTCAAAAGCTTCAACTATTAAATACTAGCCGTACCCAACCAGGCATTGCTCAGTTTTTTGATTGTTTTTCCTATCTATTATTTATAAATCTTGCTATTCCTACTTCTACATTGATAGTATACAATAAAATAAATTTTAGCTAAAATATAAAAAAAAAATTAGACAAATATTTTTTTATATTTCAAATATTAGTGTACAAATAATTTAAAAATATGTCAAAATATTACAAAATATATTTTTTTAAATGTTCTAAAAATATACAAAATATAATATTTATATAGTATAGTGGAAATCAATTATGCTCATACATTATTTATATAAAATCACTATATATCTTAAATTAATTAAATAAAGTTATTTAAAATTATATTTAATAGAGTTGAAATCTACTATGTTTGTAAATTATTGATATACAATTCATCATTATTTAATATCCAATATTTATTGATTAATTAAATCAAATTATATAGTTATTTAAATTATATTTAGTAATGATATTAATATATTAATAAATGATATATAATAATAATAAGTAAGTTTCTATTATTTTAAATAAAATAATGAATTATATGATAATTACATAGTAATGATTAGAAATTATTGTATATTCCGAAACAGATTCCATATTTAAAATTAAAGAGTGATGTTAAAAGGGAACTAAATAGTATTAATTTATTGTATAATATTTGTATATTAATGTATTATTATTGTTACTAAATAGTATTTAGTAAATACAATAATAAATAAAAGATTAATAGTGAATAATATAATATAGTATTGATATATGAATGTCTTTTATCGTTTTTTTTCGAATAGTTAAATTAAATATTCAAATTTTTTGAATAATTTCATTTTGATATTCGAAATTTTCGAATAATAATATTTAGGTATTCGACTTTT
The DNA here is from genome assembly GCA_964019155.1 of Osedax fenrisi. Classification (NCBI taxonomy): domain Eukaryota; kingdom Metazoa; phylum Annelida; class Polychaeta; order Sabellida; family Siboglinidae; genus Osedax; species Osedax fenrisi. The sequence continues at coordinate 80,690,046 of OZ025239.1, forward strand.
CGAATATCTGTAAAATTAGAAAATGTACTATTTGAAAGAATAAATATTCAAATATTCGAAACGGTTTCCAACACTAGCTACTACTACTACTACTACTACTACTACTACTACTACTACTACTACTACTACTACTACTACTACTACTACTACTACTACTACTACTACTACTACTACTACTACTACTACTACTACTACTACTACTACTACTACTACTACTACTACTACTACTACTACTACTACTACTACTACTACTACTACTACTACTACTACTACTACTACTACTACTACTACTACTACTACTACTACTACTACTACTACTACTACTACTACTACTACTACTACTACTACTACTACTACTACTACTACTACTACTACTACTACTACTACTACTACTACTACTACTACTACTACTACTACTACTACTACTACTACTACTACTACTACTACTACTACTACTACTACTACTACTACTACTACTACTACTACTACTACTACTACTACTACTACTACTACTACTACTACTACTACTACTACTACTACTACTACTACTACTACTACTACTACTACTACTACTACTACTACTACTACTACTACTACTACTACTACTACTACTACTACTACTACTACTACTACTACTACTACTACTATTACAACTATTGAAATCACAAGTAATTATTAAAAATCCTCACTAACACACACACACACACATATCTATACGCACAGTGGTGTTAACACGATTGCTGGCCTGATGAATATTGCCCTAGATTGTGTAAATAGTGTGTAATGCGGCGGTCGATAGGCTAAATAAATATGTACGCACGTGTGTGTGTGTGTGCGCGCACCTATGTAAAGCACACCGCACACTCGCTCCTCCACACATGTATTATTGATGAGAGGAGGTGCATTTATTAGTATTGTTATAATGGTAGAGTTTACATTAACCTATACAATGGCACACCCACCCACGCACACAAACATACATATACACACCTATAGGTGTACCTATAGGTATATATAATGTACTTTTCTAGAATTATAGTATGGAAGTCGGTTTTATAAAGCATTGTATTCACTTTTATAATCATATTAGTCATGGAATACATGAATTAATATCATCATTGTATGAATACTTATCAGAATTATCCTGGCAATTATATGAACAGATTTAGAAATAGGTATACATTGTTATACATCATTCGAATATGAAATATTGACCTATTGACCTTAATAATTGTAGATGGTAATCATTGATTACTGATTATAATTTGTTAGGTGTGAGAAGTAGAGAAGCAGGAGTGTAATAGATAGAGGATAACATATCGGGGTGTTACATGTTATGCAGGGATGAATCATGTTACAGATCTAGTCCATTGTATGTAACCCCAATACACACACATGCATAACAGATTAATAGTAATAGTAGGTGCAGTGGTGTATGTGTGTTAGTTCCTATATACATATCAACACAGCAGATGTACATAGAGTGAAGTGGTAATAATGCATATTGTTAAAGATTTGAATTATAACAGGGAAAATATAAAAAAAACTCAATGAATATAATATTGAATGCCAATTTTACAATTTGAGACTAGTGTATATATATATATATATGTATGTGCTTGTGTATTTTTGTGTGTGAATGTGTGTGTAGTAGTTATATATGTATTATATGTGTGTATGTATTATATGAGCATTTTACCACTATAATAGTTATTGATTTTTTATATTTTCAAAATATACTAAGATGTTAAAATAGATTAATATTTAACATGTAACTCTTTTAATATTTAATATTAATATGTATTGTATCTCATGCAATCAAACATTAAATAAAATAGTAATAATATATTAAAATTAAATTATTGAATAAAATACGAATAGCAATATATAAATATGAATATTGTTAATTAATGATGAAATTTAGTTAATGATTTTAATCCCTAAACTATATAACTAAAAAAACTAAAATATTGAAATGAATCATTCATCGTAATTATAAAATAATATACTAAGATATGTAGAGCACTCAAAACATGTATACTAATCGTTAGTAGAGGTGGTTCTAGTGTTGTGTTAGTGGTGCTAATGGTTAGTGTGGTGATTGTACTTACCGGAAGCCAGACAAACGGTGATTAAGATGCTGAATAGAACACTGAACGTGTATACATGTAAACCTCGTGTACTGCCGACCAACATCTATAAAGGGGCACGGGAATGGAGGGGTTATTGGGGTGAATACACAATGGGTACCATATCACAACACCGGGGGCGGCTTTCACTCTCTCTCTCTATTCCGGTTGCAGCAACTCTCTCTCACATTCCGTAGTTATAATCATGAGAGCCACGCAACGCACCCGATCCTATGATTTCTAACCGACCGCGAAAACACGCCCCCCGCCGCCGCGGCTAGCTCCGCCTCCGCTTGACCACGCCCACCGATGTCCTCGGTTAATACGCGGACAATGTGTAGAGAGAGAGAGAGTTCACTAAATGCATTGCTTTGGCAATCTCTTCAATAATAACTAATCTTAATTGAAGTATTACGGGCGTGAGCGCGCGCCGGCGAGCAGGTGTGCGGTGAGCGCGCACACTTATGTGCGGTGAGCGCGCACACTTATGTGCGGTGAGCGCGCACACTTATGTGCGGTGAGCGCGCACACTTGTGTGCGGTGCGCGGTGTGACCGATGTCGTTAATTGAACGAGAGGAGGAGTAGGGCGAAGTCGCAGGTATTGATTAGGGCACATAGTATCGTCTAGAATATAATAGGATAATACCACCATCACCACCACCACCACCACCACGAATACACACCGTACACTACATTACAATGTATATTGTTACCTCCGGACATGCGCAGTTGCGTTATATACTCGCGCATGTGATAACCATCAGTGTATGGGAAAGGAAATCTCATTGTTATAAGTACTGAAAAGAAATTATATCAAAGAATGAAAAATATCTGTGTAAAATGGTGATATTTTACAATATATGTATTAATATAGGTAATCACCTAATATAACATATATAACCTAATGTAATATACATCACCTAATTTATGCCTAATAACCTAGGTATATCATGATATCAATATTGCATGTACACTAGGATAGCCTGTTTTAGTCATTTTTGTAGTTTCCTATAATAAAAGTAACATCTAACTTGGAATAACTCCTATTAATCATTTCAGATAAAATAAAAAAATTATTTGAGAACCGACAAAAATTCAAAAATCGATAACAATATTAAAAAAAGATGAGAATTGACATTGAAAAATATTGACAACGATTTAAATCACAGATATTTTCAAGAATAAATTATTTATTAAAGTAAACATTTTGCCTTTTTACATATTTATTATAAACAACCTTAACACATATTTTCAAGGGTGTGTGAGTTTGAGTGTGCATGTGTGTATATGTGGATGTGTGGATTATCTTGAATATGCATATAATATATATATATATATATATATATATATATATATATATATATATATATAATAAAATAATGCTAGTAATACTAGAAAAACAATACTTATAACATTATGAATATAGTAGATGCAGTAGCAGTGTTTTAATTTAAATGATGGAGACATTCACTAAATCTAAACAGGATGTACATAAATATGATATACATTTAGATATAAAATACACAATAATAATATAAATTAATATCTAAACTATCCAGAAAATATTTTAATAATTATTTGTTATCTTATGTAATATTTTTACAACAAAATCAATGAATAGTAAATTAAAATCTAAACTAATAAGAATATATTTTTCTTATAACTTTTTATATTTATAATATGTTTACAACAAAAATAAATAAATTGTTGATATTCAAAGGATTTGTTAAAATATATTATGTCATGTTGTATTCTAGGAATATAAATTAAACATTTATTTATTTTAATTTGACTATTTTTAAAGTCATTTCATTGATATTTGTATATACTGTTATACTTGATTAAAATAAAATATATTTATGATTTCTTTGTTTTATTAATGAAATATTACATTACAAATAAGTAATACAATATCAAAAATGTTGCAAAGAAATATTTAAAAAAATCTTTGATATTATTTAATTATTTAAACTAGTAATTATTAAATTGTACAAAACATATAGTGGATATATAAATTATAATTTATAACAGTTCTTTATCCCTATATATATATATATATATAATTATTATGCTCTGGAATAGAGAATTGATACAGTGTTGATTAGCTATCATTGAGAATTAAACATGAATGAAGAATCATCAACGTGGATAAGATGAGGGCGTAGAGGAGTAGGGGAGGCGTGGACGAATATTGCTAAAACACGCCCACTTATACAGGACGGGTTGGCAAGGGATACACGTATTCACACGTATATTGATTAGCCCTCTCCGAGAGAGAGTATCCATTGTTTTATAGAAGATAACACACATCCAAACACAATGGTTGGCTGGCTGGCTGGGTGACTGGGTGGCTGGGGTCAATGCCATATCGATGTTATATTACTACGTTATGATGTGGAACCGCAGCTTTATTATTATATCATTGCTGGTGAGCACGCGGCTATCGCTGCAGCTGGCTATTGTCTTCAGCGATCATCAATTGCATTATCCGCAGTATACTTCAGCCGCATTTTGTTCAATACAATATTATATATCTACACACATTCACTTTAAACTGAATAATATCACTAAATAATAGTATAATATACATATGTATGTGTTCTTTTTATGCGTGCATTATATATATATATATATATATATAAATAATAGTTTTGTGTGTGAGAGTATGTGTGTGAAAGGCCATAATGCCATATATATATATATATATATATATATATATATGCAAATGACAGTGTCATTATAATTAAAATTAAATATATATCATATACAAATAATTATTAAATTATCTATGAAATACCATTCCCTTATTACACACACACACAAACACACACACACACACACACACACACACACACACACACACACACACACACACACACACACACACACACACACACACACACACACACACACACACACACACACACACACACACACACACACACACACACACACACACACACACACACACACACACACACACACACACACACACACACACACACACACACACACACACACACACACACACACACACACACACACACACACACACACACACACACACACACACACACACACACACACACACACACACACACACACACACACACACACACACACACACACACACACACACACACACACACACACACACACACACACACACACACACACACACACACACACACACACACACACACACACACACACACACACACACACACACACACACACACACACACACACACACACACACACACACACACACACACACACACACACACACACGCGCGAACATACATATATATATATATATATTAAATACGTAAACATTTATGTATACAACGATATTATATGTTATATATTAGATAAATTATAATGTATGCGAATGTGCTATATAATTAATTATTATTAATTAATTGTATACAATCAATTTTCAATAAATCAGATAGTACATTTTTATTTGATTATATAATTAATTAAAATATTAATAAATATAAATCTTCATTTATCTATATTTATTTTCTTATAAATTGTCATACGCATAGCGCTTTAATTTAATAAGATATTAATTTTATATAAAATGAAAAACTATATTAATAAATAAGTATGAATATTTTTAATTAAATATATATTTATGCTTAATTTAACAATTTACATAATATAAATGTAATTTATTAATATGGTGTTTATAAATAAAATACGAGATTATTACATATTAAATAATAGTTCAGTACTAGTATCGCCACCTATATTATACATAAGTCGAGAATGTATCGACTGTCAATCATCCGAAAATGGCGTGTAAATTCGATAGAATAATAAACAGGCGTGTGTTAGTCACACCCTATTTAATATCTGACATATGATAACAAATATATAACACGATACATATGTGTGAAAACAGGGACGTCAAACTCATCTACAGGATATATCTATATTTATCAAATATTCATTATAATTAAGTGTTATAGCATTAGGATTTCGTTTAACCGCATACTACACATATGTTGATTATGATTATTAATTATTATGATTATATTTCAATCTGAATAAATATATTCAAAAATATTAATAATTAACATATAAAAATAATATGTATGTATATATATATATATATATATATATATATATATATATATATATATATATATATATATATATTATTAATGTACACTACAATATATCCATCTAACTCATAAAATCTCACTTTTTATTTTTAATACCAATTATTTCTGGCTACTATTTTATTATTTGTAATATGATTCATATTTATATTACACTTCTGGGATGAGGATATGGTTTAGACAATTGCAGAGTTAAATTAAACTAAATACATTCAATTCAATTTTACTTCATAAATAATACTTATTTATTATTAAAATTAATTTATTATTAATTGTACAGCATAAATAATTGTATTGATACTACATATTAGATGTGAATGACATTGACATAATATGACATGCATGTACTAACAAATGTGTAAAAATATTCAATAAGTTAATATTAGAAATAGTGTATGTTTACTATTATAATTATATAATATATTTAATTGTTACATCATTATATTATGATTGCTATTATTTGGTCAAACATTTATAGATATCTCTCGGTGTCATGTAGTAAAAAAGTAAATATATTGTAAGGTTTGCAGACATTATACATGACTACATACCAGTGCATGAAATAAGGATTTTACACTGGGGGGCAAATAAAATTGAATTATATATATTCTATTTTGTAGTTAGTAATATTGATATGCATATAAAATAAGTGATGCATTTACATGTAGGTAATTTTTTTTATTTATTAAAAAAAGTGTGCAAAGCATTATCTGGATGTGAATTTAATATCATCTGAATGCGTTTGTTGTCTTTCTTTAATACCAAAGAAATTAATGACATCTGACAATGGGTCATATCTTGAGGTGCATACACCATTCCAATATATTTGCATACGATCATTTAGAGTCGATATGTTGGTTGAACTTCGTTGTTTTGAGTGCACAATATTATAAGTAGACACTGACAGTTCTACTGTGATGATACTACAATAATGGATGACATCAAATATTGAAGTGCAACTTTACTAAATCTGTGTATTAATAAGTGATATTTACTTTAAAGAATTTAACATCTAAATTCAAAATCGAATTGTCATAACAAAAATTGATAAATAAACTTTTGTTATTTAATAATAAATAAACATTTACCTGAATTAATTAATATATTATCTTTCTCCTGTGTTTTTTCTTTTTTTAGACATTTTAAAGTAAGGTAATCAAATTTCAGTAAAAACAATATTAAGAATGCACTCTTATGACTAAATGACTATAATGATTAAAATTTATATTAATATTTCTGCAATAATTTTAAATATTTCTACTAAAAATAAATACCAATTAATATACATACATTATCTATAAATATAATATAATTGATATATGTAGGTATATCAGTATATATCTATATGAATACATGTATATACATGTATGACCTATATTATAGGTCATTAAATAATATTTTTAAATGGGCAATTATTTTTTACTGTGTGGGAAATTATTATTACTGGGGTTCCCCAGTTAACATGTTATTTCATGCACTGCTACATAATATATCACTTGTTTCCTTATAGCTAATCTTCTTCTTCTTCTTAAACTAGTCACTCTCTATAGCCTTCTTCTCTAAACACATGTACACACATTAAGGAAACCTAATGCATTACTGCTTGTATAGCTTAATACATATAGCATTAGATATACAGTGTAAAGTTGTGTAAATTGGTGTAAAGTGGTATTGTAAAGTGGTATTCACACCAACAAATCAGGCCCAATTTTACAATAATTTGAATTGCCAGATATAAACTGCTTCAAACTATTATAAATGTCCTCATTCTATTTAGTAAATTTTAAAATAATGAACAATTTAAATCTACCTATATCTGGTTATACAAATTGAAGGTGATTTGTTGAACAAGTATGAAGACTGCTTTACAACAGATGTCCTATAGAGATTACTACTAAAGACTACACTAGGGTAGACAACAGTGCATTGAGTGTTGACTATTGTCTACATGTTCTACACACACATACACACAATGAGCATGATTATTGATATCACATGTTAACACAGCAACATTTGCAGGTAAACCTTTCAGTATAGTTATGTCAATGATAATAGAATATGATGGATTGTTGTTCAATTGAACACATGCAGAGTGTAGTGTGATTAATGGAGGTAGATAACAATATATTCAAGTAGCATGCATGTGAATAGGGCATAGTATATATTCCCTAATTTCCATTATACATTAATGATTAAATAATCATGTATACTATTATACATTTTTACTCATTACAATATTTGTATATGTTATGCTTATTTTATTATATATTAAATATAATATAATAACCAACATATTATATATATTATAATATTTATTAAATATATATATATATATATATATATGTATATTTTTATTTTGGTGGAGTCCTTTTATCCCATCCAGTAACCTAGCTGAAGTAATATATATATATATATATATATTTATTTAACAATATATAATGTAATAAGCATAGCATACACAATACTTAATAGTGGTGATGAATCCTGTAATGTAGAATATTTAGGCAATATTGAGTGTTTAGAATTGCTGCCACTTTTTTATAAGATTAATTATATTTCATTAATTCCCCGCCTCCCCATTCTCTCACTGTATTCCATAATAATGTATAATCAATACTTGTTTAGCTTGGGATATCACATTGAGATGATGATTTATATTACAATTATACACAGGCATACAACAAGTATTGAACAGTAGTTCACTGTACTATGTACATGTACAAGGTGGGTAGTAATAAGAAGATTTTAGTGAATATTACATTGGTGTGAATAAGGCAGCTGGCTGAAATACTATATATATATAAGTTATTATGTAATTTATAAGTTATTGACACCAGCCAGCTAGATGAATTAAGTCTAGGGGTGACCTATATAAACACAGCTCATTAAACTGGCCCAGGGTACCACTTCATTAAAGTTATTAATTCACTCATACTATCAGCTCTGATGAGTGTGTGTGTGTGTGAGTATGTGTGTGAGTGTGTGTGTGTGTGCAGTTATCTTATAGGTGGTAATAGTATGGCAATATATAGTGGTAATATATCAAAACAGGTGTAGGTGTTCCAGAGATATTCCAGGCATGTCTAGTATTGCTACACATGCGATGAAGATAGACAACTGTACTAACAGTCGCTGCAGTACATTTATGAATATGTACATTTATTTAGTGGTTTAAAAAATAAGGTAAATCTTGGGTGGGTAGGGGGAAGTATGTATTCATTATATAATGGTGTGTGTGTGTGGAGATGAGGAGATTTATCATTTTGCCTTGTGGTCAATAGTGAACATGATATACTGAATGTGTGTGTGTGTGTGTGTGTTAGTGTGTGTGTGTGTGCATGTGTGTGTGATGCTAGACATATACACAAAGACACAGTACAAGTGTGTACTAGAGATAGGTTGCATGTATGGTTCACACATAATGGTAGACTATTGAATAAGTGTCTGTATGTCATAAGGACATAGGCTTCTATTATATAATGTTGATGGTTTTCACTGCGAATGTCACCTAATGATGATCATTATTGTGGTGTGTGGGGGGGGGCAACAATACAGCTTGTACTTGATAACATTCTCATCTATATGTGTATGTCCTATCTTTCATATATACTTGTATAGGATACACTAGGTATTAGTAATAGTAGTGGTGGTGGTGGTGGTGGTAGTAGTGGTGGTGGTATGTTTACATCAATAGAGCAGAATATTACATAGTTACTGAGGTGCTGAAGTGCTTAATAAGATAGATATGCTGACTAAGCAGCTAAGTACAAGTAACTAAGTAGCACTACTGTTATAAGTGATGATAGCCTATCACAGGCCTTACTATGTCGCTAGATAACACACAAATATCTTAATAAAAGTATTAATACATTTGCATCCACTTTATATTAAAGTTGCTATTATTACCAGTCGCTGGTATTTATAGTATACATGCACATACTTTGTGATATGATTAAATATTCATCATATATAAAATGTGAATTTATATAACATCACCATGGAATAGGAACATCATAATATATATATGAATTATTATCATAAATCAATAACTTAGACTCACACACACACATATATATATATATATATATATGTGTGTATAATGACTAAATAAATTGTATTAATATATATGAGTGTGTAATATGGTGGAGAAAGAGGTCAAGATGCAGAGGAAATGGACACAGTATGGCATTAGTGAGGTGGTAATAGAGGAGGAGGAGGAGGATGAGGGAGGAGGGGGGAGGGGGCTAGAGTGTTAGTGCACACACCCATGTAGATATACCTATTAATTGCATAATAGCTGTGATCTAATATTACATCACTAAAAGCATTGCAGGATCATTAGAATTACTACTACCACTACCACTACCACTACCACCACCACAACTACTACTACTACTACTACTACTACTACTACTACTACTACTACTACTAATACTACTACTACTACTACTACTACTACTACTACTACTACTACTACTACTACTACTACTACTACTACTACTACTACTACTACTACTACTACTACTACTACTACTACTACTACTACTACTACTACTACTACTACTACTACTACTACTACTACTACTACTACTACTACTACTACTACTACTACTACTACTACTACTACTACTACTACTACTACTACTACTACTACTACTACTACTACTACTACTACTACTACTACTACTACTACTACTACTACTACTACTACTACTACTACTACTACTACTACTACTACTACTACTACTACTACTACTACTACTACTACTACTACTACTACTACTACTACTACTACTACTACTACTACTACTACTACTATTACTACTATTACTACTATTCTCTAGAAATGACCAGATCTTTGATTGACATATAATTACATTATCAAATGTAGAATGTCTACACATGCAATATAATTATAAGACATATAAATTAGGGTATAAATTTAAATATATATATAAATATAGTATATGCATATTGAAGGTATGACTCATAAAAGGTTGAATCATGTAAATAGCTAACAACAATAGACTGCTATTGAAATCTATAGATCTACACACACACCCATACACACATACAAACATACACACATACATACATACATATATAGAAAAGTCTACCTGTATCACCCTGACCTTGGTATTACAGGTATGTTGGTATATTACTTGAATAAAAGTAAGTGTAAAGCCCTGTTATCAGTATAGACTATACTATACTGTATAGGTATAATAAATCAAGAGGTAAGTATATCATATATATATATATATATACATACATACATAGGAAAATTATCATAATTGTAGTCATGGATAATTATAATTATCATAGTATTTTAGGAAAATTATATAATAAAAATATGGAAATATTTATAAATAATATATTAATGGAAATAGAAATTGAATACACTGCCATATGTGCTGTTAATGACACGCTGTACTTTATAGTTATAGCATGTGATATCTTATCAAATTATTATTATTATTCATAACATCAGTGTATATATTACCATTATTAGTAGTAGTAGTAGTAGTAGTAGTAGTAGTAGTAGTAGTAGTAGTAGTAGTAGTAGTAGTAGTAGTAGTAGTAGTAGTAGTAGTAGTAGTAGTAGTAGTAGTAGTAGTAGTAGTAGTAGTAGTAGTAGTAGTAGTAGTAGTAGTAGTAGTAGTAGTAGTAGTAGTAGTAGTAGTAGAAGATATAGCATATGTCAATATTAATGCATCCTGATAGTAATGTGTGCAATCGGTCGTTAAATCGATTACGTAATCTTTAACGTTGAGACTATTTCAGTGTATTGATGACTCATCCATACATAAATCATAAGTAATCATTTCTAATTGAAATGGCTAATTAAATACTATATGTATAAAGGAATCATCATCATCGCGCACATAGACACACACACACATAAGGTATGACTCACCCTGTTGTGGTAGTGGTGTGAGTCATAGTAATAGATAGATAGATGATGATGATGATAATCGACTAGGGAGGTAGTGATCTAGGGGGGAGGAGGAGACTTTGGATAGTGCTGTCTCTTTACCTGCTCTAGAACACGTAAACAACGCGTACACACACACGCGTACACACATAGGCATACACGCACACGATGCATGCGTTGGTGACGCATACACTCGGTGAAATCGTCGTAATATAGTGGTAATTGATGGCATGAATAAAGGGAACACTATAAAGCGTAGGCTCTACATACACTATTGACTGGTAGCGTTCCCAGTGGGCACCGAGTTCCTCCTCCTCCTCCTCCTCCTCCTCATAGCATCCCTATCCGCCTCCCTCTCATTGATCGTGTGTGTGTGTGTGTGTGTGTGTGTGTTCACTGCATAATATATCATAGGAATGCTAGCTGCGATGTCAACGATTATTTCACTGTACCACCACTAGCACCACCACTAGCACCACCACTAGCACCACCACTAGCACCACTACCAGCACCACCACCACCAGCACCACCAGCACCAGCACAACATTCGCTCATTGTGCTGCTGCTGCTACTACACCAGTGTTCCCCTATCACTGACGCGCACACACACACACACACACACACACACACACACACACACGCGCGTATAAACGTCGTCATAAAGATGTGCTTGTGTTCTTCCGTAGAGATGATAGTAATGAATTAAGTGTTCGCTGCTACTGCTGCTGCTGCTGCTGCTGCTGCTGCTGCTACTGCTGCCGTCTCTATGCACCTCTAACATGCACGCTTAACACAGCACGGTACAACTACACTTGCAGCATAGATAGAGGCGGCGCGCATTGATTATATGTAGGCTTTATATGCTATAGCATACTAGCTTAATAATGGAGTGAAGCCAATACCTTACTACATGTATGCGCGTGTAGGTGATGTAGTACGTGGGTGTGTGTGTGTGTGTGTGTGTGTGTGGGTGTGCACTGGTTGCGTGACACACTTGACGACATGTATGTTGTCACATGGAGCGGTGCAGGGAGGGGGGGTACTTCTCACGCTATGTATTGCAGCCAGCGATATGATGTCCTTGAGTGACCGTCCTTTATGGGAAACAATACACTATGATCACGCATCTAGTGCTGGTTTACTAGCGGCCGCCGTCCGTGTAAGAACACGCATGAGGAGCAATACACCCATAGTAAACCCCATAGTAAACCCCATAATGAACCCCATATCGTTAAGTTTACTAGTAAATCGTATTACTAATATGGATACATGAATATATATATATATATATATTAATTATAAATATTAATATAAATGTATTATAATATAGGTTAATAACAATTATCCACAAAACTAATTGTTGATAAAAAGTGGAAATTTTGTATTGGATTTTAAAAATATTATTTATAAAGATGATATACCATACAATACATGATGTATGATGTGTTGTGAATATAGTTTTGTGGGTAAGTGCGCTAGTAAAGTTATAATACAAACCATATATTAACTGTACTCCATGGAGCGCATTAGTGCAACGTAAGTTTAGCTATCTTCCCGTGTGTATGTGATATTGATCTGTATAAGTTGTGCATATGTGATTAGTTATGTATGTATGTTTATTTATGTATATGTGTGTATGTGTAGGCATGTATGTATGTATGTGTGTATGTATATGTGTGTATGTATGTGTGTGTATGTATATGTGTGTATGTGTGTGTATGTATGTGTGTATGTATGTGTGTGTATGTATGTGTGTGTATGTATGTGTGTGTATGTATGTGTGTGTGCATATGTGGGTATGTGTAGGTATGTATGTGTGTGTGTGTTTCATAAATATGTTCATGTCATTATATTATTGATTAGAACGATCATTCACTTATTATAATCTACATATACATAGTGCAAGTGGGAGGCAGTATATGAAAATGCATACTAATATTAAATTTGTATAAATTAACACTGCATATTTTCACAACAAAATATGTATAAACAAAGTATAAACAAACAGAATATCTTAATTATATATATAGTGTATGTAGTAGTATAAAGTATGTATCTAGTAGATAATATCTACATACATATATAATAAGCTATTTCATCAAAATGATAAATTAATAATAAATTAATACTATGATTTTATTAAATATATATTAGATTAACAATGGATGTATTTATAGGCCTTCATCACTGTGTAAGCAGGTATGTATTAGGTTGGTGTCACTAATGTGATCACCTGGATACACATTTATATAATAGTGCTATAATGAATAGTATCACTATACATTAAAGAAAACTATTACATTCATTTTATCCTATAGGAGTTAATATAAAAATTGTCTATAAATTATAATATAACATACATATAATATAACATACATACAATATAGTATATGATGTATATTACTCATGAATATTGTTGTTATGTATTACACATATTAGTAAACTATAAATGTATCTATATGCATATATTTATGCATCTAGATGGAATATTTTACTATTGATATTATAATTGTAAATTAACTTAAATAAAATATTCATGTATTTTACATATTCATTTTATAATAAATTAAAATTTAGTTTTTATGAAATATTATGTAATTATAGTTTCAGGGGTGTAATGTAGGTGTGTCAGGTAAAATGTAATGAAATGTACTCAAATTAAATACAGAGTAAATTACATTTAATGAAATTATTATATTATTAATATTATCTACACTAATAATATACTAATAGCAAAGATTTTCTGAAGGAAAGATATAACACTTACGCGAAATCGTGTAATTCGAATTTGTATACAAAATACCCTGGTGCCACCTATAGCGGGTTACTTTTAGGAACTATGTGTTGTTTATAATGTAAATTCGTATTTAACTATACACTTTTAAAATGTTAAATAATATGCTTTAAATTAATATTTATATGATGAAAACTAAGTGTTCATTACTAATATATAACAAACAAATATGATATGTATGTTTTAAATGCTATAAGTATATATTTAGTGAGTAAAAGCTAATTTATATTGCATGTAATTTAATAGAGCAATGAAAACATTGTTGTATGCAAACAGAGCCGAACCTAAATCTATTTCAGTGATTTCGATACTACTGCTAGCAGCGGTTGGGGATATTACTAAATTACGTTGCATGCATAGGGAGTGTTATATCTTTGCTTCGCAAAATCTTTGCTAATAGTATATATATATAGTATTTATTCAGGTATAGTATTGTATTTAGTGTATTTATTAAAAAAGTGAATTATGAAAAAATATATCATATATATATATATATCTTATATATATATAATATATATATAATACAGATTAAAATAAAACAACAAATTAATCAAATACAAACTAGAAATGTATTAGTATTATGTTATTCTTATTTTATTTATATTGTAACATAATATTATGTTACACAAAATATATAATATATAATAAACACTATTTAGTGTTTATTGATAAATAAATATAAACTACAAAGTTTGTACTACAAACTACTGTATATTAATATTTATATTACATAATTAATAATAGATATATTAATAAATAGATATAACAAATTATGTTATCTATTTAAGATTATCAAGTTTATTCAACAAATATTTGTCCAATTGACAGATTGTATGGTATGTAATATCTTTACAAAAAAGCAATTAAATTGGTGACATTTTAAGGATTTGTAACATATATTATGTCACATAGTTAGCTGTGTATAAATATAAATATATATAGATATATATATATATATATATATATATATATATATATATATATATATATATATAATATAATATATAGGATCAATTAGAATATAGTGATATTAAATAAATGTATATGAATAATTCTAGATGGGATCATAAAATCAATATTTCATTACCATTTATGCATTTTCATTTTATCTTATTAGATTTCTATTGATTTATATTTATTTTAAAATCAATACAGATCTAAATATATTATTTTATCTAATTATATAATTGGTTATAGCCTATTGGTTATAACTTATAGGAAACAACCTTTTAAATATTAATCATGAAATAAAATTAAGGGCCCCTCAACTTTCAATTTTACACACAATGTTTATAATTTATTTATAATATTTATTTTGAATGATATCAACAATTATTTTTCTAAATTAAATTAAACTTAAAAAATTATTAATTTAAAACTAAGCAATTAAAACTAACATCAATAATATATTGAAATAAATATTGAAATAAATATTCATGTAAAATATATGTTATTTAGCAAATAATTTAACCTAGAAATACACAAATATTTATTTTCTATATAAAGATATACAAAATAAAACCTCATTCAATAGTGAATATTTTTAATTCAAATTTTCAGAAATTATATATCAATAAAAAGACTTACATAAACATAATTTGTTAAATTACATTAAATTTAAATATAGAAACTAATTATATAGAACTAAAATAATTTAAAATATTTAATATTTGATGACTAGTTTATTTTTTAAATATAATATAAGTACTCCATGCCTTTATAATAAAGAACATTTTTTTATTTGAAGCATTATATTGTTTGTATATAATAATTCCCATTATAATGTATAATATGATATATCATTCTAGATATATTATTAAAAATTTTATGAAACAAATATATATATCACTTTCTATCTACTCATTGTAATTAGAGTAAACTATATTAATAGGGGGAAATTATAACAATCATTAAAATTAATATATATATATATATATATATATCATCAATATAAAGAAAGTGGATAAGCTATTAACTCAATACATGTACTGATAGATATACTTTTATAAATTAACAAAATGGCATCAGTGATTTTGATTGGATATTAGTCATTTTATATATGTCAAATATTAAAACAGTAGGTTTTTTGTTGAAATAGATTAAATTGACGAGGAATATTGATATGCTGTATTTTAAATATATAATTTTATTTTTAGTATAGATATTACATTAAAATTGGTAGTAATTATCAATATATATATATGTTTAAATTAATAATATTAATTTAAAATGTAGTAGTAGGTTTCGACTGTAGCTCCTCTATCGCAAATTACCATACACTACATTCAATTGCTTATCCATATTCTTTATATCGATGATATATATATATATATATATATATATATGTAGTTATTACTATATAGTAATAATATAGTAATCAGTAATTTAGTGATAACTAATCACTAAATTATAATTCAAAATGTAAACAAAATTTCTAATTTTTAAATTCCTAATTTTAATTAACATCTCTTATTTATTTCAAAATTAAAATTAAACCTAGTCACTCTATACTACTTATAGTATAGAAGTTTCTCACATGTACAGTAAGAGTGATCATTCAGCTGAATATGGGTCCTCCAATATTTGTCAACTCGGAACTTATAAAATAATATATAAAAATAAGTCAAAACAATTTTTATTAATTTTTGACCATCCTAGGGCTCGCGATATTTCCTAGAAGTTTAACATGGAGAGAATACGAAATTTAACATTGGGAATTTTAAAAATGACTAAAAAGTGACTTTTAACCTACTAATAATTTGTTTTGTATTATGAAATTTTAATAGCACATAGACTTAATGTGATATTTATTGAAAATAAAACAAAATAAATTGTTTATTTTTTTCCTATAAATGAAATGAAATAAACGAAATTTCTAGGATTTTTTTTAAAACTCGAATAATATTAACGAATTTTTTTTTTTTTTACAATTTATTTATATGTCTATATAATATAAAAGGTAAAATTAAAAAAAATATAATATTTATACAACTTTTACATAATACAATTTTTATTTTTTGAGAAAAAATCAATATTTTTCAAAAAGGTATCATATATACTAGAATGAGAGCTAGTGATACTTTTTTTTAAATAATTAAGTTGTATCAACCATTTTCATGTATTTTCGTATATTTGTTGTTATAATGTATTTTTCTATATACTTATCAATGTAATTTTGTACTAATTTTTAACGGATTATCATGTCACCAATATGAGCTCGAATTGAATAATTTTTTTTGCAAGTGTCTTAAAACATCTTCCTTTACATTAGAATCACTGATCAAAAAAAAATGTTATCCAAAGATCACTCTTAATGTACAGTAAGCAGGTTCGGCTCGGTACATTGTTTTTGAATATTGCATTATTTCTTTTTGTATGAAGATAACCTAATAAATTGAATACAAAAAAAACAATGTTAATTAATTATTGTAGATGTGTCACCTGAGGTGACTCACCTCATTAAAGTTAAATATTAAGAGATAGGAATTTTAACATGGAGGATATAGGAGATATTTGAAACTTCGATTTATCATCATTAACATTTTTACCATTGTAGTTATATCTGGAACTATAGTTGGAATTATATATTTTTGTATGAGATAATATTTGCCAGGAAATTTTAGAAAAATACAAATTATTTTAATTTTAATTAAAAAAATGTATTTATAATAAAATATAAACATAAATATATATACATAAGTATATGAGTGTACTATTACATGACATTATAATAAAATAATAAAAAAATTAATGTATAATATACAATATGTTTATTCATTTAGTTATTTATTCACTATTTAAATGTAAAAATATGATACATTTTATATTTTTTTTTTTAAATACGTATTATTACAACAAATGTTGTTAATTAAGACTGGATTAATAATAGGGTTTTACAATTTAAATCGTTATTTTTTATAAATTATTAGTTTTTACTATAACAAAATATCCCAATTTCTCCCATATTGGTCAGAAATGCTGATAATTTTGTTATTTCTATAAATATTTATATAGCTATATATAATAAATATATTATGTTAATTTCATAATAAAATATTCATTATTGAATGAGTTATGTTATAATATGTATTATAAATAAATTAAAACATTCATAATAATCTATCTACAACATTTGAAATTTATACCAATTTGTTTTGCACAATTGCATTCATAACTTTTTTTTAATAAAAATTAAAAAAAACTAAGATATGACTTATATTATAGAATTTGATAAGCATTCCAAAGATACCAGTTTTATTATAATAGCATAAATATATAAAATCTCATTCTAGTACCTATATCCCATCTTTGAATAACTGTAATAACTGTAATAACTTATAGTTATTATTTATATCAGTAATATTAGCCGATTATATCTATATCTATATTTTGTAGTTTAGTAAATGGTTTGGGGTTATATAAAATATAAAAAGGTGTATTATTACGAAGGTTCGTGGTTAAAGTATAATAAAAATGAATTTAAATTTGAAAATTAAATATTTATAATGGTTTATAATGTAATTGTCACATGATTTCAATATAGGTAATGGCGGTATTTTTCTATATTTATAGGCATTCTTAAAAGCTTGTCGAATACTACATATAACAAAAAATTATACCATTGTGAAAGAAATACTCCAAACATTAAATAATAAACGATAAGGCAATATTCATAACAAATTTACAGAGCCGAACCGGCTTAATGTACAGTTATCATATTCAACATTAATAGAAGCAAGGATAGTGCATTTATTATAGTCATTTTATATAATTGTATAGTCAAACATCATCCCATATATAACATAGTATATTATATAACAAATATGCAATAAATTAATGTAGCATCCAGTCCATATACACAAATGTAATGTATTGTTACAATACATTCATTTAATTGTACTATATATTAATCATATATTTACTTACAATTTAACTCACTGTTGTGATATGTACATAACATTTTATGTTATTCACCTTTATCCATATTTAAATTAAATTCTAACGATTTATAACATGATATATATGACTTAATAAATTAATTAATTAACTTAATTAAATAATACATGTTTCTAAGTATTTTAATATACTACACATTCTCAAAATATAATTTATAATTTATTATAGCATATTGTTATACAAAATGTATGTCTAAAATCTATAGTAATAAATAAATAACTATGATGATTGTATTTAGGATTGTATATATATATATATATATATATATTGTAGATATATATAATGATATAAAATAGATTGAATATGATGATATTAAATATAATCTATTATAGACAAGTAAACTAATTCCTATAAGTAAAATGTTCTCTTAATAGAGTCCAATAGACTTATTTCAGCTTAAATTTCACACAATTATCATACAATGTTTTACAATAAAGTATAAATAAGAATATTAAAATAAAATGTATAATTATTCATAAATTAGAAATTATTTTAATTATTATTTGCACCTCAATATTTGCACATGGTAATAACAAAGATCTTTCTAAGGAAAGATATAAAACTCATGCGAAATCGTGTAATTCTATTTTGTATATAAAAACCAAGATCCACCTATATAGTGTCAATTTTTGGAACAATGTTTATAATGTAAATTCTTATCAAACATGCACTTTTAAAATGAAAAATAATATGCTTTAAATTATTATTTTTATGATGAACACTAATTGTTCATTACTAATATATAACAAAGAAATGGGATATGTTGGTTTTAAGTGTTATAAATATATATGTAGCGAGTAAAAGCTAATTTATATTGCATGTCATTTAACTTAATAGAGAAATGAAAACATTGTAGTATACAAATAGTGGCAAACTTAAATCTATTTCGATACTGGGATGTATGAATACTAATCACATTGTTAGATAGGGAGTGTTATATCTTGGCTTCACAAAATCTTTGGTGATAATGTGCATGTTAATATAGATATCTATATGTGTGTATGTGTACATGTGTGCACATAAAACAATAGTGTTATAAAGCATCAATCAACTGTATGAAGAGCTAGATGTGTATAAAACACTATATAATTTCTAAATAATATTATGTAATTAATACACACAGACACACACACACACACAGACATACACATAAACCTGTCTGTAGTATGGTACACGTGTGTGAGTGTGTGTACATGTGTGTGTGCACGTGTGTGTGTGTTTGTGTGTGTTTGTGTGTATAGAGGTACTGGTAGACTGAAGCATGATGAATGTAAGAATCATCACAATATAAATAATTATATAAACATAGAAAGAATAATAATAGGGTAGGGGTATGAGATAGATAAAACTGTTAACATATGTTATATAATAACACACTGAGGTAGTAGATACTGGTGTGTGTATGTGTGTGAGAGTGTGTATGAGAGTGTGTGTGAGTGTGTATGTATGAGTGAGTGTGTGTATGCAGGTGAGTATATGTGTATGTGTGTGTGTGTGTGTGTGTGTATGAGAGTGTGTGTGAGTGTGTATGTATGAGTGAGTGTGTGTATGCAGGTGAGTATATGTGTATGTGTGGGTGTGTAGATGAGTATGTGTGTGTGTGTGTGTGTGAGTGATTATGAGTTAGTGTGCATATGTGTATGTGTGTGTGTGTTTGTGTATGTATATATGTGTGTGTGTGTGTGTGTGTGTGTGTGTGTGTGTGTGTGTAAAAATATAAATAATTGTGCATAATCATTGTAAATAAATTCAATCAATCAACATGTATGAAGGCAGACTGAAATATAAATATGTATGTGAGGGTGTATGTGTGTGTGTGCATGCGGTTATGTGTGTTAATTTCATCACATAAAATGTAAGAATGAGTATATTTTTGATACACACATATATATATTTATATATATATATATATGTAGTCAATAATAAATGTAATCATATGATCAGGTAACAAGAATGAATGACATATAGATAAATATCACCAAAGAGATATGTATAAATATATATATATATATATATATAATTTGCACCTGATTCATAAACATGAAAGAAATTCTATGATAATAAATGTACCTGCACTGTATTAAAGGTCATTAAAGGTCAGCTGATCAGAGTGGAGAGTGTGATTGGTCATTGAGAGTAGCTAACATAGGTGGGTTGGCATCTATAGGTGACAATGGGGCCTATAGTATAGGTGTACCAGGGCCTGCTAACTAACATAGGGATCAGCATGGAAACGGGGCTTTATTAAGATATAATAATTAAAATAGTTCTAAAACTAGATAATACATCATTTTCTGCAGCATATAAGCTTCCTAGCGGTTCACATATAACGCAAGTCTAGACATATAAGTCTATCTATAGATAGAGAATAATACCATCTAATGTTCAATACTCATGTGTATGCTTAATCAGCAGAGGAGGAGGATGAGGAGGAGACCATGAACATTTGCATAAATAGAGGCTGATTGTATTGATTGTAGAGGTAATCAAGCATGTGTTTCAATAATTAAGGGCTACATCTATTATTTGCAGTCATTAAAGATAGAGAGCTCTTCAAGAAATAACAACATGATACTATGATCAATATTATCAAGTATCTTATGAAGACAATATCATTAATTTCTTAAGATATATATATGACTCTCGAGATACATAATATGTACTACATATATAGATGGTAAATGATGTCGAATATTTATATTTGTTAATAAATATTAAAATAATTCATTAGAATAAAGTCTATTTTAATAGGAATTACATAATATAAAATAGTTTACAAAATATTTACACACATAAATAAATAATACATTGAAATATATAAACATCATGATAAATTGTGGATCAGGAATGTTACTGTGAGATCTTACTTTATTTAGTAATAACATAGTACTTTATATTAGGTCATTAAGTGCTTATTTACATATAATGTCTGATAACTAATATTCATATTAAAGTACTAATTAAAGCTAATAACAATGGGGGCTTCTATACTAACACTTTTAGTATGAAAAACACTAGGTTATATTTAATAACATGAATTTTAAACTTATTTAGAACAAATCAATACTATTAAATGGTTGGGTATCCAAATAATAAACTAAATCTTATATATATATATTAATATTTTATTAATAATACATATTTACATTATTTCTATATATAAAACTAAATGTATTATATATTCAACAAATATATCATTAGAAAATATAAACAACTATATTATAATATTATATAATATTTACATTATAAAAGTAGTTCACATATATTAATATAGAATGTGTGCATCTTTAGCCTATATGTAACAGAATTATGTATGTATTTATATATAGATTCCACTTGTTATATACTATCATAATGTAAGTTTGAACATAAATCAAATAAACACTGTTGATATAGTAACATTCACATACTACTATAAACACTTATATTCTAAACAATTAATAACAATAGCTGCTAAATAATATCATTATTTTTTAATTTTACATATGTAGTGGATTTTCCATTAAGATAAAAATGCACACAGCATACAATTATTCACACATTTAGTTTATGAATTTAGTAATGTATAGTAATTATATAGAAGGAGAACACTACAGTGTCTATTTCTTAGTATGTATGACATTTTACAACATAAATAGTATTCTAATAAGTAGCCTTAAATCATATAATATGTATGGCTTGTTTTTATAGAGTGTGAGATATGGTACATTATCTCTGGCGAAATGATAATGATGTTTACTGCTATTCTAGTGATATAAATTATCTATTAGGCAATTAATTAAATCAAGATAGATATGTCAACAATTAATGTCAGGCTAAATATTTTATACATAAATAATTATCTATAAAGGGGATATCCCACTACCAGTATTTCGTGAAATAATGTACGGAAATGTTTGCTAGAAAGTGATTTTCTAGCAAGTTGTAGTGGGATACCCCCTTTAAAGTTACTATATTTCCGGAAAATTGCCGGAAATGAAGGGGGTATCCCACTACAATTGTAGTTAACTTGCTAGAAAATCACTTTCTAGTAAACATTTCAGTATATTATTTCCGGAAATACTGGTAGTGGGATACCCCCTTAATGAATATTGTATTAATTAGTTGATAGTTTAAAAACTTGCTGGTATGATGATCTTAATAACGCTGTATTCAGTGTTATCTCTCACTACTATAGCATGCATTACATGGTATATAGCATTGTAACTATTACTATAATATCTGTTGATTATGAACAAAACTGATTTTATATTCATGTGGATCGGTAAAATAAAATTAAAATTGACTTTTAATGTTGAAACTTGCATCTGTAGTAGTTATATTTAAAAGAAAAACAACCCACTCTATATTTAATATTACAATAGTATTACTGATATACATTATCATTAACTTATAATGAATATCGCATATTTAAACATAACAATGCCTGGAATATCAGATGATAATATTACTCACTGATAATTAACAAATTGAAATATTGCTGTAATAATGAGGAACATAATACTGGGTGTTATTGTGAATAATAATGTGAATAAAGATAATAGGAAAAGAAATTATTTGTATAGTAGATAGCTTTTAATATAATATTTATATAATTCTAGATTAATAGTCTAAACAAATTATAACATATTATAAATTTTGAAGTATATGGTATAAAATATAATTGTGTTTGTTTGATTGATATCTAATTTGAGCAAGCAAACCTTCCACTACTGAATTCTTAAATTATAAATAATTATAACTTATAATGTTATACATATAATATAATCTATAAAAATAAGAAACATACAATTATTACTTATTTTATTGTATCGTAAAATTGATTTTTCAATAGTAAAACTTTAGATGTATTTTACTTGGAATCATTATTTTACACTACCTTTAGCATTTAAAGAGGTAATCTCACATATAAAAATAGTATAGTTATACTATTATTATGTTAATATATATATAACTAATATAATTATTGGTTAAATGATATTTTTGAATACTCTAATCTCCCTCTTCAGCAACTTTTAGTTATTGCAAAAGATCGTTATAAATGGAAAAAGTTAATAAAAACATTGTGATGTTCTCCCCGTACGATGCCTACGTCACGGGACTAAGTAACTAAGTAACTAAGTAAGTAATATAATTATGAATAATATTATAGCTTGATAATTTCATAAATATAATTGGTACTTATAGATAAAATAGTATTTCTATAGAAATACCAGACCAAAATTAAATAAAAAGTTACTCTCTATTATTATATATATAAATCATATTATATATGAGAAATAACTCTCAATGATTTTAAAGTACTATATATATATCGAGCATATATAATAATATAAATCAACTGAAATATGATTACGCGCGCACTACTTTGAATGACTTATATATGGCCTATATATTCACATGTAAACACATGCTATGGCATGGATGTAAAACTCCCCTTAAAGAATGTATTCCACTACAACAATTGCCTGCAATAATACTGGATAGTATTGCTCAAAAGTTGTTATTGTGCAAGTTGCAGTGGGATACCCCTTACTTTCCGGAACCCGGAGAATTAAAGATGCCACCTACTGAGATAAAGTGAAAAATTATTTTTTTGTTGTATTATATAGAGAACATTTATATCTAACTATATTCATACTTTATATAATCGTATGACAAGTATTAGATAATTAAAAATGAATTCTAAACAAAATATTTTAATGAAAACAGATTTGGTTATTATAAAATATAAGTGTATCAAAGCAATATATTTATATTTATAAAAATACCTATCTAACATCATAAAATATATATAAACTCTGAAAATGTTATAAAGATATATTAAATGGTCCAAACGGATTGTGAATTATATTTTTTACAAATTAAAGATATAAGTTGCTAAAGTTTTTGTGTGTAATAAATATGAAATAATAATATGTATTATATTTGTTACACCCCTGAGTATGTTTATAATGTATAAATAAGGCATGTATAATTACTTTTGAAAAACATAGTATATCATTTTAAATAATGTAATTTATCGTACATTATGAATCATAATTTATGATACATCATTATAATGATTTATATTTTAATATTTTAAAGTAAAATAAGTGTAATGTACATATGAAAAGTAAGGTGTTTTCCTATCCTTTAATTCTGATTATTTTAATGTAAATGAATTATCAGAACAGAAATACTAATTTGCATTGTAATATTGAATTGGTGTTTTTATCTCAGAATATTATTTTCTCATATTCATTATATAAATTCAAAATATGATTTCAAAATAAAATAGAAATCACTTTTTAATTTATTTAGAGATAAAAATTATTATTTTTAAATACACATTAAATATAATATTAAAATATACAATTCTATATGATAGTTTATAGCTCTATATATCTAGTTTATGTAGGTTAATTAATGTTGGTATTATTCCAAAATTGTAGCTCTCATTATATGTATAGTAATATCATAGATTTTGCGAAGGAAAGATGTCATTCGGGTGAAAAAGTGTAATTTGATACATCACCTATATTAATTGATATTTGTTATTTTAGTTAAAATGTTACATTAAATATTGTATATCATATGTAAATTTAAAATAGAAATTATAATCATATATTAAATTTGTCATTTATCAAAAGTAGGTGTTCATTACACTTATGTAATGGTTAAATATAATATTTATTTGTTGTATTTTATGAAATAATTAATAGATGTATTCCAATATATTAATTTAGACAAACATTTCCAAATATCGTTTGCGATTATGTTTACATTTTGTATTATATTTCAGTGATTACTATACGATTTCTATATTTTTTCAATGATTAATACTACTTTCCACTATGAAAAAAAGTTATTCCTAATCAAGTTGAGTAGATAAGGAGTGATATATTTTTCTTTGTAAAATATTAAATGCAGTATTACTAATACTACATATATCCTATCTATGTACATGTATACTCACACAATTTTATGAGGAATATGGTATCCCATTAGTAATGGGCCATTACCCAAAAAATACATATCTTTCACATAGATTTAACTAATTTATATATATTTATATGAAAAATGACATAAGATTGTTCTCTATCTGCTGCAATGGTAACTTTTTATCATGCTATTTTATAGTTTATATATTCTAATATTGTTTTTATTTTGTTATAATATATTGTTATTTTATATAATTAGGATTAAATAAGGAATGATATATATTTTCTCTAATAATTTGTGTACATATTGAGGTTATAACAATAATTCATATTACATATATTGAGTGTATTTTATTTATACATTAATCATGTATATATATATATATATAATTATTATAATAATAGGAGTAGAACTAGAAAGAGCGAAAATTACAAAAAATGTAAATACTTAGAATAGGTGGCATGGTAGATTGGTTTTACTAAATGTAACTATTCATTGATACATACTAATAAATATCATATTATATTAGTTTAGATTGGGTTATGTTATATTATGTTTTGTTTCAGTATCGTTAATTAGCACATACACAATTATAGTACAATTTAATGTTACCATACTTAGCTATATTATTATAATATGCATACAGTATTAGACCTATATTATATTTAATATAGTATTATATATAATAATATAATATTATTATATAATAATTATATATATTGCGTAATGTAATGCAATCACTTAATTACGAATACTGAAATTATTTAAATATTTGTTAACTTCATAAATAAAAGAAGGTATATAATATATCTATATTATATATATGTATGTGTGTATGTATATGATATATATAATCAATAATGTATTATAATTCATTTTTTACAAGCACCTGCTGAAATTTTTAAATTTTATAAAACGAATAAATACCTTTTTACTGTTTTAATTTAAAATATATTACATTTTATATTGATTACATCGTATATATGTGTGTAATTTATATTAATACATTAATATTATGACAATAAATGTTGTCTAAACAACAATATTTCATATCTCTGAGATAATCTCAAATATTAAATATAATATTTAAAACAGATAATATCATATTATCTGTTTCGTAAATGTTATCATATAATATATGTATCGGTATACATATATAAACTACAATATAGTAAAAGGGTTAACTTATATATAATTCAATAATAACTACTAACAATTAGATATACTTATATATATATATATTTTTTATATATAAAAATTAAAAATAATTTAGTATTTATTATTATTATTATAGAATAGAGTCAATGATAATACAAAAGAAGCTATTGATAACTTGTTTACAATTGGTGGTTTGCCAAAATAGGAAATATGTATATCAACAAAGGAAAGAATAGTTAACAATACAAATTACGATTTATAATTTTCAAATTATTTAGCATACTACATTTATTTGTACATCTTATAAACCTAAAATAAATGCATAGTTTATACATATTTTAATTGTATATTATCTAGAGAATGTATATAAATTGTATATATATAAATGTTATATGTATGTATAGTATTGACTATATTCAGAGTGAAATAACAACTACAATTAATTTAAAATTTGAATTTTTTAAATATTTTATTATTTATATAATTATTAATCTTGAAATATGAATTATGTATTCTATATCATTTGGATAATTAACGTGTTGTTTCAATATTTAATTTAATTTATAATACATTATAAATATAAGAACAAATTATATTATTATTTATAATATAAATGTGATGGATACTACGAATATTAGTAAAGTAATAGGGATGGTACGGATGGTAGGCAAAAATTAAATAACTATAAATAACAAAGTTCACGCGTGGTTCGCAAGGCGTACGTCGCGCGAATATATTATTTGTAGTTACTAATAACTTTTTATATTCTCACTTCAGTATAGGATATATATACCTATACTGCAGTTAAAAAAAAAGAATAAAACTAAATAAATCAAACAAATCGAAAATATTAATTAATCAATTAATACAATTAATTTTTATAAAGTCATTATTCCATATAATATATATTTTTCTCATTTAGATTTTATTTTCGTGTCCACTAGAGCGTATAATGAACGCGTTGCGTTCCACGCATGATCTTCGCTATTTAGTTAATTAATTTTATCCTACAGTCCGTATTCCCCATAATATTATATTAAACTTGAATCTCGAAGAAGGCCGCAGATTATTATTATTAGAATTTCAGAGTTTAATTTGGGCGGTACTTCAAAGAAATCAAACAACCCCAAAATATTAATCCGAATATATATATATATATATTCAATATTGCATATATAATAATGTTGTGCCTAGTTTCATGTGGTACGTATATCATATCAGTCAGATTAGGCACAACATTATTATATATGCAATATTGAATATATATATATATTCGGATTGATATTTTGGGGTTGTTTGATTTCTTTGATTTGTTTTATTTTTCTGTTTTTTTTAACTGCATTATATCCCGAAGTGAGCCGCTAAAATATTATGTTACTATAAAATATCGTATAATGCTTTACTTGGGTTACGATCAAAAAGGACGAGTTGAGGTGCAAAGGTTAAATTTTAAATGTGAAATATATGCTCACTATGGGATGTAATGCAGCTAAAAAAAACTAAACCAATTAACCCACAAATATCTGTACAAAATATATATATATATACTATTAACTCGTATTTCAAATTTAAACTTTAACCCTCAACTCGTACTTTTTAATCGTCTCCCCTTTACTTAGTCAAATTATTTGAAATTGTGCAGTAGTGGGTACAGATGTATTAGAGTGACATAAATAAGTAACGCCTACTTTGGTCTTTGAAATTTTAATCGACGGTCTTCTTCTAGATCATTTGTATTAAATAAGTCGTGCTTAATTTCACATATTGTTACATTCTAACAATGATTATATATTTGCATAAACACAAAATAATTATATGATCTAACATTTATAATTCTAAACAATTATTATATTGTAACAATATAAATATCAGAATTATTTTAGTGTAATATTATAATAACAGAGGCATCTTTAGTAATTTTTCAAACGGGCCAAAATGATATGATTTTATATAGTACTCAATATAAACATGTTACATCATATATTAGTTGTTTTAAGTACTCCAGTGGAATGAACTTGAGGAGGGCAGTTCAATCTTGGCTCGTCATGCCACATATGCCTATAACTTAAGTAATAGGTAACTAAGTAACTATATAATATAACTTAGTAACTATAATAATATAGCATAATATATAATATGGTTATATAGTATATAGACTAATTAGTAATAGTAATATTATATATTGAAATATGAATGATTATACAAATATTTACGATTAATATTATTGATAATATAATATAGCAAATTTATCAAAATACGACAAATTTCACATATGTTATCCTAGTTGTTTATGTATTACGATCACTAACCACTTCCTATATTACGATACTTTGGAGTGTGTGAAATCTCTAATATGAGTGTAAATATGATACACTATTTTTTAGAATAATAATGTGTATTTAATATATGTATATATTGTTAATGGTAAATATGGATAAATGTATGCTACGATATATTATTTGGTGTTTTTAAATAATGACCTATATTATGTTTACATATTAGTGCTCTATACTATATTCGTTACAGTGCTATAGTCATATTATGGTTGAATTTTCAAATAGTTTTCGAAAAGTTTATATATTGACAATTATATTCTCGAGAAGTTAAAATAATAAATATATAATAAGTTTAGTTTTCGCCAAGTTAAACTATAGTTGTGGAGAAGATGAAGTTAGTACTCACAAAATAATAAATAAATACTTAATATTTATAAGTTTTAATATATTCATAAATGATATGTTGAGGAAACAATGAAAATAATAAGTTATTAAAATATATGAAATACATATATTTATTTATAAATGTTGTTGTTGAAAATATTTAAAAATTAAAATAATATATAATAGTTTTGAGATATACGAATAGCCAGGATACTAGTGACAGTAAATACCTGACCCGACATGGATGCCCTTTATCGTAACAAAGGGGCGTATCACTGAGCGACATCCCGGTTAACGCCACCAATGTGTAGCATACCAACACATGCAATTGCAATACTGATATATATTCAATACTCAACTTTATCTAGATTATTAAATCGTTGAACAATAATTACATGTTAAATTTCTTCTTATAGGTCTATTAATGCTCAGATATTTAATATTATTATTATTGTTGTTATTTTTGGTGGAGTCTTTCATGTCATCCAGGAACTTAAATGAAATTTTAACTTATAACCATATATTGCTCTAATGTCCCTTAGAAGCTGTTCTCATTTTAAGACATCCATGGTTTTAACGAGAGCCGATCATTTATTTATACACAATTATATACGAACACTTTTAAATATTATTTAAGGCCTATTTGAATGGTGCGGACGGGCTTGTACCCGGTCATACTGCTTGTGTGTCTGACACATTAGACAACTTAGCCACACAGGCAGTTTTAAATTAATGATTATTGTATCTTTGCAGGTCTCATTTAAATCATTGTACATATCAGATATATTTTATACCCGATAACAAAATATATTTAATTGAGATTTCTTTTAAAGGGTTCTTTATCCCACTACATTATTTTCCGGCAACTTTAAAACCATTTTCTAACAAGTGTAATGGGATATCACCTATAAAGTTATTATATTTCAAACATGTATCCGGAATGTAAGGGGGTTTCCCATTAAAATTGTAGTTAACTTGATAGAAAATCATTTTAAAGTTAAAATATTTCCAGTAAGTTGCCGGAAATACTTGTAGTGGGATACCCCCTTTAAACATAAAATACATTAATGATTAATAATGATTAATGAGTGTACACCGATGCAGGAACCCACATCCGATGTGGGTCCCAGCACCTCTGTTAAATAAGTTATTATAAGATTGATCTACTCGGATCTCATACATATCACTACTCACATAGTGCATGTATCAAGGTAATGCGAGTGCCGGAACTTTATTATGCACCATTTTAGAACGTGATTAAATTATAATGATATATATATATAGAGTATAATCTGCAAGTTTTAATTTATTTTTCCTTACTAGTTATATAACTATTAATTTTTTAATAAATCCGCTACTCTTATTATATGATTTATATATAGGTATTTATTTTAATTATTTTGACTAAATAAGTAAATTTCATATAAAGAATATTATTTTATTAAATTAAATTTATATTTATTTTTCTAGATTACATTTTCTATTATCTTCTCTATCGAGTTAATTTAGTATTGCGTATTAAAATAAGCCTATATTCTATCACTGAAAATACTGCATAGCTTATCTTATCTAATACAGCTGCACATTAATTTTTATATCTTAATACAACTCGATCTCACCTTCTCATAAATACTATATATATCAAAGTTTCGATGACATGCATTTATCACATAAGTTCACATTCCATGAACCTTCGTAGCTGTAAGTTAAGTAGCAGATATTAAACGAGCAATACATATTGTCGTGGGTGATAATAATATTACATTATTCACTGGTTATCACAACATAATGTAATCAAATTGTAATTATACAAGTGATATTAGATTATAGATTACTATAGATTATAACTAAATAACAAAATAATAACAATTATAAAATAAGTTTCCATTTTGCGGTGTCGAGTAATAGTTGGTAATATTATAAGATATAGGACTTATTGCAATGTATATTTGGAAGAGTTTATAACTAATGTGATAACATCTTTATAGTTCACTGAATATTATAAAACAGAATAAGATTATTTATATAAACAGATACAATATTTATAAATTAAAAATACGAACTAGTTAATACTTAAAGTATTAATAGAAGTGTTAATATAACTATATTTATAACTAAACGATATCAAAGTTTACAATTATACAATAAAAGTTATATTAATAATGTAATTACATGGTATTTACATTTATTTACATAATTATGTTTATTTAGATAATTTAATAGATTGAATATTTATTAAATTGTTATATATAATAAGATCACAGGGTAGGATTACCAACACTATTTTCAACACTTTTATTTTAATAATTTGATCGTATAAAAATATGTATTGGGAGAGTATTTCATTTATAAATTAATAAATAGTATGTCGGGTGTATTTTTCAATGAATCATTGAAAATCAGACGTACGACTGAATGGTATAGAGTGGTTAAAACAAAACACAGAATTAAACACACGCAAAGTTAACAGAGGGCAGACATATATTATGCTTGATTATACACATAATGAGTAGGTATGTGATGTGGTACACCTGCACATAGTTAGTGGTGACGTTGTTATAATGAATCACATGACTTTAATATCATCAAACCTAGTTACACCTTACCATACACCTCATTTCAGCAATCTCTATATATATATATTGCCTATATAGTAATAACGATTATACGTAAATAAGTCGTAAATAATAACATAATATAAAAAAGTATAAAAATAGTTGTAATAACTTTAAAACACAAGAACTTCTATAGGACGCAGCCGTCTATAGAAGTGCCGTCTTACATTCACCGAACAAAGTTACATCATAAGAAAATCGATCGGCAAAGGAAAATGATCCATCAATATATTAACATATAAATACAAAAATGATTTAACCGTCGTCACCGTTCAGACATAATAAATACGACCTCTAGTCACTTTGAAGCCTTGTAACATCAAAGATTGCGACCTAGACACGCATAATACGCGTCACGACCAACAGTTATAGTATGAACCGTCGACAGTATTCACTGCCCGACATCGAGTCTATATCATCGGAGACGTAACTAGTGAAATCAGCGTCTCTATCGAAGGTTTGAGCATAGGTCAGGTAGTCGTGGTTAGTGGAGGAGGTCTCCACACAGTTCAGCGTGTCGATCACTCTTCTCGACGGCAGCGCCTTGCGTAACTTTGTGAATAGATCTATCTTGTGTATGGGCAGGTAATACGGAAGGTCTTCGTCTGAATGTTAGGGGTGTGCTTATCGTTATAAAAAGGCTTTATTTAGGTGATCGTTGGGTGATATTTAATTCTCGGTTTACGAATTAGTATGCTTAATATAATATAAATATTGTATATTATAAAAATGTAAAATTTAATTTGTTAGTTTTACGGAGATAATATAAATACACTTCTATATATATATTATTATTTTTATTTGGTGGAGTCCTTTCATCCCATCCAGGAACTTAGATAAAGTTTTCACTTATAACCATATATGGCTCTAATGTCCCTTCGAAGCCGCTCTCATGTTAAGGCATATATGGTTTTAACGAGAGCCGATCATTTATTTATACACAATTATATAAGATCACTTCTAAATAATATATTAAGACCCATTTTATAAAATTAATTAATGGTCCGGACGAGGGTCGAACCAGTTTCCTACTGCTTGTGTGTCTGACGCCTTAGCCACTTAGCCACACAGGCAGTTTTTTTATATATATATATATAATATATATATACATAACACTATATAATGATGCTTTATATATACTGCGGATATGATAGCGCACTAACCGATCGAACCATTCTTTAGACATCTATCGACCTTCACCCTCAGATGAGAAGACAACGACGACGACAGATCAGAGTGGGCGGGGCTACGTAAGAGTTCACCGCAAGAGGTCGAGCAGTAATCA
Organism: Osedax fenrisi; assembly: GCA_964019155.1. Taxonomy (NCBI): domain Eukaryota; kingdom Metazoa; phylum Annelida; class Polychaeta; order Sabellida; family Siboglinidae; genus Osedax; species Osedax fenrisi. The sequence continues at coordinate 80,724,633 of OZ025239.1, forward strand.
CTCTGCCTAATAACGAGGGCGTGACGACCTTGCAGCGGACGGCGGCGACCGTGAACGAACGCGATCGGGGCGTAGGCATAACCGGAAACTCGCGGGTACCCCACCCGTAGCACCGCCTCGAGGCAGTCGACCCCGCCGCTACTACCGTCTACCATTACGTAGGAGAACGGGTAGGAGGCGGGGGTGACCCGCGCGGGGCGGGGGAAACAGAACACCACCAGACGATAGCGTCGTCTGTAGGCGGTGTAGACTCGCGTCAGAGTGATGACCGTAACACGAGTGTCGAACACGCCGACGATGAAGGCGGTGGCGTTGTTAGTCTCCGGTGTAGAGGTGTAACAGTCGAGCGGAGGGGCGGGTATGGCACGATCGTAATGGAACGTTGACACGGAGGAGGCGGCGGCGGAGGAGGAGGAGGCGTGTCTAGAGGGGCGGGGCAATATGGGCGGGGAGTAGCCGACTCGAGATAGATCTGACAGCCAGGCGTCGAATACGTCTCTCTCGGACAGCTTTAGGAGACGTTCTCCCACTAGTTCTCCTGCGATGGTAGGGTGTTCGTTTAGTGGCGAGGGTCTATAGGGTCTATAGGGGGTTATCTGGCCCGAGGTTATGCCACTCACCACCACCCCTTTTTACACCGGCACAATATAGTACATAATTAAAAGTGGTGAATTCAATGTTTATTTATTTTCTTTAGGTATTATTTTATATATTGTTTATACGTAGGATAACTGAAACTTGATGATTTATGATACTATTATTAATATTTATATTAATATATCCAGATTGTAAAAATGAAAATAATTTAAAAAATTAAATTAATTTATGATTTATTACTGGAATATTTCTTAAATTACCTATCAGATTACGATAATCACTCGACGACGCGCATCCTGCAACCAAGGTTCGGGTCAAATACACTTTATCTAATACAAATACAAATACAAATACATTATTCTTAAATCAGCAAATACAAATACAAATACAAATATTTATTAAATTGTTATACAAATACAAATACATTTTATCAAATACTAATAAAAATACAAAATAAAAATATTAACACATTAAATATTAAATCCTAAAATAATAATCTTATAACAGAGTGCATAATAATTAATTGAAATCTATTTAAAATATATTTAATATCTAAAGATAATCAATAACATAAAAAAACTGTAAACAATAGACTGGTTGCTTGGGATATTATAAGTTATAATTTAAAACACATATATTTTCTACATAGAATATAAATTTAATATTTATAAATTTACATATATAGTTTCATAAAATTCTTATAAATATAAATGTATTCTTTAATATAATATAAATGATAAATTAATAGTTAATTTTTTTACATTCATAAATCAATTTTTTAAATTCTATATTCTATTAAATTATTAATTTTACATATTTTTAAAAGTGTATTTGAACCTGTATTTGATCAAATACACCAAATACAACAATCTAATACAAATACAAGTACACCAAATCAGTGTATTTAAATACAAATACGTATTTGACCCCATCCCTGCCTACAACCACGGTCGGCGAAGTAATAACCTATTAGTGTTGAGGCGCAGTCGAACACAAACTCGTCGTTACACTTCCAGCCGGCTAGCAAGGTCATCATACGACCTAGCTCCGCGTACATGGTGACCTCGCTCAGGAAGTCGTCGTAGATAGAGTGTGCGTTACGGTAGTGTCGTACGGTGGGGGCGTGGTAAGCCAACCCCCCGCCAATCAGTCTGCGCGTGTGTAGTGAGACAGTTAGTCACGAATAGACGTGTAATCGCGATCATTACAACAATGTATAGGAATTAATAATAACATCTATTGGGAATCGTAAATTAAGCGAGTGGGTATACGTTTTAGATCTTTATTATTTACATTGACATATGTATGTATGAATTCACTACTACTACTACTACTACTACTACTACTACTAACGAAAGTAGGGCTTGTGCGAAGTAAGCCCTATAGATATCGGTGTTGCGTTGGTCAGTGGTGACGGGCAGCATCATGGTGAAGAATGATCGGTATGTGAACAGGGTACTCTGGGCATTGAACGGACCGAATACACCTATGTGTGTGTGTGTATTATATACGGGGCGTGGCTAATGAAGAGGGGGCGTGGCTAGTGAAAGGGGGCGTGTTAGAATGTGTGGGCAGCTAACCAAAGCATGAGGAGATGGAGGAGTGGTTACTGTGATAAAGTAGGCGGAACTAGTGATGATAAACCAGCTCGACGGGGTGAGTCCCATAGGGAGAGGATATAGTAGGGTAGAGAGGGTCGTAGAGGTATGCCCTACTGACCTTTGGGGAGGAGAATGGGCGGGGCATTACTATTGAAGTAGAGCTTGTCGCCGTGCTGCTGGGTAAGTCTGTAGATAGCGTCCACATCTGGCTCTCTGTCTACTAGTAGCTGATGTATCTGTGAGAGAGAGGGGGGGTGGGGTAAAGAGAGGGGCGGGGTTAAGAGAGGGGTTAAGGGTAGAGAGAGGTGAGGGTACAGAGAGGGGTGGAGGGTAGAGTGAAATATATATATATATTATATATATATATAAAAATAATAATAATAAAATCAGATTTGGCAATTGCCAGGGTGAAGGAAGAAGCAAAGCTTATAGAGTCTTTCACCCTTTTAAGAGTATGAGGAGAAAAAATAATATAGGAATATAATTGAAAACAAGAAATAGTAGAATAATAAATAGAGTACTTAATTAAAATAAATCATCAACTCATAAAGCATAAACATCCATAATATATAAATATTCCGAATGTGGGTTCATCAAGTCAAAAACCTTAGGGAATATACTCTCGCCAATAATATATACACTGGTAACATTTGGAACCATTAAATGAATCAATACTACCCGATATATAATATGACAAATTTATGAATTTAGAGTTAACGAAATACAAAAAAAAACAAATTCCATCATTCCACCTCTTAAATATAAATATATAAATGTAATAAAAGAGAAAATTAAATAAAATAATACAATTATAAATAGTAAATAATTTATAAGTTTATATTCTTTATAATGAGCAGAACATGATTTAGGTAAAATAGTAAACATACAATAATAATATTATTAAAAAAACATCTCTTAATCTAATTATCATTTTAAAAAAAAACATAAATATATATAAAATAGATACAAAAATATATTAAAAAATTATAGTAAACCAAATAATAGGAAAAAAACTACACAACTAAATTATTAATAAACGTAACAACTTTAAATTAAAAAAAATAAATTAAAAGTATAAATTAGAATAATAATAATAAAATGTTCAATAAGTCATTTTAAAAGTAAATTATATTATAAGTCGGATAAAAGTTAAATAAAATTATTTCATGAGTCAGATAATAGTTAAAAGTCATAGTTTTATAAGTTAATTTAAAAATAAATAAAATTAATATTTTCATAAGTCAAATTAAAAGTTAAAAATATAAATTTAAAAGGACAATTAAAAATGTAATGGTAACAATGAATATTTTTTTAAAGTTATTTTAAATAAATTGAAATTTAAAATCTTTCTTATGGAAGTATCAAGTTATTCCATAGTCTAGGACCTGTGATAGATAAACAGAAAGATTTTCTATCTGTTCTAAATTTTAATCTATGAAATAAATAGGTATTATGTAATTTAATTTAATATAATTTTTGCAAATTAATAGGTAATAAATTATTCCTTGCCCTAAACATAAATTTTATGGTATTCATTTTGACGATATCATGAAATTGTAATGACTTATGATTAATATAAAAAGTT
>OZ025239.1:80733415-80868415 GCA_964019155.1 Osedax fenrisi
GGTTCTTAATCAATTATTTTTATTAATTTTCTTCAAAAAGAAGGATATTTAATTATATTATTCAAATGATTTTGTATCAATTATATTGCGTAATCATTAATTTTAAATAGTAGTTGTGATGGGCATCAATAATAAAGCTTATTTAAAATATGCAGACAACTTTGTAGCATGTAGCATATCATAAGTATATTATAATAAATCCTTAGTTTATACTATAATAATATGACTGAAATGTTCTATAGTGAGTACATAATACAAATATTGTTTTGCAGGTGCAATATTAATCATTATACTGTTAATTTTACGTTATTAAGGTTAATTTCAAATTCAAATTTTCATATATATATATATACAATTATGTATATGTAATTATGAAAATTATATAATAGGATAATTAACAAAATTATTTTAATACTTAATATATTTAAAAAAATTAAAATATTAATTCCATTATTATAATGATTATTAAATATACTCATATAATTTGAGTATAAGACTTCATATAATTTATAATAATGTTACTATTCAAATACATGTACAAAAAATTAAAATATTACTTCCATTATTATTATAATGATTATAATAATTAATACAATTAATACAATTATAATGATTATAATAATGATTATTAAATATACTCATGTAATTTGAGTATAAGACTTCATATAATTTATAATAATGTTACTATTCAAATAAATGTATTAATACAATTGATTTAATAAACATTTACAAAAATTAAATTTAACATATTTATTCAAACAATATTATATTGAATATGTAATTTAAATATTGGAAACATAATATATTTGTTGATATCTTTTGAATTTATATTTGTATAGAACCTTGTTTTTATTTTCTTATTTAACTATAGATTATTATTTAGAGTTTTGTTATTACATAAGTAGTATTTTCATCTAATACGTATTATTATTTGCATTATTATAATCATAATAATGAATCATTAATGATTATATTAAATTTAAATTTTAAATATTTTTTTAATAATTTTATAACTACGCTTATTGATATAATTCTAATATACAGATATCAATCATATATATATTATCTTTACATAATTGTTAAAAACATATATATTAGACATTTAATATATATGTTTTTCCTACATTACAATTTAATATGATATTTAATTATATTTAAATATTTAAATCTGTATCAATATTCATTCTGTATTTAACTTGATTTAAAATTATAAATATATACAAAGATATTAGATTGTTCTCCTATTTTGAGTTGTATATTTTCTGGTGGCAATTGTTAGATTTTATAAGATTTATAAGTATATAATCAATACCTCATATAACCTCTAGGTTAATACCAAGACATCCTATAACCTCGAGGTTATAGGAGGTCTTGTTAATTTACCTAATAAAATAATGGAGGGCGGCCCACTCCCAGTGGGAGTCTCTCACCCCATTATAGCTACGTACATAACACTGTTATTGATATATATATATATATATATATATATATATATAACAATTATAAAAAAGTATATAATATAATGTAATAATGTTATTACTTATAACACTTATAAAAATCTACTGTAGTAGGATCCTACATATAAATAATGTCATTAACACTGTTTTATTATCATGTAATATTACACGAAGTAGGAACTTATAAGTGTAACCAAAGTTAAAAGAAATAAATAACAAAATTAACATGTAAATTATATATATATAGGTTTATATAAAACATATATTTAAGTATTTATTACTACGCATCTACAATATTATGTAGGAAACACGCGTACATAACTACCTACATGCATTTACCTAAAACATGTTGAACATTGAGAACAACTAGAACAAACACTATTCAACTGAGAGACGCATTACGTCCTGCATCAATTACACACATTTACGATCACCTATATAATATTGAAATGACGATGACATTAATCAGAAACAAGGTCCAAGTACGTACACGCTAGTTAGTATGATATAACAGGCTGGTAATGTGTAGCCTATTTAAATACGACTTAATATGATAACATAGTAGGAATTAATAAAATACTTAAATTAATAAATAAATAAATGTTTTGATATATTGTTCTATTATCAATTAATGTTATAGGTAAACTCAAACCTACTTATATTCTTAAATATAAGATTTACCTACAATTATAAGTATTATACATGTAGCCTACATGATGTAGATAACGTAACTGGGGAGGTAACTAAGAGTTATAAAATAATTAAATTATGTCCGACTAACTTCATATAGGGGTGGTTCCCGAGAGATAGAGGTACCAGACCCCCTACAACACACAACTATTTTGTTTACTTTACATATATTTATAGAATAATGTATTTAGTAAATTAAATACTATTTACATACTTATGTAATAATTATCAAAGATATTTTCTTACAATATTAATATTATTAGCTCATCTGCCGCTTTAGAATTAGGTTTTAGACTGCTATAGTAAATAAAATCTACTAAATTAATATTATATATATGAACTCCCCCCCCCTGATTACATCCTGAAACCGCCCATGTTATATATATATATATATATATATATATATATATAATAATATGATGAACTATAGTTACCTAGGTATATATATATATAATAATATGATGAACTATAGTTACCTAGGTATATATATATATATATATATATATATATATATATATATATATAACTACATATATACACTAACACAAGTACGTGTAAATATATATCGTATTGGGAACTGGGTAAAAGCTACAAAGGAAATATAAATTTCGATATATTATATTTAGGTTACCTAGGGTAAATATGGGTAATGTGGCCAGGTGGGTAATACCGTCACCCTGTTGTTATATAGTTGTATGCATGTTATATACATGTTATGTATGTGTATATAGGGAGTAAAACTTCAAGGCGTATGTATTTATTGGGGACTTATTATCGAGTGATATATATAGTGATGGTCCTCTATATATAAGCAGCCATCTGAGCGTGAGGCAGTCATGCGAGACGGCCACGCAGGAATGTTAGTGCGTGATACCAGGCACTATGGCGTGCGGCACACATCGTGATCTGGTATCACGTTGATAGATGCGGATTAAAATCTACGCATGTGAATACAATAATCGATAATACTATTGTTACATAAATAATATAACACATGCGTATCTCATAAACTATAATTTCAATCATATGATTTCAATCATTTGTATATACAAAATGTACACATGAACTATTCGCGATAATAAGCTATATTTCTATAAGTACAAATAATGTACACACAATTACATGTATACATATATAATTTGTCTTGGGTCTATGGCTCAGTGGGACAACCAAAAGCTATAGCTTTTGGTTTACTATAGTAAGCCAGAGGTCCCGGATTCGAGTCCAAGCATTTTTTTTTTCTATTGTGTTTATCAAGAACTTAAACGATAAATCAAAACACAAGAAAAAATGTTTACTATTTGTATTGTATTGTCCATGGCCTCTCACAGTTATTTATAACATGTATAAGTCTATGACTTCTTGAGGGGTCCATTTGTATCCGCTATTTGTATTGTATTCAATATATATAATTGTGATTTCAATATATATATATATATATATATATATTACACTAACTTAATATATTAGAATATTAAGTTAATTATAAAATTAAATTTAGCATATATTATATTATATTTTTACAAACAATTATTTACTACACATAAATATAAAAACTTATACAATTGCCAATTCTATTGAAAATCTACTAACAATTCTGGTAAATTTCTCTTCCCGACATAGAAAATATTGAAATTGTCATTACTACAAATATAGGTGTTAATAATCCTAATGTTAACAATCTGTAATAATTATAATAAAACAAAAATGTAACAAAGTATTGTATAGTTTAATATTGACATAACGTTTTTAAACTATCTATATTTAAATTTAAATTAATAAATTCTAACAATAAAATATGTTTTATTTATATGATAAATTGAGTTATATTATAGTTTATAAACAAATAAAATTGTCTCCCCATTTTTAGGGATACCTTAGCCAATGTACCTCATTTTCTGAACAAATGTAGAAAAAAATAGAACAAATTATTATGTATATTATATTAAACAATTGTAATGCCTAAACTAAAACTAATGTTTATTTTTAGTAATTTAGATGTAATCAACGTTTTTGTAAAAAAAAAATTGCATTACCCTATAGTTAACTATAGTTATATATATATATATATATATATATATATATATATATATATATATATATATATATATATATATATATATATATATATAACATATATAACATGTAGTGTCCTCTATAGAAAAAGTAACCATATACCAGTATTGTTAAATAGTTCGCGGATAGTTTAACAATAAATCGTCATAACATGTTAAGACTCAGTATTGGTATACAACAATTGGGTACAACAAATACCTACAATATATGTAGGTTTTTATATATTATATTATACATATATTATACCTATTATATCATACCTACATTATAAGATTATAGATATTATTGCGATTTTAAAATTTTATTTTATCTTTTAATTCCATAGATAACGGGGGTGTCCGTATTCGGTACCCATATCCGAATACGGACACCCTATATACCACTAGATAAACTATATATTATTAATGAATCAATCAGAAAAATAACAATTACATTATTTATAATTTATTTTATATACAATTTATTCTAATTTAATTAGTTAATAATTTATTTATTTTTATTATTTTGTTAATTAATAATACAATTTAAGTATCTAAATAATACAAGTTTTAGATTTAGCTTTATTGATGGTATTAATATTATAACACACGCGATTTTTATGAAAATCAGAATATTTCATACGCTGCGCGCTGATTGGTTATATGATGTCCGTATTAAGACATCTAGAGTATCCGTATTAGGGACTTATATGACATCTAGATATATGCTTATAACTTAATGAATATTTGAGTTTGGTTTTAATTTGTTTTAAGTTGACTTTTTTTTCATAAATTTAATACGTAATAACAAAATCAGTTTATTTGATATATCAGCAATATTATGAATAATTAAAAAACAAAAAATACTTTTTTAGACTATTTATATTATATAAATTATATATCACCTATCGTATACGATATTCCTATGTGATTCATATTTAATGTTAATATTATCTCATATTAGTGTTATTTATATGTTTTTTATATACTATATCTATATATATATATATATATATATATATATATATATATATATATATATATATATATAAGCACAGGCCTATAGGCATTATATACAATACATAATTAATTTTAAAATAAATGATACCCCTAAGTTATTATGATGTTATTAATTATAACAATAAAACGTGTTCTACAGCATACTGCAATATACAATAAAAAATAGTACACTATGTAGTACATAGTAGCTATATATAATATAGAATAGCATATAACCTATAGGATATATGCTATTCTATATTTTATATATATACTTTTACTTTTACTTTTTTTTGGTTTTAGGACTACGCTATGCGTGAGCAATCGGCCGTCCGTGGGAGAGATTATTATGTTGGGGGGAAAGCATGGGAGAAATAGTATGTCTTTAGATGACGTTTGAAGGAGAAGGTTGATGTCATTGTTCGAAGGTAGTAGGGTAGGGAGTTCCAATGATAAGGGGCAGATAGGGAAAAGGAGCGTATATGGGAGGAGTGGATGTTGTGTAGGTGGGGTGTAGTAAGGAGCAAGGTGATGAAGGATCGGGTGTGGATTGGAGTAGTGAGTGTGTGTATATGGAGAAGGGAGGCAAGGTAGTCGGGGGAGTTGTGATGTATGGATTTGTGGATTGTCAGGGAAAGTTTGTATTTAATATGGTAGGAGACTGGGATCCAGTGTATTTGTTTGAGGAGAGGTGTAATGGAATCAGAGGAACGACAGGGAAGTAGATGGACGCAACTTACTACAAAATGTTGAAGACGTTGGTTTTGTCGTTAATACTTCTAATGGTTTATGGTCAGATTGTATGTTAATATTTGGTTTCCCATAGATGTAGAAATCGAATTTGCTGCATGCAAATAGTACTGCTAATAATTCTTTCACCTATTATTGGCCATTTCTTGTTACCAAATGTAATGGTATATTGTTTATTGTGAGGCTAAACTATGATATATAAATATATAGTCTTACCTTATAACGTCGGTTGTTTATATAATTAATAATTAGGGTTTAACTGTTTGTGATCGTAAATATTGGGTTAATGTTTATTTGTGTCTTTATCAATGATCATTATCAAAGATCATTAAACACAGATGGATATCGTTACATCCTCTTTTCTTTATCTGGAAAGACTATATACATATCTATAGTATTAGCCTCTTACATGGTATTTGTTTGTGTGGTTTGTGGCTTGTGTAATATGTGTATTTTGTAATAATAATAAAATAATAATACTTTTCCTGCACTGACTAATTGTACTAATAATAAAGAGTATTTAATAATAATAACATAATAATAAAATAATAATATAATCAATTCGTCTAACGATATAAAAATGGTTGAAACGAAAACACAAAATCGAATTGATTACCCCAAAGTGCTTTACTTTGTTATCAGGCCACCACCTAATTTGTTTGGTAGCCATCTCTTCCTTTGTGGTCTTTGATAATCAATATTCGTCTTGATTTCATGATTATTTTTCTTACTTTCATTATCACTGCCTTCTTGTCTTATTTCTTCGTTTTCTTCTTCATTTAGTTTCTTTATGTCTTTTCTATTCCTTATGTATTCTGTATCTTTCACTTCCACTTTGTATTTTCTGTTGTCTAATGACTCTATGCATCTTCCTTTCGTCCATGTTTTCTGATTCGGCAATTTGATCTGTATGCTGTCTTCCACTTCAATCTTGTTGTACTCTCTTATTGATCTGTCGTAGTACTCGCGTTGTTTATTTTTCTTTTCCTTCATGGTTTCTATTTCTTCGCGCCTGTTATCTCGTGGTTTAAGCTTGTTTTTGTGTATTGGTAGTAAGGTTCTAGCTTTCCTACCGAACAATTTTTCGCTTGGTGATACTTTTTCTCCTTCACTTATGGTGTTGTTCCAATCCAGTATTGACAGTTGTTCGCTTCTTTTTGCGTCTTTGCATTTCTTAAATAAACTCTTTACTATCTTTACTGCACTTTCTGCTTTACCATTACTTTTTGGGTATAAGGGACTTGAGTGTATGATTTCGATGTCTAATTCTCTGGCAAACTTCTCATATTCGCTTCTAAATTGTGGTCCATTGTCCGATACTATTTTCTGCGGGATACCATGTATTGCGAATAGGTTCATTAATTGTTGATTTGTTTCAGTTGTTGATGTTTTCTTTAGTCTTGCTACCGATATGTAGCTAGAATAATAATCGATCACAACTAATAGTTGCCGTCCATCGACCTCACATAAATCTATTCCCAATTTTTCCCATGGTGTTTCTCCTATTTCATGTTGTATCATTGGTTGGTTTCCTTTGTTGTTAATTGCGAATTTTCTGCAAGTTTCGCACCTTTTTACGGTGTTGTACATCTCCTTGCTCATACCCGGCCAGTACATGACTTCACGTATTCTTCTAAGGCATGCTCCAATTCCGCCATGATATGCATGTGCTACATTTAACATTTCATTACGTAGTCGAAGTGGTACTATTAATTTGTCTTCTTTGAATATGAGATTATCGTTTGAGGTGATGATTGATCTGATTGAGTAGTAGTCTTTTGCTTCTTCTGGTGTCATATTTAATTTTGGCCATCCATTTCTGCATAGTTCCTTGATTGTGTGGCTGGTGTTGTCATTTATCGTTGCTTCTTGAATTCTCTTTAATCTATCTGGAGATATTGCTAGCGTTGACAAATCTATCTCTTCTTCGATCGTGTTGATATCCGCGTTATCTTCTGGAGCTCTACTTAATGTGTCGGCGATGTACATTGTTTTCCCTGGCGTGTATTTTACCTTTATGTCGTATCTTTGTAATGACATCATCATGCATTGTAATCTTGTCGTTATCTCGTTGATTGGTTTTGTCGTTAATACTTCTAATGGTTTATGGTCAGATTGTATGTTAATATTTGGTTTCCCATAGATGTAGAAATCGAATTTGCTGCATGCAAATAGTACTGCTAATAATTCTTTTTCTATTATTGCGTATCTTTGTTGTGTTTCGTTCAGTGCTTTTGAAGCGTATGCTATGGGTTGTCCTTCTTGCATTAGTGTTGCTCCTAAACCATATTGTGATGCATCGCATTGAATAGTTACTTCTTTGTTGACATCGTAATACTTCAGTGTGTCTGACGCTGCTACAATTTTCTTCAGTTCTTTGAATTCTTCATCTTCTGATTTTCCCAAATTCCACTTTGTAGATTTTTTTGTCAGTAATCTCATTCTGTTGGTTTTATTGGCTAATCTTGGTAAGAATTTCTCCAAATATTGAATCATCCCTAAGATTCTTCTCACCCCGGATTTGTCTTCTGGTGTGGGCATATTTTCTATTGCCGACATTTTTCCTTCACCTGGTTTCAACCCCCTAGATGTGGTTGTATGCCCAATATATTGTACTTCTTTCTTTTTCCATCTTATTTTGTTTCTGTTCAGCTTTATGTTGTTTTTCTTGCACGTTTCTAAAAACTGTATTACATTGTTGTCGTGATTTTCTGAAGCTTCTTCTTCTGTGTCTCCATATCCTATTATTAGAAAATCATCCGCTATCACCTCCACTCCCTTCAGTCCTTCTACCATGTCGGTCATCCGTCTTTGAAAGACTTCCGGTGCTGAACATATACCAAACGGTAATCTTTTCCACATATATCTTCCCCATGGTGTATTGAATGTCGTTAGTTCTTGTGATTTTCTGTCGAGTTCTATATGCCAGAATCCATCCTTTACGTCCATGACTGTGAAAAATTTTGCTTTGTTCAGTTTTGGTGTTATACTCTCTATGGTTGGTAGTGGAAAATGTTCTCTTTGTATGACTAGATTCAGTTCTTTTGGGTCTAAACAGATTCTTACGGTATTATCTTTCTTTCTCGTAACTACCATTGATGATATCCATTCTGTGGGCTTTGTGACTTGTTTTATGATTTTTCTCTCTTCTAGTTCTTTTATTTTCTCTAATACTTTTTCTTGCAACGGTGCTGCCACTGTTCTCTGACAGTGTTTTACTGGGTTGCATTTTTCGTTTAGTTTTATAGTGTATTTTCCTTTTATAACTCCTAGTTCTTCGTTGAATATTTCATGATATTTTTCTAAGATTTTATTTTGTTTTTCTTCGACCTGACATATTCTTGCGTCACTGTCTAGTATCTTTATTAATTGTAGTGCCAAACATGCTCTTCGACCTAATATGGAGTGAAATTTTCCACCTTCTACTATCAGCAATCTCAGTTTTATTTTGTTTTCTCTTCTTTGTACTTCAATGATTCTTTCACCTATTATTGGCCATTTCTTGTTACCAAATGCTGTTATGTTTTTGAATTTGTTCTTTTCTATCTTCTGCCCATTTACGTCTCCTGATATTCTTTTGTACTCAGTGAGTGTTATGACATTTACATTCGCCCCTGTATCTATCTGTAATCTCAATTTGGTGTTCCATTGTGTATTTAACGTTATTGTTTCCTCCTTCATGAGTGTTGTCGTTAAATATATTTCGGGTTCATCTTCTTGGATTTGATATACTGTGTTCGTTGTATGTGTTTCTTTTTGTGTGTGATAGTTTTTCTGTGCTGCATTCGCTGTATGATAGCCTTTTTGTGTATTGTAATTTTTCTGTGCTGTGCACATTTTTGCATAGTGATTGCTTCTTTTGCATAGATAACAAGTTTTTCCGTATGCCGGACAGCTTCTTTTTTCGTGTGTTTCTCCACATTTCTTGCATTTATATTTCTCGCTACTGTTCGGTCTTGTGTTTACCTGTTTCTTTTTGTATATCGCATTAATTTGATTTTTGCTCTCGAAGGCTTCTGCCTGTGATGCTGCCGTTTCTAATACTTTGCATAATTTTATAACTGTATCGAGATTAACATCAGCCCTAGATAGAATCCTCTTTCGTAATTCGTTGTCTTTCATGCCGCTTATTATACGATCTCGTAATATTTCTTCCGGTGTAATATTTTCAAATTCACATTTCTTGCTGAGTATTCTCAGCTCTGTTATATAGTTCGTCAGTGTCTCTGCTGTTTCCTGATCTCTTCTTTGGAATAGACATCTCTCAAATATTGTACTATTTTGTGGTTCTATTCTTTCATTGAATTTGTCTAATACTTTCTGCGTATTTATATCTTCTTGGTCAATATTGAATGTCTCGAAAATCCTCCGACAGTCTTCTCCCATTATTGTTAATAGGGTTGCAACTTGTACTTTTGGTTTCTTTTCATCCAGTTCTGATGCACACACATAATACTCCCAGCTCTTTTTCCAGTGTTTCCACTGCGTCTCGGCGTCATGTGCTTCAATGTCGAACGTTTGTGGTATCGGCAAATGTGTCATCATGTGTCGAAATAAAAATACTATATTTTATTTTTTTTTTTTATTTTCACACTACCAAAATAATATAACTTTGAATTTAACGTTACTTTCTATATATCAATTTACATGACTTTATATATTCATGTAATAAAAATATAACAAATGATTTCATTAAATACAATTTAAAAATAAAAAACTTTTCAGATAAATAAATAAATAAATTTTTATTTTTATTTTTTTTATAAATAATTTTGCATATAAAACAACTTTTTTTTTGCGTTAGTTATTAACCGTAGATGCCATGTAACGTTTGCGTGGTATATTGTTTATTGTGAGGCTAAACTATGATATATAAATATATAGTCTTACCTTATAACGTCGGTTGTTTATATAATTAATAATTAGGGTTTAACTGTTTGTGATCGTAAATATTGGGTTAATGTTTATTTGTGTCTTTATCAATGATCATTATCAAAGATCATTAAACACAGATGGATATCGTTACAGTTGTAGTTTAAACTAATTACAATTGTAGGCGGGGATATTGAATAGTAGGTTGTTGCAATAGTCGAATAGTGGGAGTATATAGGAGGAGGCGATGGTAACAGCAATGGGGAGGGGAATGGAGCGTCGAATTAGGCGGAAGCAGTGTAAGTGGTAGTGGATGGATTTGTGCATGTGGGCAATGTGAGTATCAAGAGAAAGAGTGGAGTCGATGGGTAGGCCAATGTTACGGACATGTTTAGAGTAGGGGAGGCTAGTCGTGTTTATTAAGATGGGGTGGTTCAGGGATGGTGGAGGAACGTAGGGATAAATGGAGAAGTAAGTGGTAGTGGATGGATTTGTGCATGTGGTCAATGTGAGTATCAAGAGAAAGAGTGGAGTCGATGGGTAGGCCAATGTTACGGACATGTTTAGAGTAGGAGAGGCTAGTCGTGTTTATTAAGATGGGGTGGTTCAGGGAGGGTGGAGGAACGTAGGGATAAATGGAGAAAGCTAGCTTCGGTTTTGGTGGGGTTAAGTTTAAGGGAGTTGGAAGTAAGCCATTGGTGTATGGAGTTGATTAGAGGAGATTCGGTTGGGGCATGAGTGGGTGCAGTTGAGGTAGAGTTGAAGGTCATCAGCGTAGGTATGAAAGGAAAGGTCTGGGTAGTCGGTAAAGATTTGGAACCTGGGGAGGAGGTAAATGTTAAAAAGGAGAGGACCAAGAACAGAACCCTGGGGAACACCATGGGTGATAGAGCGGGGGGAGACCGTATACATTATATATATATATATGGTATACACATATTTGTTTACATATGCAGTTTGTGTAACCATGTATACCATATCATGTTAGCCTATATATTGAACATTAACACCATATATGGGTATATTTCTGTAGTTTGTGTCATATAGGATATATATATAAAATCGAAATGACTATTTTAATTATAATTACTAAATTAAGTCACCCCTGAATCACAATTTTTAATTATTAAGTACATGTATAAGATGCGATATATTTAATATAATGGTGAACATAATTCTATGCATTTCTATTATAAATTGACGAACTATTTTTATTTATATTAAAACGCGTAGTATTTAACAAATGTCAAGTTTTGATTGGTTGTTTTTTAATATTTAATTATTTACGCGCATGCGTTAATTGCTTTATCGCTAATTGATTGTTGCGGTGTTTATTAATTGTTTATTAATTGTTTATTTGAAAAGGTAAATATATAAACACATTTATAATAATATATAATAAATGCATAAGTTAATCATCATGTATATATGTTTATCGAATACATTTATATACAGTGATAATCACTAATCACTTGTATAATTTTTATATGTATTATTATGTATATTATATTATAAACTTATTATAAATTATAAATGTAATATTATTTATAGATATTACTGTATACAATACGAATTATTCTATAGCATCCTATTGTTTCCAATATGTGTTTATATATATTATATATATTTATATATATATATATATATATATATATCATTTTACGATATATATTTTAGATTACATTTTAGGATATATATTTACCAAAATAGTAACATACTATTTATGTAGTGTATATATTTTATTAATATATGTTAATGTATGACCCTAATACATTGAACTAAATATATATATATATATATGATTAATTATTAATTATCTACATGTGCATTAGCGGGGAATTCTACGTGGTATTACCGGTACTACAAGTAATTCTCGGTATTAAGTACATTTAGTACTTAAATAGTACTTTAGTAATACTATATATTATAAACTATGTTGTTTTTAATATATTTATATGTATTGAATAATTTAATAATAATTGTATTATTACATTATTTTAGGTGGTACTATACAGTAATTATAAATGAATTATTGTTATCTACAATGATACATGGTACATATAAATATATATATATATAACTCATAACTTTATACAGATAAGGGAATCACTGTAAATTGGACCCTAAGACCTAACTGGACACTAAATTTCATTCAGCACAGTAATTGTATATAATCTATTTGTATTATAGGTTATTATATATATATATATATATATATATATATTTTTATACAAATAGTATTAAATATAATAAATACCAATAAATAATATAAATAAATAATATAGGATTATATATTAGCATGAATATAATACATGTACACTCAGTGTACAGGCTACCTATAATTTAATATGCATTCAAATTTAACATGTAGTATATACATATACTATATACTACATACTATATACTATATATAGTATTGATTAGTGATACGGGTAAATATTAAAATAAATATATATATATATATATATATATATATATATATATATATATATATATATATATATATATATAAGTATACCCTATAAGATACAGTATACATGAGGTAAAGTATTCCTACATATATATTTTTTTGTTTGAGGATGCAATTGTTGTGATGGACAATTGTTGCCATGACAACAGCACTGCAGTGCTCTTACTCTTGGCGAAAGTAATTCCTTAAGGGTATTGGGTATAGAAACCCCAAATCCTCCAAGTTGATACACCTTATCGACTTTCATTGGAAATTGATATAAAGTATTCTATAGAACATATAGGTAGATTTTTGTATGACTAGTTTTTTTACTGATATTCTGGATAGAAATTTTATTTTATTATCTAATATTATATTTAATATTATTTTCATTTTATATCTGATTTTTTCTCCCACAATCACATTGGGTGAACGACTTGATAAGCTCTGATTTTTCGTTCATCCAGGTTAATGCCTAAACTCTGATTATTATTATTATTATAATAATATATTATATATAGGTATATATATATATACATATATATATATATATAGAAGGTTCGGGAAGAATTTTATCGAAATTCTTCAACTGTTTTTAAAGCGTTTTATTATTTTACTTAGCATTTTATATTGTATCTTTAGTTTATTATCTTATTCTCTACGTTTAACTGTTTTTATCACAAAATTCTATTTACATATTTTATCAATTTTTATTTTGTTTAATTATTATAGATATTTTTATACCGTTTACCTCCGTTTTAGTTTTAGGATCACTAATTATGATGAAGAGGTCATAAGCTCAAATATATTTGCTTAATTGATTTTTCAATAACACCCTTCTGAGTTATATATATATATATATATATATATATATATATATTCTCAATATTATATCTCCCCATTGATCTAAATTAA
Organism: Osedax fenrisi; assembly: GCA_964019155.1. Lineage (NCBI taxonomy): Eukaryota > Metazoa > Annelida > Polychaeta > Sabellida > Siboglinidae > Osedax > Osedax fenrisi. The sequence goes on from OZ025239.1 coordinate 80,747,602, forward strand.
TTTAGATAGGAATCTATTAATAGAAATTGTGCACAAAATTACTCTCCACTGGGTTTGTAATTCAAACTTTGTATATAAACATTTTTATAGTCCTAATTTAAATGATAACCATTATCGTGTAATAAGTTAATCTTTTAACTTTTACAATAAGTAAACATAAATAATATTTAATATATTACTTATATATATATATATAGTATACTGTCAATGATAGACGATGGCATTGGCCATATGTGATAAACGTATGATCACTTCAAATATGAACATTATATTAAGAACATAATATTTGTATACCATTCTAAAATGCAAAACAATAATCTTACCTAGGTAAATATGTTCAACTATATCATGATAGAAACAAAGAATATTAATAATATATTAGTATACTATAGTAACAAAATAACAAATATTTCGTAAAAAAAAAGATATTTTTTTTGATTTCTGATCTCAAATATGTCATATTATTGTATATTTCATAAATTGTCATTATTAAATGTTAAATATTTAACAAAAAATGTAATATTTATATAATGTTTTTAATTATTTGTAAAAAGTATATAATATTCTATTAAATCTGAAAATTATATTAAAATATTTCAAATATTGAATACTATTTATATACAATTTAAATTTTGAAAAATCTATAAAAAATCTAAAATCAATAAACTTTGAACCAATAAATGTATTATATATTTCATTAATATATCAAAAATATTTAAGCCATATTAAAGAATAAGAACACATTAATGATGATTTATACAAAATATATATAATCAAAAAAGTTATTGATGACTGGAAAATTGATATTTAAAAATAAAATAAATAATTTTTGTTTGTCTTAATTTTCTAATTTATCTAGAAGGCCCATTTTTATTTTTGAGAAAAATTCTTTTAATTATCAACTTTTTTTATACAATAATCAATCTGTTAAATTTTCATAAAAATTGGAGATGTTCATGCGGGGAATTTTCCTAATATTTGCTGATTACACTTTGAATGACCCCTATATATGTATATATATATATATATATATATATATATACTATAGTATAAACAACAACAAATATATTAACTGATACAAAATATGTCAACAAATAATTAATTTGAAAAAAATACCTGAAATGTCTGGCAATTTTTTCGTTTTTAATATTAATAATATTTTTAGATTATAAATATTAAATTATTAATATATGCTAACTTTATTTGTTTATTAATGTTATTAAATGTTTGGCAAACTTCATTTTTATCAGTTTTATTATTTCACATGTTATTTTTCCTATCTACAATGATAAACTTCTAGAACATTACGCCTCTAAAATAACTTTCCATATAGGCTCACTTTTGTATGTTGTCTTCATACTATACTTAAGTTAAACTATTATAACTATATTCAAAGTTACATGTACATTTAGGACTTGCTGTGATTGGTTTAATAATTGATCTGAATATTCATTAATTACACTATTATTATGTAGTGGAAAGTATCCAATTACCGACCCCCTAACTGATTATTTATATTAACTTATTAAATATTCAATAGCTTTATTTGAAATTTTGTAATTAGGGTAATAGTATGACAATAAATAATTCAAGACTATTTGAAGTTTTTTATATAATTATATTGACATGAATAAATAGGGGGGTCGGTAATTGGATACATGTGCCTAATACCGACCCCTTCTCCTATTACCGACCCCTAAAATACTCGTAGAAATAACGGTAGTATTATAATATCCAATCAAATTAACTGACATAAATAGATTTAATGAATTACAAAATACACGCAGTATTTATTATTGAATTTAAATTTTAATATTCATATTAAATGTAGGGGAAAGTATACTTTTATAACCTAATACGGTTATAACCTAATACGGACACTTTAACAATAAATGGTCTTAACATTTTATGACTCATTATTTGTATTCAAAAATTACAATCTAATAATATTATATGATTATATATATTATTGTGATTTAAAAATTGTATTTAATCTTTTATTCCATAAATAACGGGGATGTCCGTATTTGGTACCCATGTCCGAATACGGACACCCTGTGGTATAATACGTATACCCTATGTACCACTACATAAACTATATATTATTTATAAATCAATCAGACAAATTACAATTACATTATTTATAATTAATGTTATGAATAATTTATTCTTATTTAATTAGTTAATAATTTATTTATTTTTATTAATTGTTTAATTAATACAATTTAAGTATCTAATTAATAGAAATTTTAGATTTAGCTTTATTGGTGGTATTATTATTTTAACGCATGCGATTTTTATGAAAATCAGAATAGTTCATACGCTGTGCGCTGATTGTTTATAGGGTGTCCGTATTAAGACATCTAGAGTGTCCGTATTAGGGATCCCTAAGTAGACTTATATGACCTCTAGATATATACTTATAACGTACTTAATATTTGATAACAACTATAGAAATTATGTATATAATGTTTAGAATGCTTTAGTTTTTAATAATATATTATTATGTTTTTATATCGATACATTTGTATATTCTTGAGAAGATTTTTTTGTAGGATTTATAGCTTCTGAGATACCGAGAGTATCCGTATTCGGTTACTTTCCCCTATATTTATCATATTAAAATAGTTTAGGCCTAATATAATAAAATATATTACTATTTTATATGTATTTACCCAGCTAACAGTAATAGCCTCATAATAGCATACATAATAGCCTCATATATTTACATTATGCTATTATGATGCTGTTATGTTGCCATTAAAAGTATATTATGTTTCCATTAAAAAAGTCTACTAAACTAATATTATAATTTGTAATGCTATTATGCTGCTATTGTGTTGCTATTTAATAATAGCAACATCATATCAGCATAAATAGCATTACAAATTAATAGCAACATAATAGAAGCATAATATACTTTTAATGGTAACATAATAACAGCATAATAGCACAATATTTTAAAATTTGAGGCTATTAGATATGCTATTATGTTACTATTATGAGGCTATTACTTTTTGCTGGGCTATATAAATGAAATGGGACTTACACATAACTCACCACAAATTTTAAATTAAAACATGGATATATATTGATAGGATATTATAAATCACATGGGGTCGGTATACCGATATAATAATATAATATATTAGGGTAATTTAGGGAGTCGGTAATAGGAAAATAATTGAGATATCTTGGTTAATACTTTTTAAAGTTAAATTATTTTTATAATGTTTATGAACATTTAGCTAATCTACTATGCATAGCAATACATTTTATTTTAATTAATTAAGTATTTACAATGATTTAAAAGAGTTATTATTTAAATATTTAACAAGTAAAACCTGAATATTACATGTTATCAAATAACAATTGTATGATTGAAAAATAAAATACTTATTTGTATTTACCATTACATTAATTACACAATTACACAATTCGTGTATAGGATTCCTATATATCATTTTTTGATATATCTTATAGTTATTTATATACGAGAGAGGGTCTGTATTTGGAGATAGTCTGTAATTGGAGACTTTCCCCTATATACAAACAACAATTTTTATTTTATAATAGGTACAAATATTTGTTTCAATAAATAATAGATAATTAATTTGTCATCCAATTAAAGCAGACATAATACATTATACACTATTTATAAAAGAAATATAAATTAATATAATAAAATATTGTAAAGTATAAATTAAAATATATTAAAAAATATTTGTTATTTACAAATATTTAAAAAACTATTTACAAATAAGTCACACATGAAAGCCAAAAATGAAAATCTGGTTGACCAAAGAAGAATATTTCATCTGACCCAGGTGTAAACATATCTACCTTCTATGTTTGGATATAACAAATAATCAACATTATGTTGAACATATAATAACTATTTATAACAGTTCGAAAATAGTAAATCAATTAAAAATATAAACTATCCCCATATAAACCTTTATATCAGGCACGTAATAGCACTTTTTACATATGATACATATTACACATTATTTAATTATATATTTACTAGTTAATATAGATACACATATATACTCATAGTTATTATCATATCTATCACTATTATTATTTTTAGTATTGAGCAATATGGCTTCATTTAGATTATGGGATGTCATGATTACACTGCAGTATATTATTAGTGAAATTATCGCGATATAATATGACATAAAACTGTAAAATATATTTATAATGGTCTTATTATTAGTCAGTTTAATAATATATTTAATAGTTCAAGTTATAATAAAAACAGTGTAACTAATATAATAGTTGAAAGGAATAATTAAGTATAATATTTATTTTATTAGATAATTTATTGTTGGTTATTTTGTTGTTATTTATTTGTTTAATTGTGTACTATATCTACTAATTAATTGCGTAATAAATTAAATACTAATATATAGTCATACATTTATTTATAAATTTATTAAATCTGTTTAAACTAATTTTAAGCCCTAGAATCAAGACCTCCTATAACCTCGGAGGTTATAGGAGGTCTTGCTAGAATATGATACATATTATTATATGTAATCATATTTATCACTATATTTAATTTAATCAAATACTTTTTATATAATTATTTTTCTAATAAGCATTTGAAATGATAACTAGCATTATAATCACATTAATACAAGAAATACATATTTATATACTCTTAAATAATTTTAAATAAGTATATTCCTATTTTTCTGTTGACACTATTTACATTATATTAAAAGATTTTCTGTAAAATAATTGATAAATATAATTGAATAAATGCCGAATTGGGATAAATAGTATTATAAGCACTTCAATATAAGTAATACATATTTGTATACTCTTAATATAATTTTAAATACTTTTAAATAAGTACATTCATATTTCTCTGTTGAAACTATATACAATGTTACATTGAATGTATTAACAATTTTCTGAAAAATAATTGAAAAATATAATTGAATAAATGCCGAATTCGGATTATAGGATTCTATTTTGGATTACTCTCGTCAATTCTCGGATATCGTGATTATTTGTACTATAATGTAAGTATCAATATTTTAAATAAAGTATTAAACATCTTAACTAATTATATACAAACTTGTATAGTTAATTTAATTAAGTTCTAATACAAATGTTAGTATATTTTTATTAAAATAATGATTATTTATACCTATTTATTTTAATAAAATTCATTTTAGAAAGTACAAATTATTTAAAATTAGTTTATTTCAATTTCAATTTCAATTATTGATATATATTCACTTATTTAATATGTAATTACTATGTATTGTATTGTTATTTTTGTTACAATTTGTTAATCTTATTTATTTTATTTGTCATGTTAAATATTAATTAAAATAATTTGAGTATTTTAGTAAAAATTATTATAATTTTTATAGGCGCCGTTTAATTTATGTTTTTTTTAAATACTATAAAACGGCGCCTATAATCATTATACTAATGTTTAGATTTCTAACATTATTATAATTAATATTAAACGATATTAATTTAATATTATTATATTTATTTCATGTTTTATTTAATTATAAAAATTATAATAATAGTAACTACCATAGTTCAACTTAAGGTCTTGAATGTATACTTGCACATAATCTATTACAGCCAACGAAAGGCAATAATTCACATAGTTCGACTAAATGGGGCGCTAGTGGATATCAAATTAATATATTATCAATGATTTTCCAAATCAAAGATATGTCACTTGTATCTATTTATGTGAAACCAATTTTAATGCCACTTAGTTTGAAATACAGGATGCAATACTATCATTTTAAATAATTTCAAAATATAATTGTCAAATTATAGTTACATAATAATTAAGCATGTTACAAAATATGTATAATTTTACATTGAAAATGGACCTATTCAATATGTCCTATTGATTTATCATATTTCTCGAATATGGCAATATATTTTAAGAAAAATTTTTATTATTATAAAATAATTTTATATTCTTAAAATAAATATTATAAATTAAATTTGAATTGTATTCAAAAATGTACATACATTTTCATTTGGAAATAATGTCGGGCGGATCACATTAACAGTTGAATATTCCAACTGCAACAGTACGCGGAGTTTGTGTATGCTAGGTGTGTTTATAATTTAAGATAATGATTGACATGTGATTGAATATTCTCTATATAGAATCACTAATTGATTATATGAGTATAGATTTTTTTATAGTAATACATTATATTAATAATAGTTATTTAAAATAATTTATTTTATATGTAATAGCCAAATATTACCAAACTTAATCATTTTACTAAATAATATAAAGTAAAGTACTATTTTAGTATATTGTAACTTATCCTCACATAATATGATCCATTTATCATAAAATTTGATGATGTTACCTTATATTTTCAATACAATTTATTATCTTTTAATAACAAATATATTATTATAATATTATATAAATGTTATAAATATGAATCAAAAATATAATATCAAATGTAATCATATTATATGATTACATTTGATATTATATTTTTATTTAAATAGCTACAAATTATATGTAAATGACAATTCATTTATAATTTTGAATAATGTCATATTAATTTAACATTGTGATATATAAATAGATGTGTATGGAAAAATGATTTTCAAAAGTATCCATCATAAAAAATTAATATTTTTTAATACAAATTATAATTATATAATTAATAAATCCGTTACATTTATTTGCAAACGATATTTTATGATTCACAAGAATAACGTGAATTTTTCAAAAAATTGATGGAAGAATAAAATGTGTTTCTAAATTACTAAGAATTAAGTTACTAAAGCCCCTCGGTGAATACTTACATTAATACATTAAAATCATTTATTTATCTAGTTTAGATTAAATTCATAATTATTATATAAATCCACGAATATCACACAATAACAATGCCATAACATTACAACAGGCATGCACAATAGAACTTGGGCTCCACCCTCAACACATTTACCCTCGAACGCGAATTGTTACCAGCCGTATCGCGCCGCTGGAAACATCCCGACACTCGCGTCCGTGGTGCATCGTTGCAACCCACCCCCGCTCCTGCAGCAGTTCTCTACTTCAAACGTAGGCTTCAATCGGCCCTTATTTAATTTACCCCCACCCCCGCTGCCAGGCCTACATAACGTATTCCAGGTACCTCCACCCCTACTGCAAGGTCTACACCGCATAGGCCGGATACCCCAGCCCCCACCTCCGCCCCCACCGCCGCAACAGTTCCAACGCCCGTATTACGTGCCGATCTATAACTCGTCGAACTATTTCTACCCGCCTTCACCCGTCTACTGTTCTAACATCCGACATCCCGTACAGCTACTAGTGCCCCCACCGCGACTACTAATCCCTCCTCCTCCTCCGCCGCGGCAACTATACATTCCGACTACCCAATACTTCGCGTACCCACCGACTCGGTTAACCCGCCCACTCCGCCGCCGTAACTACCCGACCGCTCGATTGGTCGAGATAGTATCGCCCACCGGCACAGTGGATATACCGTCTGAAGAAGAGGAGGAAGTAGGTTCGCCCTACGTCCTTCACGCGATCAACGACCCGCATAAGTTTCGCGAAGGCGAGACGCGCGCGTTCGAAGACGCCGGTACGGAGTTCCCTCGTCTGTCTATAGGCGAGAAGGTCGAGGTCAAGGCCACTACAAAGTTCACCACCGACGATATCCACAAGTTCATCTGCGACAGGGTGTCAGTCTCCGAGGCAATCGATGGATACAAACGGGGTCAAGATGGTGTAGAGGACGTACAGAGTACTTCTAAAGGTCAGCCTAAAGACGAAGAGGCTGATGGTAAGGTTAAGAACGGAGAGGTCAGTTCAGATGATAATAGTAAAGACGGAGAGGAAAGTACTAACGGTAAAGAGAATATCGATGGAGAGGATAAGGATAATGAAGAAGGTAGGGGTGTAAATGATGGCGAGACACTAGTTAATGGTGATCAAGGTCAAGTAGAAAATACTGTTGAGAATTCACAAGATAAAAAAGGTTTCAATTAATTTAATTTTTAAATATATAAACTTTTACTCTATAATTTAACAATATTATTCATATTTATAAATAGAAGATGAAAACACTATTATACAATCATTACTACCGGTCATTATGATGATTATATACTGATGTATTGTTTTTATCATGTTCAAAGTTCACATGTTTACATTGTTGCTGGTTCTATTGCGATGCTGCTAAATCAATACATTAAACTATCATTATCTATACACACACATACACATACACATATACATATATATATATATATTACAATTATTTAAACAAGTAATAATCTACTTTATTGTATACTATAACTATTCATTATTTAATATTTCTAATTTGTTATTCCACAATTAGTTAGGAATTCTATTATATAAATAAATATTTTTTTTAAGTATTAATATATAATATAGTATAATAATTTTAAAATAAATAAGAATATAATATAAATAAATATAAATAAGATATCAAAAAATATCTATTATATTTTTTCCCATTGTCAACTAATTATATATACAAAAAATGTTTGTATATAACATATACTATATATATATATATACTTTATAACTTTCTTTATGATAAATTATGTAAAAAGTGAATTCCTTATAAATAATTAAATATGTGTATATTTTTTTTAGAAATTTATATATTCTAAATTAATTCAAAATAATATATGATAAATAATTAATAGTTTTCAATTAGTATTTAAAATATTTAAACACTAAATATAATTAAAACACCAATTAGAATTAAAACCACAATAATATGTAATTGTTTTTAATAAATTATAAAAATTTGTGTTCAAACCAGTATTTAAATTCTTATAATTATTAATGAATTATTAATAATAGATATTAATAAACAATGATTCATTAGCATAGTTTGTATATGTAATAATAGATAGTTATTTAGAATTCTTTTTTACATCATCATGTTATTGTATCCCTGTGTTGTACACATCATCTACTTAGCTGCATGAAATACACGTAAGTATTCATTGCGTTAGTTTGATTTATGAAGCCTGAAAATATTTAATTATTTTAAATAAATTTTAAAAGTGTAAACAGAAAATAAACATTATATGTGTGTTTTCTAAATATATGAACAAATTTCAAGTACAAATATTTATTATAAATCATATTATTTGTAAGAGTGAATAGTGAAAATACTTATTATGACTAATTATAGTTTAAGGGTAGGTGCAAACTTTGTTCTATAAATAGATTTGTACATGTTTAATAGGAAAAAGAGTGTTCTATTAAAATTGTATTAACTTATTTGTTATTTATTTATTCAATTCCATAAATATATAACTAATATATTATTATAATTTTGAAAATAAAAGATATAATTATGAATATTTAAAATTTTATTAATTATTAAATTTAAAAAATTCAAATATTGTGTAATTATATATAATATGAATTATCTGAAAATGTAGGTTAATAACATTATTGAAATTGAGTGATTGAAATTGGTAAAAATAATTATTCTGAATAAATTGTTTCTAAAGATTTACAATATAATTATGAAAAATGTATGAAATATATACAGATGATAACTTATCACATTATGTTATTATAAAAAAGAGCCATATATGAATGCTGATAATTTAAGTGTATATATTATATTATTTATTTTAGCTTTTAATATTCTAAAAACATATAAAATTAAACGACGATTAGTAATTTAAATTAATTTTTTTAAATTATTATAATTTATTTAAATGATGTACTTTTAAAAGTATTTATTTTATATTTGATATAAAAACATGATTTATATATCATAAAGATAAAATTTAATATTTAAATATTTATATATAAATATCATGCTCGGTTTTTGATTATTTTACTATCTATTATTTATTAATTATAGCTATTCCTTTAATTTTTAAATTTTTTCTAAGCTAATATTTATTAATTTAAACTGTATCCTACTCAGAATTATTAGTTTTTATGATTTATTCGTAAAATATTTGGTAAAAATACAAATAATATTACAATTTTTTTAGATATAATAAATATTTCAACATATTAGTACCCGACCCCATTTTTTATTGTTTTCCTATTTATTATTTATTAATTTTAGCTATTAATAATTCTGCATTGCTTGCCGTACCCAACCAGGCATTGCTCGGTTTTGTGGATTTATATATATCAAAAATATTACAAAATATATTTTTTAAATTGTAGAAAAATATTCCAAAATATAACAAAATATATTTTTTTTAAATGTCGAAAAATATATTTTTTTAAATGTTGAAAAAAATTTTCCAACAAATATTTCAAAAAATTAAATATTTTACATGACAACATTTTACATTTTTACATGACCAAAAAACCATTTTAATGGCAAAAAGTCAATTTTTTGGTTTTTTCTTTGTCACGCCGTATGAAATTCAAAAATTTGTCCAGACCAAGACCATTCATGTGAAAATTCATCAAGATCGGGTATAACTGAAAAAATTGCAACTTCCCCAGATTCTCGAGTCAACACATACATACACATATACAATTAAATATACTTTCTTTTAGTAGATATAACAGAATTTTTTGTTCTTAATTTCAGAGGTCTTCTTAAGGACCAGAGTTTTTCAAATAATTTTTGAAATAAATATAATATTTATTAAAATAATATATAAAAATTAGAAAATTAGATTTACTTCTAAATCATTTGATCTTTTCTTTTTAAATGATATATGATATGATGCATAAAGTAACTATAATTACCATAATAAAGAATCAGGATACAATATGTAAAGCTACCTCTGCTTATGGTGCGGGTTGTGCACCCCTGTAAATATTTTTATTTTTTCTATTATCATTACTTCATTATATTTTACATATCTTATTTTTCTTTTATTATATATATTTAAATACAAATTTAAAAATTAAATTTGAACTAATATCTTTTTATTTTTTAAACTAATTTTCTTAGAAGTACTAAAAGTTTGTTAATATATATAGCTCTAAATATAATCTAATAGATACACAAAAATACTAGTTATTATTTTATGTATTTCTAAAGTAATCATGCTTTCAGTAAACAATGATTATAGATAAATATCCTATGTTCACATGTACAAAAAATACCTTCTTTCGTCAGTCATTAAAATGCTATTTATAATATTTAATCTATATCTCAAAATATTTTATCACAATTTTGATTACAAAATGTATTTTAATATATATTTTTATTTATAATATATAAAATAATATGTATATTCTATAATTTTATTTCTATAAGAGGGTATTCTTTAATTGGATAAATTTAATTTTTTAAAATTTAAAATTGGTTAAATATTTAATGAAATAATATTTTTTACCGGTATATTTTGAAAATAAATATTATATATATTATGAACTAACTTATCTGACATTTATATATAGTTTTAAAATGCGTATTTACTATGATTTAACAATGATTAACAATGATTTAATACATTTTTGTACATACATTATATTTATACATTAATATTTTTTCTTGAAAATATTAATGTTATTTTATGAAAATATTAACCTCTTAACCAATGGAAAGTAAATTTTGTAAACCCTAATTATCATTATTTTATTTTCATAGCATACATAATCAAATATCAATATATAATGTTAATAAAACATCATATATTCTTAATATATGTATATATATATTAATATACGTATGTTAAATTTAAGATTAAGATTAAGACTAGAGTTGTAACCCGGCACTAACCTCGCTAAGCTAAACTAAGTGTTCCCTAAGATAAGCTGTTATGTATAACCACTGATCATTGAAATCTAATTGTGGCTAAATTTCACTCATTTTACAGAAGGAGAAGACGATACAGGAAAAAAACCTCAAAAGAAAAATAAAAAGAATAGGTGGGGCAGGGATGCGAAAATAAAGGAGAAGAAAGGTTTTCTATTAAAAATAGTGAATTTGTGCTAATAACTATTCATAACTTTTATTAGATGAAATTACAGATCCTTATGAAAAGAAAGTCTTAGAGAATCACGAGGTTTATATTCCACTAGAGTGTTTATTCTCTTTAATCTTTGTATCGGCTTTACATTGTTTATTTTATAATTTATAAATTTGTACATTTAAATTTTTGTAATGCATACATCATATTATATACATTGTATACTTTCAGTAGGTAATATTTATATACATGATATAATATGAATGTATTGGCATTGTATATGAATATGTTGAATGTATATTAATAATATGGTATTGCGTTAATAATTCGTTAACTATTTGTATTCATTATTTAACTTATTATAATCATGCTAACATCGTATCCTATATTCACTCCTTCCTTATTATCTTTGTCATTCCCAATATCACCACAGAAGCAGCATTGCCACATTTGTAAAGGTCATAAGGACACGATTAAACTTCCATGTCCTCTACATTATAGATCTGTTAGTAGTAGTAGTAGTAGTAGTAGTAGTAGTAGTAGTAGTAGTAGTAGTAGTAGTAGTAGTAGTAGTAGTAGTAGTAGTAGTAGTAGTAGTAGTAGTAGTAGTAGTAGTAGTAGTAGTAGTAGTAGTAGTAGTAGTAGTAGTAGTAGTAGTAGTAGTAGTAGTAGTAGTAGTAGTAGTAGTAGTAGTAGTAGTAGTAGTAGTAGTAGTAGTAGTAGTAGTAGTAGTAGTAGTAGTAGTAGTAGTAGTAGTAGTAGTAGTAGTAGTAGTAGTAGTAGTAGTAGTAGTAGTAGTAACCCACGCTCGCTACGTTCATCAGATAGACCTAGAGGTCACCGATTTAGAAGATCGTTCCAAGCGCGTGTTCGGCGCCTACCTCAGTGTGTTGCTGAAGTCCCGTCTGCTGTCCATGTCAGACGTGGTGAAGGAACAGTGTGCTATCTACGATAAACATATCAACCACTACTTTAGAGGGTTTCCCGATCTGAAAGGTAGCCAATAATATCTCTCCCTTTGCTTTATATATTCTATATATCATGATATATACAGGTTATTACTGATATAGTATGTTAATCATTAACAATGACTCATTTTAGAATACATAATTAGGCTATATTATATAACGATACATTTATTTTGAAATATTCTTTTTTAATATATTTAACTATTTAATGTTAAAAGTTAAAAATTATAAAAATACATTTGATGTATTTGCATATTTGCAATCGAATTAATGATTATGATTTTTGAAATTTCAACTCATTTATGATTTTGAATAAATATATTATTTTCAAAAAATATATTCATATTTGTTTAATTATATTTATATATATATATAAATATATATATAAGATATAATTTATTTTAAGTATATTGGAATATATTCATATATTAAATATAAATTAAAAATTATGTTTTTAAAGTTTTATTTTATTAATTTGTTTAAAAGCATTATTTAATTGAAATATAAATTATGGTAGGTATTTTACATTCATATATGTGTGTGTTATATATATATATATTGACATTTTTAATAATATAAATATATATTTAAAACATAATTCTATGGAAAATTATATTAAGGGCCGGCGTAACATTCACAGCGTTTACATGTAAAAGATAGGGAAAAATGGTTCTACTAAAAAAGGTGGTATTATTTAAGTTTGATATTTTTTTTTGATTTTTTTTGATTTTATCTAGATATCATTCATCTATATATATATATATATATATATACCATATATATGTCTACCATAACATAATATGTTAATTTAAAAACAATGAAAAGTAAACATAAATAGTATAACATAAAACTCATTTAATAATTTAAAAATTAATTGTTTTACAAATTATTAATATTTATAAATTATATTTACTTTAGATTATATACGTATATATATTAGTAGCTATATATTGGTATATTCAGAAAATTTTATAAAGATTTATAAAAAGTTCAAAAGTTGTAAACATTTAAAAAAAAATCTACAAAAAAACAGAGAAATATAGGCATCTAAAGTTTTATATTTTTGAAAATGATAAAAGTTTGTATTCCACCATTTTGAATAGGTGTATGATTAAACTTCATATTTGAGGCACTTATTTTAACTAATGTTTAATTTTATATAATATATTATTCACCATTTTAAAGATAATAAAATAAATTGTAATATTTTAATAACAAAAATTATTCCCTAAAAAATAAAAACGAAAGGTACTGCCCTCAAGGAGAAACTAAATACAAATATTTGGTAAAAAAAAAATATTGTTTTTTTTATATTTTAGCTAAAATATGTTATTTTATTGTTCATTATAAAATATTAAATATTTAAAAAAAAAAATATTTAAATAATTTTTTTAATTGTTAATAAAAATTATACAATATTCTATTAAATCTGAAAATTATATTTAAATATTTTAATTATATAATACTATTTAAATATTGAAAAAAGCATACAAAATCTAAATATAATTAATTTTGAACCAATAAACCAATGTATTATATATTTTTTTAATATATCAAAAATAATTAAACCATAAATGATAAAAGAATTATCTATTATTGAAAAATTTACATTTCAAAATAAAACAAATAATTTTTTCTAAACTATAACATTTTTATTTTTTGAGAAAAATATTTTAGATTTCTTTTTATTTTCATACATGAAACATTCTTTTAAATTTTCATCAAAAACGGAGAAGGTAATTAGGCGAATTTTCCTAAAATTTGCTGATTTTTCTTGGAATGACCCATATATTTAAGTTCCCTTAATTTATTGACACAATTATAATCCTTATCCAATTTTTTATTACACATAGTCTTATATATACTATATAATCTTATAATAACAAACACTGATATTTTCTATAGATTCTATACTAAATTGTATAAATTCTCTAGAATATATTATATTCCTTCCCTATTAGATATATTCAATTTGTATTCATCAGATATGTAATAAGCTGCGCCCACTCAATAGAACTAAAGTGGAAACGGTTCGGATCTACCGTCAACGGTCTCTGTAACATGAAGTCAGACATGAACCTGGTAAACTGCGTCATGGTGAACAAGGCCGACATTATGAAGTATTTAGATCACATGACTAACAATAAACGTTTGCTGCTGCTGCTGCTGCACTATTACGATTGCGCATTACAATAATATAATTAGTGGACAGATTAAATGACTACAACATTACTAATCACCCGTCGTCACACAGCCATCTTCTCTGACTTGAAGATAGACTTTACGAACGACTACGTAATTACTCAGTTCTATATGAAGGTTAGTCGACTTACCTAACTGCCTTAGTTAGACTCCGCCCCCCCTCCCCTCGTATTAACGCCCCCCGCCCCGCCCCACCAGAATCAAACCGAGGTTTTCGAGCTACCGTACAGTCTACTGTTCACCATGGACATAGGCATGAACATAACCTTCACTAACCTCATCAACATGTATCGCGTGTACGTACCTAAGTTCACAGAAATCTCCACGATTCTCCGCAGCTGGATGGCCGTTAGTGTTCTACTGTGTGTGTGAGTGTGCGTGCTACGGTGTCCACTATGTGGTGCCAGTAGTAGGAAATGAGACATGCCCACATTCTATTGTATCATCCCTCAGTTATTGTGATAAACTTTAACTATATTTGGAGAGTTTATTTAGAAACTTCTAAATTCACATGATATTGTCCTTTTCAATGTAAACAAATACAAATCTACATCCTATATTCATAGAAAGTGAGGACATGCTCTATACAATGACAATGTGTTAGTCAGTTGCATCATTTCATGATCTGTAAACAGAAATATATACTTGAGTGGTTTATTTGCTTCTGAAATAAATGATCGATAAATACATTAGATTGCATTCATTAAACGGGACATGCCTGTTCTCCTACATCACGCATGCCAACACATAACTGACACTGACACTTTGACAGAACATCTCTGGTTCTAATGCCGGAAGGAAAGGTTCGCTAACTTTCAGCAATGAGGTTACAGATGTGATGATCATCGATGCACTTCAACATCTCAAGATCATCCCCAATGTGTACGATGTTAGTGTTACACTCCTTACTACCCGCCTTCTAAACACTAAACACTTCTAATCTCTCATATACACTGATTACATTAGACATTTAGACATTATTACAGTCTTATATCCAGTAGCATATATCTCTCACTAATCCTCCATGTTAACATATGCAGATATTGAAAACCGATCAAATCTTTTTCATCGACGAAGAAGCACTCGAGACTATAGCGGTGAGTACGCCCCCGCCCCGCCCTGCCTCTCCCCCTACCTCTGCCCCTCCCGTACATTAAAACAACCCCTCCCCGACACAACAGAAGGAATTGTCTACCTACGTGGGTCCAGAGATTGATAGTTTCTCCGAGTTGATGTTTAATGTAATATCGTATATAAGTGTTCGCTGTATGAAGAAGAGTCCGTGTTTTGATGTGTTACAGACTTCTCTCGAGTTTAGGCGCTCCATCTCCGTAATAAGTTTGTACCCACCCTCTCTATTATAGTGAGACACTCGCTTCCACCATCATGTATCTGTACCAAACACCATCTCCCCCCCACACTATAGATCCGATCCATGAGGGAGACATGGACGATATGTGTAATTATTATAGTAACCAGTCTATGTTGTACGTTCAAAATGCCCTTCACTATCTCGTCTGTTTGGTGTATCATTTCCCCGATAGCATCCCAGAAGATAAGTTTAAGGAGTATCTCACCGATGGAATAGAAAGCTTCAAGGTTACATCAGTTATAACAGCCCTCCCACTTTATAACACATGTTTATCTATTATTATTGTGACGTCGTTATACGACAGAGATCATGGTTTATTTATTTCACTTTAATCGATTATTTTGTGAGGTTTCAATAGGTTGAAATCATGATCCTATACTTATTTAGTTTATATTTGAAATCTATTAGTTCGTATTTATTAGTAAATAATGAATGCCCTTATAGGCATATAGTAATACCTGTGATATGTAGTTTTACCGATTATATAGGTCGCCATGTACGTATATTAAAAGTGTTTATTTGAGTTTTAAACTTCACTTTAATAATGGTTTGCAAAATTGAACAATTATTATTCTACTCCTTTTATATAAATCTTTACATACGAAACTGTTTGCTCATTTCATCATATAATAATACGGCTAATATCTGCCATATAATGTTTGCCTCTAATTAACTATTTGTATGTTATTGCATTATCTTTACACACACACACGCCACCATTGTTGACATTCAATTGTAGTGCGCACAAATGTTCTCTCATCATCCTTCACTTTATCACCACCGACATGTTTGTGTTTATAGGAGAAATACTGTAAACACTGTAAGAATGCAGTCCAAGGAGGACATACTGACGAGTATTGTCCCCATGTTTACGTCCTACCAAGTCGTGAGGCTAACACACATGAACAAGTGTTTTATCTGAAGCTTACTTCTCTACTTATTACGGTTAAAGGTTTATATCGCCTAGTTTACCTCTATCACCTCTAACCACATCCTCCGTGACCTCTAGAACGTTTCATTATGTCGAAGTCTGATCATCAGATCAGACAGGATGCTATAAACGAGATCCAAACTCAACTGACGGAAGTCACTAAAGGTTGTTACATCTTCTCTATAACTGTTACATCTCCTCTATTACTGTTACATCTCCAGGTTCTCAATTTCATCTATTCGGATCCTCTGCGAACGGCTTTGGATATAGATGTTCTGACATCGATATCTGTCTGAAACTGAGTACAGAATATCTCGATTCACAAGACGTTCGTACCACCCACCTTAGTAACACCTTTAGTACCGTATACATGGTAACATAACGTCTCCCCTTATACATTTAGCCCGATGAATTTGATCCGAGTCCGCTGATGAAAAAAATCTCATCTCAACTGAGGAAGCTTCATTTCATCACAAGTCTGCAGCCTATCCTAAAGGCCAAAGTTCCGATTATAAAGTTTTGTTATAATAACTTCCTGGAAGGAGACATCAGCGTTCAGAATATTCTGGTTTGTTATCTTTACATCAATTATCTAATTCATCATTTTATTATTTATTTTATTACACAAATTTTGATTATAATTTTAATTTTCTAGTTATAATATAACTGTTATATAGTTATATTCTATTTATTATTTCTTTTAATTTTAATAATAATTATTATAATCTGTTACACTAAAAGCAGACAAATTCAATAATTGTATAGAATATTCAGATTTAAATTGATTATGATATTTGTTATTAACATGTATATTTTATTTTACTATTTTATATTTTCACAATTTAATTAAATATATTGAAAATGTTAATATTAGTAATACATATTACTAATAACTCATGTTATAATTATTAGATTCATTTAAAAATCAAGCAGTTATTTTTGAAAGTTGTCACATTTATGATTATGAAAATGTTCTGTGTTTTCATTTCAGTTTTTCTCAAATATTTAATTGTGATTACCTCGAAGTTGTATTTATTTGTAAAAAGTATATATTATATGTTTAATATATATAATTTGTAATTTTTGAAATTTCAAGAATGTGAAAATAATGTATAATCAATTACATTTAATGTAATACCATGGTCTGCTCTATTGACCCTATGACCTACTCTGACATTTAGGCTGTGGAGAACACTAACTTAATAAAAACCTACACAATGATTGATGAGAGATTCATTATCCTCGGATATTGCATTAAGTGTCTGGTGAAAGCTAAGAAGATTCACGACGCCAGTAAAGGAAGACTCAGTAGTTATGCGTATATGTTGATGCTGATCCACTACTTGCAACAAGTGTCTCCACCCGTACTTCCTTCACTACAAGAGGTTCATCGCAGCACCCACTCTACTGCAATACGTGTTAACCTCCACTTCTATTCACAGTTGCAGTTTGAGAATGGTTCCGAGACTAACTTCGTCGAGAAATGGGACGCTTATTTTTTCAGCGATCTCTCTAATTTGGTTATTAACTACTAATATTAAAACTAAACTCTTTCTTTGCCCGTAACCTTAACCATCACTTCGATCTCTCAGCGTACAGTATGGGATGGTTTCAACAAGAATCTCGCCTCAGCATCTGAACTGTGGATTGGAATGCTCCGCTACTATGCGTTTGACTTTGATTTTGACAATCAGGTGATATCTATCGGCCAATTGGCTCCTGTGTCTCGCTACCAGAAGGTATGGCCCGGTAAATGTATCGCCATAGAAGGTACGAACTTCAACCCCTAGACCTAGACCCATCCTAACCCTATCAATATCCTTTACAGATCCTTTCATTAAGAATCACAACTTGGGCAAAGGGCTCAATAATCTGAGTTAGTTTTGCTAATATATAGTGATAGTGAGATTTCATTTATATGATATTATTTAGGATACTTAATGATAATTAATCCTACAAAATATAGAATATTTTTCTAGATAAAATTGTTATATACATTATCTGTATTTAAACAATATTCTTTTATTATCAATGCTTAAGACAGTGTTACTGTTATGATATATAATACAACTGTAGTTGTAACATTACTAAATATCGTATATATTTGTATATTGAGCATATTAATTATAATTTAACTACTAATATTTATGTTATCACAGACTCCAGATTTATTCGTGAAGTATTTATCGCTTGCTTCACCCTCTTTGATGATGAATCCAAATTCATCTCAAAAAAAAAACCTGTAAGTATTATCTCTATTAGCTGCTACCTGTTTCTGAATATAAAGTAATACTACTACTACACTACTATAGGATATTTACTTTAAGAACGAGATGATGATAGATACACCTCTCATGAATAGCATTCTTTGTCAGTATTGTAACTCTTCCGATCATGTCAAGCGTAACTGTCCCAAGTTCAAAGCCCAGTTAGTACACATTATGCAATATTAGCATGACATTACATCATCATTAACAAACCTCAACCCCGACAGAAAAAGAGCCGAAACCATCACCAGACTAGGTTATTATCGATAGCATATATAACTGACTTGTCATCATTAATGTATTACTCATGTGTTTACAGTTCAGTCTCCGAATGCTGAGGTGGTCCAAGCTAACAGGCGTGACAATAGATCTCAACGTTTCAGAAATACAGGCCAGCCCAGGCACCAGATGTCCTCTAATAATGCACAGTTCAACATGAATCAAAACTTTTTGCCGCCTAACTTTCGCCAACAAGGAGCATCTTCTCACAGATTGATGATGCAGCAGCACCAATCTAGACCTCAACAACACAATAGGCAGCAGCAACGTGGACAATCTAACTTTGATATGATGAACAATGGTCAACCACGCATGATGAGACCTAATTTCCAACAGCAGCAACAGAATAGAAGTAATCGCGGACAATTTAGACGAGGGCAACACGGTCATAATCTACTACAGGAAAGAGGAGAGGGGGGACCACAACCTTTCTACCAGACCAAATTTTAATGGGGGTTTGTATTTCAGATCGTTTATACTATTCGTATAACTAATCAATTCATTATTTTGTAGGTATCTATATTGAAGAAACAAGTTAATTATTTTCACAGCCACACTTGTTTTCTGTATTTTATATATAAGATTGTATATTTATGTAATAAATAATTAAGATATAAATATATTATTATTTATCGATAAACAAACATTTAGTAGATATGGACCGATACATAGTGTGGCATAGAATGGCAAAGGATATAAGCCTACATCTAAAAAGTTACTAGATAACATTGTTAATTAATCGTTATCACTCCAATCATCATCATCATTGTCTCCTTCATCTGTATCATCTTGATCAGCTTCCATAGCCTTTCTTCTCATCTCAAATGCATTCTCCATAATTTGTTGTACATCCAAAACCTAATGAAATGTACACATATTTTAGTACCATAATAAAACAAGAGATAATAAACCTTTGATATTTGTTTTTGGCTTCTGTCCTTTTCTCTTCTCTCTTCAACTTTACGCAGTTTTATACCTGAGTTATGCAAATAGGTTAGTTATGGCAGAAATGTTAGTATGTTTACTTACCGCTTACAATGGCGACCAGTAGGTCACTTCTGCTGTCCACTTTAGCTATAGATAGGGAGGGAGGCAACATTAGAGGTGCATGTTGTGTAGGAGTGGTTGCGTAACAAACCTGTGGTGGAGCTTTCAGAACTTGCAATACTTGCGTTATCCGACGGATTCAGTTTCACATTGTTTATCTGAGACTGTGGTGACATGAATGGTGATGTATAGTGCAGTGCGTGCTGGTCAAAAGACCGGGACAGGCGGACGGGTAGTACTGACCAATAATGTGTTGGCGGCCATCTTGTTTGTCGGAGGTGCATCAGGTGCTCCGTTTGCATTCGAAAGAGAATCTCTCATTGATGTGAGGTCATCGCAAGGTGGTGGCAGTGGTGGTGGCGCAGGTGCTGATACCACTGGTATGTTGTTCTGTAACGCGGATATCACATTCAATAGTAAGCATGCAAGTTCATATGATCATTATATTTAAAATATAATAGTATAAAGCTAATAGGTATTTTCTAGATTTAAAGTTAAATTATAGTTTCATTTTACATAAAACTCCATTATAAATCAAGTTGAATATATTTCTATTCTTTTAAAAATTATAATTAATAACAAATTTAAGTAATTTTAATTAAAATATATATAAATTACATATGATGATGATGATGATATAAGTTTTATTAAGCACTAAAATAGGGTCATATTACAACAATACCCCTTCGCTCGTGTGGGAAAATAATAATAAGATAATAGTAGAATAGTAATACGATAACAATTTAATAATAATATACATTGAATATCACACGGACAAAAATAATAAGTTGGATGATTTAATGATTATGGGTAGAGAGAAAAGAAGAAGTAAGCTTTATAAATCTTTTGTGGGATCTAGTAGGAGGGAGGGAATTCCATAGGATGGGTCCGGAATTTTTAAAAGCTCTTGAATTTAAGGAAGTTTTTCTAGAGTTCTGGGAGATAAGTAGAGGAGCATTTTGGTAACGAAGAGAAGGTAATATTGTACGTTTTTTAATTAGATCAGAGATATAGCTAGGGGTGAAAGAATATATTGATTTATGGATTATAGATAGTATACCTAATTTACACCTGAGGGAGAAGGTTAGCCACATAATAGATGAGTGATGAGATGTTGTAGTAGAGTGATCCAGTCGTGTTATACAGTAAGTGCTACGTATTGAGGAACGGATAATCCGATTTAGTGGAGCAGTAGCTTTAGCAGGAAGTAAATTCAGTAGGGAAGAACAGTAGTCAAGTCGGGAAAGTACAAGAGAATTTATTAGAATTTTAGTAAGGTTACTGGAAAGTGATGTCCGTATTTTTTTAATTCTGAAGAGATGAAAGTTGGAGGATTTTGTAATGGATGATATGTGATTCTTAAATGATAATTTGTCATAAAATACTCATCCTAGGTTTTTGGAGGAATGGGAAGGAGAAATAATCATGTTATTTAGAGTAAATTAGGCAAGGAAGTATCATAAGTAGGTATGTTAAGTACAGTAGTCTTAGAGGAATTGATTAGTAGTTAATTGGCGAGGAGCCATAATCTTATGCAGTTAGCAAACTCTATATGATATATTTGACTTAAATGTGTTCTTTAATGGTGGAATATACTCTTCATAATAATTAATAAATTTAATTTTAACCTTTTAGTCATACATATATACATATTGAAAAAGATAGAATAGAATGTAGAATAGAATTATTAATTGCAAATTGTATTTCTTATATAAATATTATAATTTGTTTAAAACATAATTAGATAAAATAAGCTATTCGTTATATTATCCTTACTTTATGCTTACCTTATGCTTACTTTATCCTTACTATACTATTCATAATTGTTAGAGCATACATAGTATTAGTAATACTATGTTACGTACAGTTACACTATTTAGTTAATGTACCATGCTAATGTGATAACTAATGTAACCTATAATTAAATATAAATATATCAACATTACACTATTCAAATTAGCTACATGTAAACCCGTATTGGTCTTTCAATGTTTTTTATAGAACAGAGATTCTGAATTTTTCTGATACATAATAGATTATAATAGATATATAATCATAATAGATTATTTCAAAGATATCGCAGTATATTGATAAGATTAATATGCTATTAATAATAATATAACATATTGAATATATATATATATATATGTACATTTTAAATTAATGAAATATATTATTAAATAAAATATATACTTGTATTCAAATAATGCAAATATTACATTAGTTGTGTGGCTTGGTTGAAGTGTTTCATACATTTGATTGCAATAATAGTTCTAATTCTATGCATACACTAGATGTACATTAACCTTGACAGGGGGTGGAGAAGGAGCCGGTGGTAACTTAGGGTGCGGGGGCAGTTGTTTGATGGGTGCAGGAGGCGGGGCACAATTGGGGCGTGTCACCTGCATCATAGAGGGCGTACGAGACACTAATGTGGTGGTGGCGTGTGTGGTTAGCAAGGTCATGAACCCTCCAGCGTAAGGTTATACTGACCATTGTGAATGATAGGAGTGATGTGGCTGACAGGTTCTTCTGGCTTCTGGAATACATTCTAATGTGGTTGTAGGTACATGGTGAGATAAGATAAACGTTAGGATTGTTGTTAAGGAGATCTGTATTTAGTATATAACACAAATAGAAACTAGTGTTATATAGTTGATATTCTAAATAACTTTTTGTAATGAAAAATATTTCAAATATGATGCAATTTTTAAATAAAATGTTGTAAATTATATCAATTTGATTAAATACTCTAGGCATACATTTTTTCATTTCATTAGTATATCAAAAAATTAGTTATTATTAACAATGAATGTTATACATATATATATTCAAATTATATTTATATTTAAATAATATTCTATATTTTCCATTATGTATATAATATAAATGCATTTTTATAATTAAAGATTTGTAATATTTATAGGATATTTTTAATAATTTTTAATTTAAGGGGGTCACAAATTATTGTATCATGTTTTGTTATTAATATTAAGGCCCTGCGTTCCGTTTGCAGCGTTACATGTAAAAGATAGTTAAGTTAGGTGTCTAATTGAATACTGATCCCTTTCGAAATTGTAAAAGAAATAATTTCAATTTTTGTATTATATAGTAAAATTTATTATATATATAACATTCATATAATTTATAATAAAATACTACTATTCGACCCCTATGATTTTTGTATATAAAGTATAAGATAATAAAAAGTAGATCTAGTAAATTTGTAATGAAAAAAAAATAAAACATTTGTTTTAAAACATAATTGTATCTATAACTGTATTACATTATCAAATATCCTAACATTGTATTAGCTATATATTAGGTAAATATTAAATATATATTCTACTTAAAATGTTATAAAGATTCATCAAAGGGAACAAAATCTATGGGATTTTATAAATAGCATAAAAATGGAAAAAAATTCTGAGATATAAACATTTATTATATTGTTGTCAACAAATTAGAAATGGAATTTATATAGAAATACAATAAAAAGCTTATTTTCTGATAAACTATTATAAAATTAAAACATTAAATATATTATTTATTATGTAATCTAACATCCTGGTATACATTTATTTTAAATGTTTTATAAATTATATATTAAATTCTTATATATAAATAATAATATTATCAATTATTATTACAAATTTAAAAATTGTAGAACAGGTATGTTTACTTTTTAGGTTTTATATAATCTTAATTAGGGGTTTAATGATTTAAAATTAATTATGTGTTGAGTATTCTAGATGCATTTTACCTATGTACATATAAACATTATTATAGATAAAACAATTATATTTTACTAATTGTATACCATATATTTAAACATAGGTATAAATACAAGTAAAATCATATATGTATGTAAAACAATTAGAAATTATTGATTACAAATAATATCTATACCTGTAAATAATATACATTTATATGTCTATTTTTATATATGAAATATACTATATATTATTAAAATATAGCTATAATTTATGGTATCGTTTATACAATACTAAATTCTTGGAGTGGTCTATCTAACATTAATGTTGAATGTAAGTATGCGTCTATTATGTATGTGAGCCACTACATCGCAGCATCCATTAACACTATATCTGTAGAATGAGGAGTAACCGTTTTCTGTTGAACATGTTCAATGGGTGGAGGAGGGGGCGGTAACAGGTCAAGGTTCAATGTTTGAGACTCGAAGACCTGTGGTGGTGGTGGTGGCGGCTGCTGTTGTGGCGGCTGTTGTTGAACCTAGAGGTCGGGTAGAGGTCAGGTAAAGGTCATCGTGACGGCGGCGGCGGGGGTGAGGCAGGGAGGGTAAGCTAACCAGACGAGGAGGGGCGTCGTACTGTACAGGTGGGTGTGAAGGGGCGGCAGCTGCTGCTACGACAACATCCTGTTTCTTAGCATCTGGGCCTAGTTCTTTACCATGTTTGTAGCGCTGTATTTCATCGCGCTTACTCTTGGCCTCTTTGATGTGATGGGGGGCACGGTGCTTGGGTCTCTGATGGGGGTTATAGCAGTGATGGGGTGAATGTCAACCATGCTGACCATGCTAACTAACTGATATCAAACATGCTCAAACAATAATAAATCATAAAAACCATTTGCCTAATAATTAATATTTAAACAAAAACGAAAATAAAACAATCAATTTCTAGAGGAACAGAACAATGGTCATGGCTACCGAATGAATTCTCGAGGTATCAATGAGATTGTTATGTGATGAACAATACCTAGTAAAGGGCTTCACTAGCAACAATGCCACCCAAATATACCACACACACACACACATACACATACTAAACTTACATTTTTCTTGTCAAACACTAGATGCTGATAAAGTAGATATAATATAGTAGTAGTAGTAGTAGTAGTAGTAGTAGTAATAGTAGTAGTAGTAGTAGTAGTAGTAGTAGTAGTAGTAGTAGTAGTAGTAGTAGTAGTAGTAGTAGTAGTAGTAGTAGTAGTAGTAGTAGTAGTAGTAGTAGTAGTAGTAGTAGTAGTAGTAGTAGTAGTAGTAGTAGTAGTAGTAGTAGTAGTAGTAGTAGTAGTAGTAGTAGTAGTAGTAGTAGTAGTAGTAGTAGTAGTAGTAGTAGTAGTAGTAGTAGTAGTAGTAGTAGTAGTAGTAGTAGTAGTAGTAGTAGTAGTAGTAGTAGTAGTAGTAGTAGTAGTAGTAGTAGTAGTAGTAGTAGTAGTAGTACCTTGTTCTTTCGTCGTTTATTAATCTCTTTCTTTTGTTGCTCTGTTTTGTTCATAACCTCTCTACTCCAAAGTTCGAAGAAGTAGTTGGGATTCGTGTAATAATTGAGACAGTCGTAATTGTCATCTCTGTAAAGAAAAAGTGAAATGTGTATCTATTTGTAATACGTATTATTACTAATATTACTCTTTCAGTAGGTTATACTCATTCATTCATATAAACATACATTATTAATACATACATACATACGACTGCAGGTGTATAACACATAGTGTACACAGAGAGAGTTTCCTACGCAACTAACATCTTCATCGTTAATAATACATAATGGTAATTATCATTATTGATTACTATTAGTAAATTGTGAACAATATGTTATGTAATGTAAAGCAGATATATATGTATTCATATATATATATATATATATATATAAATGTATATAATGCATAATATTATGTAATATTTTAGGCGAGAAATGGTTTAAATAAATATATTTGATTACTAATTTATCATAAAGTATTTATATATATGTGTGTGCATGTATTTTTACATTATATTATACTACATGGTTATATGATATTATGTATATTTTGACTTCTATAAATACAAGGAGTTATTTAGCAATTAACAACATGCTGGGTCTACACACAATACATGTGTAATGTGACCACTACATTATATATCATTAGATCACAGGAATGCAAACACTCGCTGTAAGAACTATAAGATGATTAAAATAAACAAAATGTGTATTTTTATGTGATAAACAGTATATAAGAGATAAGTATAGTATATAAATCATTTCCCATGACAACTATGTATTATTATTAATTATTAAGTATTATTTGTGGATGTATTAGACTGTCTAATTTAGACAATATATTCTAATAAATCATTGAAATAATTGTTTATATTATATTGTGGATATATTGTATTATATAATAAATTAAATAGATAATATCTTTTAATTTAAACGAAATTTATAATATAGACTTTTTAATTAGATATTTGTAAACAAATACGCATTATTATTTTACTAATAAATAAATATATTTAAAATCATTGAAATATACCACTGAAAATGATCTATTTTGGAGTACAAAAAGTTACCATTGAAAAGATAGATAGAAGAGGTATTGTATACTTGATATAATAGACTAAAAATATAGATTTCTGGTTTATTAATTTTTTATATAATTAAATTATCGATTAATTTCAAGTTAAAATTCAAGGAATCTTTAAGCTGCATTTACACCAAAAAATACAGTCTGATATCAGCCTGATTGTTATAGCTTCAACATAATAAAGTTTCTGTGTGAATGGCATATATAATTACAGTTGGATACTGGGCATGAATAACGGAGATGTTCTATACAATTTGGGAATATAGCATGATATTGTTTACTTTAACCTCTATTCAAACAATGATTACATGTCGACACACACATTATTTATAGATATCTGAGCATTAATATATTTAACGTCTTTGAGATTACTTATTATCAAATCATGACTTACTCGATTATTTTTTCTACAATTCATTAACATTATAAGTAGGCCCCAATTCTATGTCTATGCCGATATGTAGGAAATATTTTAAAATGAATAATTTGAAGCAGCCACTATCGGGCCGCTATCTGGGGGATATCGGGGGGGGGGGATGCTGTATGTGGTATGAACGTGGCTTTATTGTTCACTCTTCATGTTTACACAACGCATCTGTAGTCACTTTTTTAATAATGCATAATTTTATATCAAATTTGCATAAAAATTTGCATAAATAAATAATAAATAAAAGTTTTTATAATTTGTATACATTTTTAAAAAATATACGCCCGATAAGGGATTCGAACCCTTGACCCTCAGATTAAAAGTCTGATGCTCTACCGACTGAGCTAACCAGGCTATATATATATTATACAACGGAATTAATTCTTAAATAAAAATGTACAATATTTTTTAAATATGTTAAACTTTAAAATGTTATATGTTAAACTACACTACAATCAAATGAACTTTACGATCAACAGACAAATTCGGTGGACATTGATTTCCGTCGATCATAAAGTTAATTTGATTGTATTGTAGTTTAACATATAATATTAACTTTACGATCGGCGGACATCTATACATAAATTATGATAATATATATAATACAATACAATCAAGTGAAATTAATGATCGACGGATATCGATTTCCATAATATAGAATATCAAATTAACTTTACGATCAACAGACAAATTCGGTGGACATTGATTTCCGTCGATCATAAAGTTAATTTGATTGTATTGTAGTTTAACATATAATATTAACTTTACGATCGGCGGACATCTATACATAAATTATGATAATATATATAATACAATACAATCAAGTGAAATTAATGATCGACGGATATCGATTTCCATAATATAGAATATCAAATTAACTTTACGATCGACATCGATGTCCGTCGAATTTATCCGCTGATCGTAAAGTTATTTTGATCCCCCAAGTCGAATGATTACCTCATAGAATCTATGAGTCATAGATTAAACATAAGTTCAATTGATTGTATTGTATTTTAGGATATAAGATTAACTTTATGATCGATGGATATCGAATTTGTCTGTTGATCACACTGTTGACAATAAATAAACAGGTAACCTAGTATTCTTAAAACACATAACTGTATTTAACGAAATATGTCTTAAATCTTTATTTTTATATATATAATTTATTACATATTTACCAAGTTTAGTATATATCTCAATGTGATATTTCGATATATATATAACGTAATTTAAAAGCTAAAAAGCAAAATAATGATGATATGAATTTAAAAAATGTTTATGGGATTTTCATGTTTTTATTATTTCACTGTCAAAATGCCTATTTCTATGGTTTTTATTTAAAATTTTAAATGTAATAGAAAAATATATAATACTATAATGATCTAGTATTTCAAAATAATTATAATATATATTTATATATATATAATAAAATTATCTCTAACGAAAATAATTTTTTTTTAAATTATTACAATACATTTTTAATTTTAGATCACTTTAAAATTAAATTAAAAAATCATGTATCAAATTTATAAAGCTGTTTATATCTTTTGTTGGATACAAACAATTACTTAAATATATCTAGTAGTGTTTTATTCTTATAGCATTTTAGTAGCACTATAAAATAATTACAGTTCAGTGGGTCGTGACATTCATAAGTTTACATGTAAGTTACATGATGAAACAGATGGCCTAAATGACTATTTTTAAAGTGTAACTGTTTTATGTTGTTGATGTATATATCAATAATACTTAGTTACATTATATTTACTATTCATTATTATGTAGTGTATATATGTGTATATAATTTTTATATATATATATATATATACATTTTGTTAAGTATTAATACATTTAATATAATACAACATATGCAATTTGTTAAGGAAAAACATACTTTTTCCTACTATATGTTAAATTAAAATACAAATGTATATAAAAAAATCTAAATTATTTATTAAACTCATGTTTTCTAACTATGTATGTTTAATGTTAAGTAACAATAGCCTATTGTCAATAGGTATTAGTATAAAAGTAGCATACATTATGCGAGCATGATCAGTGAAGAATAATCATTATGTGTAAATTGAATTTTAAGTTAATCGTATTTGAAATTTTAATTGCATTTTTATTTCTTATATGGGTGTCACATCAATATCGTATTTCATTTTTCATCAGTCGTATTACAGTACGACATGCGGATGAAACTACCAGATCTCTATTTTAACGGATGAAAAAAAAAATATATTAAAGTATGAAATCAATAGATTACACTAAATTATTTAAATAACTTTAATGTTTACTTTATATGAATGACAGTGTATTTAAATATAGGTGGTGATACATTATATAAATTAATCTGAAAAAAGTAGGTGGCGATACAATATATACGTTGATACAAATCAACGTTATTGTTGTGAGAGGGTGTAAATTAACGAACAGCAAAGTCGGTGGAAGGCAAATCAAAAGCGGTATTAATACCTGATGTGAGAACCCTACTTTCTAATTTTAATTATATTTTATAAATTTATATTATTTTTAATGTTTTATTATATTATATTTATATATCTATATATTTATATATATAAAGTTACAAATAATATAATATATATGATGTGTTATATTATACTATTATTATCGTTACACTGTTATAATTTATTTTCTTGTTGGTGTTTTAAATGTGTTATTTTATCAATTATATTTTACATAAATACATGATTTAAAGACCATATAAAAGATTATTTTTCATATATTGAAGATTTACAATAAACAAATTAGTGAAAAAAAATATCGCGCTTCCCCTTGAGTGATTTATAATATTTATATAATTTGAATACTGTTATAGTAGTTAAAAGATCTTATGTACATTATTTATATATTTGTATATACAAATTAAATATTTATATATGAAAATATAATAAAATTAGTGTTTTAAATATATATATTATTTGAATATTTTAATTAAATAAATATTATATAGAATTAAATTTCTGAAATAATTATTGGAATAGTAAATATACACATCATGTATCTCCTCTGATTACATAGCACCTACCGGAATTGGTTGAGTTTCCTAAGTTCAGGTGGCGCGTCACATTTCGCGTACATATCACAAATTGATTTCGGCCTACTTTCGATGGTGAATAATTGTGCATCTTTCTGTACGGTGGATTTGAACTGTTTTCTGGTATTCACTTCCTGTTGAAATTGAGTTGTTAACACGAATAGATACTAGTCGATTACAAGAAGTCAGGATAGGCTACATTCAACAGGTTACCAGAAGGTTACACAACTACATGTAAGCTACGTAAGGGGAAACCTGATACCAGTAAGAGTTATGTAATAGCTTTACTACACAATAACAAACACCCATACCTATTGTCTTTAATGGTTTACGTAACATCGGAATGTGTACCACGATAGGTCACTGTATTAAAGTCGTATTTAAAAATAAACAATTATCCGCACGAGAATGTGTTGTTTGCAATGAAGCAATATATTCTAGTAGTAAGTGTAATATATACCTGTTAATGAAATCCACAGAGTGGAAACATATTAGGCGTAGGCTCCATGCTACAACTAGAGTTACGCTCGAGTGGGTGGCTTCTACTGGGAATGGGCGTACAACCTGCAGGAGAACCTCCTCCACCGCACTGTCCAGCTGCGTAACACTTTTCTTCAGTCGTTGTATCCTGCTGGCCAGTTGATTGGTTCTCGTCGAAAATGTCTGCGTGTCCTTGAGAATCTCACCTAAACGATGCAGGGGTGTGTCAAGGTCATTGTAATGATTCAGTTTAAAAATACGATGTTAAGTGCACGTGAGACAGCATTGATAATCCTCTAAATTAACATTATTAATTAATGTGTTGGTTTATTGGTTAGTATTATTCCTATCTATACTATATCTATATGTTTAAGAACAAACACACTATTATGAGTATTATAATTATGTTAATTATTATGTTTATGATGCCCGCAAATAAAAAGTTATATAAAAAATAAATAAACCTGTATTATAGATGACATGGTGACCTAATTAGATCACAACAACAATGATTCATATCAATAAGTAATCAATGATACGCATACTTTATTTAGAGCTAATGTAATATATAATAGTTTATTCAATTATATAATATGCTAATATGCTGATTAGCACACATGAGAGTAACATGCTACATTGTTATATAGCTTATCTACTATTTAATATCATGAAATACCTTCACATACATAGTTCACAATTACTATGTCAAGTTACTAATCATTTTTCACATACGATATGCCACATAGATATTTGCTAATCTCATATAAACAACTATTAATTCATTAGTAGTAGTAGTAGTAGTAGTAGTAGTAGTAGTAGTAGTAGTAGTAGTAGTAGTAGTAGTAGTAGTAGTAGTAGTAGTAGTAGTAGTAGTAGTAGTAGTAGTAGTAGTAGTAGTAGTAGTAGTAGTAGTAGTAGTAGTAGTAGTAGTAGTAGTAGTAGTAGTAGTAGTAGTAGTAGTAGTAGTAGTAGTAGTAGTAGTAGTAGTAGTAGTAGTAGTAGTAGTAGTAGTAGTAGTAGTAGTAGTAGTAGTAGTAGTTTAACTATGCTAGGAGTTACTATCTAATTGTGTGACTTTTTATCCAGAATAACAGTCCTACATATATAAGTAATCACTATACATTCATAATACAAGTACAGTCACTGTATAATATGTTAGTTATTTACATTATAAAAAAAAACTAATAATAAATTGTAATCTTATTATATCTTATATTATATTACATAATTATAAATATAATATATATATATATATATATAATATAAACATAAACTACTCTATGTAACATATGGAAAAGATATTATTAATAATGATTATTGTTTGCACTGTGGTTTATTAGTACCAACATTTAATTAACAATGTTGCAGTATGAACAATAGGCAAACTGTTATGTAACTGAATGACCCTTAACATTATATAATCAATAATACAATAATCTCTGCACCTGATATACAAGCAACTGGTCATTAATAAAAACATCTTTAATAATCCAAATTGTGAGAAATAATTATAATAATATAATATAATATAATATAATAAATAAAAATGAACAAATAATAATTGAGGACATTGGACATATGTTATTATAGGTAAAAGGTTAGATAAAGGACATACAATATACTACATACACATGTATCCTTGAACCAGAATAAAGGACATGCATTATGATACTCTACAATGAAAACATGTGTAGAATATCATTATTGTAGTTACATGATGACTTGTACTACAATTCTTTATTTACACAATAACTGTAATGTTACAACAGCACATTTTCATGATAATTTTCCAACAAATAAAAATAATATAAATTTAATTTACTTTTATCTTTCAAATTAAAATATAAATAAGAAATTTAAACTTATAGATTAGAGTAATAAGATGTAAACCAAATGTGAAAATTAAACTGTTACATGATAATGCTGTGCATGTGTATATCACACATAATGGTCTACATAGCATTGTTGTCAGTCAATAGATAAGTAGTTAGCAATAGTATGTGTGTGTGAATGGTTATGAGTCATAAGAGTAGGTGTAATGATTAATGGTATGTTACAGTTATACTGCATACTATAATGTAGAATGCATCATGTATATTAGCTTCAAGGTAATAGCTTGTGTTTGGTGGAATAAAGTATTATTTGTGGCAGTCTTGCAGGTGGCATAAAGTAATGCGGTATGATAATGTTGCGGGAGTGGTATAAAGTGTTGCGGGGGTGGTGTAAAGTATTGCGAGGGTGGTATAAAGTGTTGCGGGGGTGGTGTAAAGTATAACGAGGGTGGCAGATATAGGTTTGCGAGGGTGGCAGATAAAGGGTTGCGAGGGTGGCAGATATAGGTTTGCGAGGGTTGAGGGTAAAGTGTACAAACCGAACAGATCGTCTGCATGATCGCTGAGACTGCTAAGTTGTCTGATGATGTTAGCGAGAGTGGAGTTAGTGACGCACTGCAGTTCATCAGCAACATTGCCTGGCACTGTGGACCTGCTCAGGAACACTGGCTCCACGCATCTCTTCACTAGGGGCATCGCTGCAGCGGATCTCTAGTGGGGGCAGCACGGGTTTTCGTCGTGGTGGTACCTGGGTGGGCAGGGTGGTAATAAGGGTAAGGGTGATGGCAGATGTATTAGTAGTAGTAGTAGTAGTAGTGGTGGTGGACTTGAACATATATATTCATATTAATAATAATTCTAAGACGATACTAAATAAATTATAATATTCATTGAAGGCTATTATTATTAATAATTTATTAAAACATATTTTCCTATTTACCCCTTGTGCCATCTAATTGATACACAAGGTAAAATATGATTCGATATAATCTCATTAAAAATAATAATTCAGATATACATCAAAGATATAAATATGGAATTTATATATTAGGAATAACATAAAGTAATTCGATATTACAGATTACATTTGTTATGGTATAATAATATATAGAAAATTGCACTAGTTTAAAGATATAACATTGAAGAAGTAGGAGCATAACATTTAATTGTTAACTTACCCACATCAATTATGTAAATCACATGATACAGAATGCCTAAACAAATAACACTGTGTACTACTACCAGTATTGTGTAGTACACAAGTAGTGGTGAACTAGATAACAATGTATGTTTATGGTTAAAGCTTCACTATTGGATATTACATGTGAGCTTACAAATAAGTATGCACATGTTAATCACACATATATGCTATGTGATATAGCATAGTGACCATGACTTACTGATAAATTCCATATGCCTAGTTGTAAAGGTATACAACTAGGACCTACACACACACACACACACACACACACACACACACACACACACACACACACACACACACACACACACACACACACACACACACACACACACACACACACACACACACACACACACACACACACACACACACACACACACACACACACACACACACACACACACACACACACACACACACACACACACACACACACACACACACACACACACACACACACACACACACACACACACACACACACACACACACACACACACACCATTTACTAGTAGAGGAACATACAGTAAACTGGATTGTAAAATGAGTGAATTATCAATTGTGATAAGGACAACTATGGGCTAATAACATGATGGTTATATGAAATAGAATATGACTGTTTTTTTGAATTCTGAATAATTAAAATACAGGCGCAATCAACACAAATTTTAACATGGAGCAGATAGGAAATTTTACATAGAGTACATAGGGACAATTTTAAATCATTTATTTATTATACTTATACATAAGGAACATCACTGACATTTGATATACAACAAATATGTACATGATGGATAATAGTATAAATAACATCAGAACTATATAGAATGATTATTGAGGTGTTGTATGTAACATGTGCTTACTGCTAACTGGAGTTTATGTTACCTATGTGAATGGTATATCAGATATACTATATCAAATATATATACGTGGGATGATCAAGAACTAGTTAAGTCTACAAAGGGTGCGTCATGTGTCATGTGTATGGCAATATACATCTGGTAGATCCTGGTGGCTGAATCATTTCAAATGATGGTATATAATATATTAATGTATTTATGTAAACTATATTATAATATTATCTAATTTACTATTTACCTAGAATATTATAATTTGATATCAATAGTATGTTTTAATTGGGTATCCCACTACCAGTAATTCCAGAAATAATGTCTAGCAAGTTAACTACATGTGTAGTGGGACTTTCCTGCAACTTTCTAGAAATATAGTAACTTTAATGGGGTATCCCACTACAACTTACTAGAATATCACTTTCTATCAAACATTTTCAGATATTATTTCTGGAAATACTGGTAGTGGGATGTGACCCCTTTATATGGTATATTTTTTATAGAAATATTAACAATATTAACAATATTAACTGCTTTATAGTGTTGATGTGTCATATTTCGTCATATATATATTGCCGTATATATCAACACAGAAAAACGTATGGCATGGGTAACTTTTGAAAATTTAACTTATACTTTGTGATCGTAACCCATATATATATATAAAGACAAGCGGCTAATAAAACAATTGGTAAACTATTACTATATTTGACATTTTTAATTATTTCCATTACACGATCAAGGTTGGATTCCACAAAAACTAGTTTATTCTATAGGGTTTTGCATTCACACTAATTTTAATCTAAGGTTTTGGGGTTATAATTAAATTTAATTTGATAAAATATTTAAATGGAATATTTATTTTATATTTCAGAAATATAGATTTATATATTGAAATTATATAATTGTAATCAATCAATCATAAATAACTATAATTTTAACAGAAAATAACTGTAATTATGTTATTTGTTAACTGAGTTATTAATTTAGTTAATCTTATATCTTTAAATAACGTCTTAATATATTAAATATATTGATTATAAGGAGCATATGAACAACAAATGCTGATTTAGTTGTGGTGGGTGGTGGCACGTTTGGTGTGCATTTTGAACAAGCAATTTATTCATAAGTATATATATTTGGTTTACGATCTTATGCTGATATAAAGGGAGTACATCATATAAAGGGAGTATGCAGTAGAACACACGTATTGCAATAATTCACCTATTTAAACTACCTATATTGATACATTGTTATAGTAGTGTCATATATGAACTTAAATTGTACATACATATATAATATATAAATTAATATCGATATATATATATATATATATATATTCGTGTATATGCAATTTAAGTTGATAATATAAATGACACTATTAAACAATATATCGTCATAGATAAGATATAGTTTATTGATGTCGTTGAAGCATTGAATCCCAATGTGCATGTTCTCAGATACACAGGTCCCTTATAAAATTCAAATTTAGAATCTGCATATGATTATCCCCTGATACACTGACATAAATAAACTTTGGTCTGGTTTTATAAATGTAACCATGATTCATCTAGGTCAGTTACTATATTGAGTCAATATAGACATACTAAAAAGTAGTTTAACTACTCACTATCTCAGTGCATCGATGTATATTTGTGCATATGTATATAAATATATATAACTGTCAATCAATTGATTGTTAAATTGCACATAACAGTGCCACCGCCCACTGTACTACAACTAGTTAATATTTAGATAGGTGACAGTCTTCGATAGGAACCAAATATAATATACAATATAACATATGTTATATATGTACAATGTTATATATAAGTTTAACCCCAAGTATGGTAAACCCTGGACACTAGATATATATAAAGAGTCCTTTCATCCCATCCAGGAACTTAGAAGAAGTTTTTACTTTAACAATATATATGGCTATAATATCCCTTAGAAGCCGCTCTCATATTAAAGTAGCGTACATACCGCTAGCATCAAGCAAGGCGATTTGTTACTGCACTTGATGCTCAGTATAAATTATTATTGGTGTTCAGATAGCGAGCATCAAGTACCGCGAGTGCGGCGACTTGTTACTAGGTATATTTCTCAAAATGGAATGTATTGAATATGACGGGGACTTGTTACTAGAGGACGGGGACTTGTTACTGTCCTTGTTACCGAGCAAATTAGCTCTTCACATAGAGAGCATCAAGCATGGCGACTAATTACTAGAAAATAGAACTTTTCATAGATTTTAGGCGGTGACTTGTTACTGCACTTGATGCTAGCGGTGTGTACACGACTTAATGCATCCATGGTTTTAACGAGAGCAGATAATTTATTTAAACACAATTACATAAGATCACTTCTAAATAATATTTTAAGACCAATTTAAAAAAATGTATTAATGGTCCTGACGAGGCTCGAATCCGCGTCTTACTGATTGTGTGTCTGACACATATATATATATATATACATATATTATATGATTATTGTAATTATAAATATTATATTTACCTAGATGAAATCCGCACATTATAAATTAACAATGCATACAACTGTTTTAAGACATATTACATATTATCTCCACATAATTATTATGATGAGATGATTGCCTATTATAATTACTCCACGTATTGTATATATTATATTTCAAACTAATGAAACAACTAATATTAATTATCCACTATATAGTACAATATTAATAAGTTAAACTTATTTACTTATTTTAACCTACAGGTATTAAATAATTCATATATAATCCAAACCAAACCATTGAAAATAATTATTTTAACTAACACCCAAAATATTAATAAGCACGCCCAACTTGAACTTTGAAATATATTGGCGGCCAAAATGGAAATGCCATTTTATATGAATAACAATACTATGGATAGAACAACTATAGAGAATGATAATCATTATCATTATAATAATGCTATCTAAATAATATAACATATATATTTAATTATTAAATAAAATAATTATAGTACACGATTATATTTTAATATAGAGTATGAAATTCATAGTGAATCTCTGTGCGTGCATTCAATGATTTAGACTGACATCGGCCACAATATGTCACGTAACTAACCGAGAGTTAAAGTAAACAATGCGTGTAGGGCTTATATAATATCATATTAATATATAAACATACAGTATTATGATATCATATCAGATATGTATGTATATATAAAACACGAATTCACAACTCGGTGAATAAGTTACTAAGAACTATAACGCCAGCCACGTAATGTTTATTTGAAATGTCGGTTTTACACGTGACTTATTGGGGGCCGATGTCAGTATTCAGCCATTCAATGCAGCATTGTCACAATAAGTATCTTATTTAATAAGTTATCTAATAAGTTATTAGTATCATCATAAACTTATGACACAAGGTATATTTACAAAAACTGTTTATATTCAACATATTATATAGTATTATACTAAGTATATGAATTCTTAAATTTACAAAATGATTTAGTTAGCTGTAAATTACATTGTAATCTAATAATCATTATAGATTTTATGATTTACATGATTATCACGAGGATACTACATCAATAATTAAATAACATTATAATTTATATTTATCAATTAATATACAAAAAGAATGACATGATTAATGTGATTTTAGATGAATATTAAGAAAATATATTCGTTATAATTAAAGATAAAGATCCTGTAATTATATGAGTAATGCATATCTAAAATTAATTACTAAATATAAATCATTAAAATAGGAATACACAAAAAGTTTAAATATAAATTAGCATTCCTTACCAATATATTTAAAAGCACATATCCTTAATAATTAATTCAGCATTCATATTTAGCATTCATATTAGCAAAATAGCAAAATTATATTATATATTAAATATAGGAAATATTATTTATAAAAATATAAAAATGTCAAAGGTTACGCACCACTAAATTAATAAATAACAATACCCACGAACTCTATTCAATACCACTTTAATTTATATAAATTACAATAATAAATGATTTATAATTTTATTATAAACATATATAACATTTTATAAATTACTATTATTTTTAATTATTTATAATTATAATTGTATATTATTTACATTAAAACTCAATTCTTTCATAAATAAGGGTTCAAATTTAAATCCTTGAATTTAAATTTAAAATTATTATGTTCAAATCACGTTTAAGATCATATATAATATCTAGTAATTGCGAAGTAAACTTTATACAAAAAAGATATAAATATAAGAAAAAATGGGTAATGAATTTATTTAATATATTTTTTGATTATGTCAGATTAAATTTTCATAATTATTATGATAATAGTAAAATATTATTGAAAAATTATTATTATAATAATAATATAAAAATATAATAATTATATTTTTATTTAATTAATTAATTATTATAAATAATAATTATTTAATAAATAATTTATCAACGTGTGGCTTGGTTTCATGGAGTAGCACAATATTTGGTTGCTAGTAGAACTTTATAAATAGATTTAATTTGGACTTCACGAAAACCGGCACACATAATTTCTATATATAATATCTAGGGTCGGTTGGTGGGGGTGAATTAGAAAGACCTTCTAAAAATGTAGGTTGATCCTCGTTGATGTTATAGGAGGTATTATAATTATGGTACGTGGTCAAAAGCTTCGCGATTGGTACGCGTTTTGAAGGCCCGCAAAATTGTTTATTCTAATTAGTGAATTTACAATTATTGTAACAATAGCGTATGTTTGTTTGTACAAACATTCATATTTTTAGTTTTAGTTATTTTCACTTATTTTGTATGGTTTTTTTGGGTTTAGTATTGATATTGCTAGGTTTTTCTAGCTGCATTACATCCCGAGTAGGCCTGTAAAATACACATATATATATATATATATATATGTTTATGATAAGCCATTGCATGTATTATAATCTATAAATAGACATACACTAATTATAATGGCCAATCGTACACTATTGTAAAATCAATAATTAGAATAAACAATTTTGCGGGCGTTCAAATCGTGAAGCTTTTGACCATAATCCATAATTATAAGTCGATATAGTTACATAATATATATTACATGTAATCAACTATAATATATTATTTCAAACTGGTTACTACTATATGATATAGTATATCGCATATACAACTGATGGTATATATATATATATTATTTATATTATAATTTATAATTATAGTATTAAATAAAGTCTATATTTAATACTATAATTATAAATTATTAACATTTAATTTATCTATATTTAATATAATATTATATAGATAAATTTAAGGTTGTGTTAATTCCTACTAGGAATTTATTACAAATCTATTACCCAGGAATTTCCTAGGTAATAGATATTACAAAATATGTCTACATATCTGTGATTCATCGACATTGAACACTTGCCCATTCGCACTCACCGCACCAAACTACTACAACTGTTATATACAAATCATATATGCCTGTTTTCATGCGGAACCAATTCAATTTACCGCTGAGCAAACTATACACCCGCCACATGTGCCTCATCAACGGGACACCCTTATAGGTTTCTCACATCAATACCGTTTTTGCTTTGCCGTACAGCGATTTTCATCTGTGAAATAAGGATGACGCATGGTAAATTGATACCCTCTCACGGCAATACCCTCAATTTATATCAACAGATATATTGTATCGCCACCTACATTTTTCATATATATTTATATTTATATATCGGTTCGCCACCTATATTTAAATTAACTTTCATTCATATGAAGTAAACATTAAAGTTATTTAAATAAATAATGTAGTGATACCTATTATTAAAAAAATGATTTTAATCCTTCGATTTATGCCGTCCATCATAAAGTATATCATTTCTATTTTAATTTTTCATCCGTAAAAATATAGTTCTGTTAGTAAAATTATTCAATTTCATCCATCTCGCGCATGAGAATCGAAGGAAGGTTATTGTACGGACACAAAATTAAAAATGGTATTCATGTGAGATCCCTATTAAATATTATGTGCCACATTGGGTATTCACCTATTTCGTTAATAATTTAATATTTAATAAATGGTAATGGTATTAACCCTTAATAGTATTAACTTAATACACCCATTATCTGTCCAGTCTTTATTAATTATTCAAATACATGACAGCAATAGGTATATATTTAACAGGATAGTTTGGTTACAGTCAACTAATAACAAGAATTCATAGAGTAACTATAAGGGGAGCTAGTCGATATCAAATTATTATATTATTTAATAATATTTACTTGATTATACTTTGTATATAGAATAATTCACTATACAATATAAATACAGTAATTTTATACGCGATATATATATATGTAGATTTATACTCTATATTAAACTATTTTCATTTACTATATATTACAATATTATTTCAATATAATTAGCGCCCTCTATAGTTTAAATGTTGCAGAGTATTGTTTATAGTATTCTGGCTATAGTCGAGATACAATTATATGTTCATACATAGTAACACTCCACTTACAATTATTTTTAAAATATTGTTGAATTATAAATTATAATTTAAAATATAGGATATATTATATCATATAATATTCAGTTAATTTAACGAATATTTCTATTATTATTCATATTCATCAAATTTATACAATGTAATATTGTATTATTATAATAAGTATAACTATACAATTTATTATATTTTGAATACGATATGGCGATATTAAGCTTTATAAAATAAGGCGTTACCATGTGTTATACATTCCACTATTGAATATTTAGGTCATATTTTAAATATATTTATAGTGTATTAAATACCCTATAATAGTATATAATTATAATAATATATAATACAATGTAGTAATCGTAATTTGAATAATTCATGAACGCAAACAATTAATTTGAGACGCCTTCTCAATTAATTTAACCAAATCATGTTGTAGATCGAAATAAATGTTAATAATAATAAATAAAATTATCTATAGTAGCAATATTTTTACTTTTTATTATTAATATTATTTATTTTTATCGCCCAAATTACATGTATTCCTATAGATAATATCTATTAAATATACTAATATTGTTCTGTTATGACAGGTATGTTTTTAAGTTATTTTATCTATATATATTTTACCTAACGTATATGTTTTCTTACAAATGAGTTTGTAGATAACATCTAAAAAATATTAAAGAAAACATTGTTTATTATCTTCATCTTTATCATAATTGGAGACAAATCTACGCCTCGAATATCATCAGTATATACTCAATACTATAGAGATGGTATTTTATTTCATAGTATTTAGTCAAAGATAATAAAGAATTATAATAGTGGTCCTAGAACTGAAACGTGGGTAATAAAGCATATAGCTGTGAATACAACGTCATTACACTTATACATAATATAATAATATAGCATACTTAATTGTATTCGAGGGAAAGATTATATCTAATAGCATTAATAACTATGTACCTTTAAAACAATTAATGTAATTATATAAGAGTTAATAATGATTATTATTAATTAATATTAATTTAATATATATTAAATTAATATTAATTATTATTATAAATTTAATAATTAATATAATATATTAATCAACAAAGAAAATTTCACATGACACGATAATAAAATAATAAATTATATTACATAAAATAATACTATTATTAAGTTATTATATTTTTATTATTACTAATTAAATATAAATCATCAATTATATTAATTTCCGCGACATTTTCCGTAGCTTATTTACCTACAATTATCAACATTATTATTATTGTTTTGACACAAATACATATCTCACACTAACACTACGAACGCAACGATCATAGGCATCGAATGTGGCCCCAATGGAGACGAGCCAACTCGCCCTCAAACATTTCGATAACTACTACGGGTCTCAGTTCGGGCCAAAATGGCCGTCCATTCGCTTAGCCCTTCTCTCTGAGCCTAAATACTGCGCCCTGGTCAACAACTACGGGTTCTAATAACTACCTCTTATAGGTGTCTTCTATGTCATCTATTATAACTAGTGGTCATCGACACATGTTCTTTGATATCTATGTTTTTATAATCGCCGATAAAACATCATTTATGCATAACATTCGATGTATTTATAAAAATAAATTGATATCTATTTATATCTATCTATGTAGTAATATGTCCTTGTTGTTATAAATACGACATCCTTTCCAAATGCTCCCACTACTTCTATCCATCTCTCTTTCATAGTAACAGCCTTTATATCTCTACCATCACCGGTATACTTATCTCTCAGTATCACTATGTATCACTGTCCCTAACTCTACCTCTATCCATCCCCTACATCTATTTCTCTATCAGTATTACCATGTCTTCTCAACCTCCTTCCCTCCCTCCCTTTGACTATGCTTACATCATCGGTATCGCAACATCATCATCAGTATTGCATCATCATCATCAGTATTGCATCATCATCATCAGTATTGCATCATTATCATCATCCACATCATCATTATCATTATCATAAGTATGCATCATCATCATCATCATC
This sequence comes from Osedax fenrisi, assembly GCA_964019155.1. NCBI lineage: Eukaryota > Metazoa > Annelida > Polychaeta > Sabellida > Siboglinidae > Osedax > Osedax fenrisi. The sequence continues at coordinate 80,791,277 of OZ025239.1, forward strand.
AGTATTGCATCATCATCATCATCAGTATTGCATCATCATCATCATCATCATCATCAGTATTGCATCATCATCATCATTACCATCATCATCATCATCATCATCAGAGACTATCAGAAGACTACGCAACGCTTCAAAGCCGAGGCGGGCTACAACTTCATCACCCCGTACGCAGACGCCCCACCCCTCACCACCAGCACCACCACCACCACCCCGTCGTCGTCGCAGTTAGTAGTACCCATCGGCTCGTACGTAGAATGGGCGTAACACTCTCGCATTCGATTGGTTAACAGCGCCGAGCAGCCTTCGCCGCAAGACGAGCAGCGGGTGTCGCCGGAAGAGTTTGTCAAGGCCAGCAGGCCACCCACGGAGAGAGAGGTTCTCGATGAACTAGAGAAGGAGCAAGGTGCGCCCATTTGTGTTGTCCCCCACCTTCTGTAGTGCGTTACGCGCGGTGACGGGCATTAAACCTCTTTTTCATGATCTCTGATCAATATCTTTTTTGCCGGCGATCCAAATTCTAACGACACAATCGTTTATTTGGAGTTGATACTGTTGTAATCACACGATCGCAGTAGTGATCTCGTTCACTACCATGGACATCACTGGTTACAGCAATTAGGAAATAGATATTATGTTGCTTACCTCGTGTCGTTAGAGTATTAGTAATACAGTATTAATACAGTATTAATACTGTATTAATACTGTATTAATACTGTATTAATATTGTATTAATATAGAATTGTGTAAATGTTATTTAAGGAAGTACCCTACAGTGATGTCATATATTGATCCAAAGATCATAGATGTATTACACCTTCGTGTTAACTAATATCATACACCATTCATATGTAATATCAATATAGTGGTAGGTTTCTATTAGATATATGTGTTACGATCAAATTAAGCTTAATTCACGATTTTTAAAATTAACATATTTTGAATAATTAGAATATTTGATAGCTAATAAATGTAACTAAACGTAAGCATTAGTATAATTCAATAACTTCATATTCTGCCCAGCTTACTCTAAAACTCCCCTCAATATTATCCCTGTAACATTTATTTTGGCTTATATGCGACTAATCTTAATAAAATACTACATGTCCATTGCTAGAATAGTGGTGTAGGTATATCTAAATTAATAAGTTATTAGCTTAACATAAGTTCACACACAACAAGATCACTAATAATGATATATTAAACTAAACAATGCTTTAATAATAATAGGAATCTTCTCAGTGTCTCGCTCACAACAACTCTGCAGTTCAGACACATTTATTCCCACAATAATGAAGGGATATATATTCAACGATTCCAGAAAATTTAATCGACCTTCAAAAAATGAGCACAATCTTCTAGGTTATTAGATTCAACCTAACATTCATATATATCTATTATTAAATTATATTAGCAATCAGGGTTGATTCGGTTTTTAAAATTGGTTTTTTCAAATGGGTTTTTACGTCGGTTTTTACGGTTTTTTCAAGTTGTAAAAACCATGGTTTTTATGGTTTTTATGGTTTTTACGGTTTTTACGGTTTTTAACAAATTAATTTAACTTTTAAATTATAAGTTATAATTGCCTACATTATATGATATATCAGTGAGTGGGTAGGACTCTCATCTAATTACACTTACATGCCTACGATACAATGATTATGTGATAACAAATTTAATTACGCCACCATTAGGCAGAATATTCTAATTATGAATTATTTATATATTGAAATGTAAAAATATATCGTTTTTATGATAATACATTATTATTAATTATAGTTATTTATATGTAATAGCCAAATATTACCAAACTTAATCATTTTACTAAATAATATGAAGTAAAGCACTGCTTTAAAAGCAGGGTTGATTCGGTTTTTAAAATTGGTTTTTTCGTCGGTTTTTACGGTTTTTACCAAATTAATTTAACTTTTAAATCATAGTTTTTATGATAATACATTATTATTAATAATAGTTATTTATATGTAATAGCCAAATATTACCAAACTTATGTAAAGTACTATTTTAGACTACAATTTTTAGTATATTGTAACGGTTACCAGACACTGTAGCCGGCGATTTCAAAAGGGGTGGGACTATGGGTGTGGCTATAGCCGAAATACTCTAAACGCAAATAAAATAACTAATATTTTTAACTATTATATTATCAAATTAAATGTTATAAATATGAATCAAAAATATAATATCAAATGTAATCATATTATATAATTACATTTGATATAATATTTTTATTTAAATAGCTATAAAAATGATATCTATTCATTTATAATTATTTAACAATAATGGTTTTTAACTGAGGAACTTATTAAATTTATTATAATGTTGAATAATAATTATGTTCCATTATGTGATGTCTATATATTTAAAATTATAATGTAAATAATACAATTTAGTTAATTTTTTGTTATGAAAAAATTATAATTTGTACTTGTTTATATTGAAAAAACCATAAAAACCAGATAAAAACCGATAAAAACCAGGTTTTTTGGTTTTTACGTAAAAACCGAAAAAACCATCAACCCTGTTATTGATTCAAGACCACTTTAATTACATATAGCTAATAATCTATTTTATGATATCAATAATATAATAGTATTAAATAATATTTGATAGGCTTATTATATTTAATATTTTTTTTAATATATATAATATACTCGTAACAATCAAAAATAATATATTCTACGATTCCAACTCTTCCATTATGTGATGTCTATATATTTAAAATTATAATGAAAATAATACAATTTAGTTAATTTGTTGTTATGAAAAAATTATAATTTGTACTTGTTTGTATTGTAAAAACCGTAAAAACCATAAAAACCGATAAAACCCGATAAAAACCGTTAAAACCCGATAAAAACCATAAAAACCGATAAAAACCGGGTTTTTTGGTTTTTACGTAAAAACCGAAAAAACCATCAACCCTGTTAGCAATATTAATAAAGGTATATTTTAATATTATATTATCCTTATTTAATTATGATATAATAATTAAAAATTGTAAATATTAATACATTTTTATATAAATTACTATAAAATATATTAATAATATAAAAATCTATTATTATTGTGATATATATTGTCAAATGACTTAATCAATTTCAAATAAAAAAGACAAATATTTTTCCAAAAGAATCAAATACAAATATTTATGATATTATATTTTATATTTTTGATGTTATATTCAAATACAAATTCAAATAAAAAGTGCAAATAAGAAAACAATAAAATATCAAATATTTTGCGAAAAAAAGATATAACATTCCATATATATTCAACATTATTAGGAGTAACTTGTTTTCCTAGGGGTCATAGGTATCAATCATTGAAATGAATATAGTAATTCTACAGTTAGTAAACAACAAATTCAAAACGTAAAAAAAACAGAATAGAATAATGAACCAGTATATACAAGTATAATGAACACTTACTTTTGAAGATCAAATTAAAATTGAATTTATAACTATAATTTAAATGTTAAATATATATTATGTATTATATATAAAATTTAATGTACACTTAAATTACAATAACAAAAATTAACTGATATAGGTGTTGTATTGAATATCTAATTTTTACCTGAATGACATATATTTCTTTCAGAAAATCTATTACAATACTATATTATATTTTTGATATATTTTGATATAATACATTTTTGTCATTACTATTGTCCAAGATATTTCCTATACACATTGTAATATATATGTTAAAATATAAATATTTAAAAATTATTTACATTAATAATATATATATATATATATATATATATACAGTCAACTCTCAGTAAGTCGGACTACGGATAAGTCGGACTTCTCGATAAGTCGGACACATTTAGTTGGTTTGGTTGGATTTCTATCTAGTTCCATGTTATATTAATCGGATAAGTCGGATAATTGGATTGGATAAGTCGGACTTTTCTATAAGTCGGACACATATTATAGTAATTTTTATGATTGTTATACTGGGTAAGTCGGACTTTCTATAAATTGTCAGAAATGTTTACTTTAAATAATGAATATTATAATTTTAGTAAGTAATATTATTGAATACAAAATGTTATGTTGTTAATTTTTGCATAATTCCACATTTCGGTAACCCTTTAACTTACGCTGCGCGTCGCACGTCTTATTTGCATGATATTCTGAATCTCGGAAAAGTCGGACATCTCGCTAAGTCGGACATTTTCCCGGTCCCTTGCGAGTCCTACTTATCGGGAGTTGACTGTATATGATTTTTTCACAATCATAAATCAATAACTTATAATTTTCTTCATACAACATTTCTATTTAATTAATATACAATTTATTTTGGTAGTGATTTTCACCATATAAAAAATCAATTACAAATAAAAATAAATTTCTGATTAGTTATAAAATATTAATACAATTAATGAATTCGCTGTAATTAACCCCTGTTTAACCTCTGATCCACGATTATTATTAATTTACACAATGAAATCTTATATCAATAATTTCCATTTTAAAATGTATGCTTGTTATAATATCTAACGGTATTCGCTGAAACTATCGACTATTGTACACAGCTTAACGTATACGCGTGATAAATTCAGTTAATCTCGGACCACTTTCTAAACCCATTTCATATCTAATTAATATTATATCCAAGTATGAAATATTTCGTCATTGTTTATGCTATTTACGCTGCTACTGCTAAGCGGAACTAACGACTTTATTGACGGGTCGAATGTAAACACACCCACTAACAGCTTACATCTCCCCGATTCGTTCCCCTAATTGTATAGCCTGCAGATATCCACTGCTCTAACTTATTATAATTTGCTTCAAATTACTTGTCCGATATTTAGTTAATGTTTTAAAATGAATAATTAGAAGCCGACAATATCTGACACTTTGTCATGGCTTTATATTCTACACATCAAAACATTAGTTATTAGTTCTGTACACCTAACATATACCTCTTAAGCCGGCTCGTAGAGCATATCTGTTATATTATAGATAAAACCTGGGTACGTATATTAAGATAGTGCCTATAGAAATCAAAATCCAAAAAAAATATTAGATCAACGAATTATTTACTGAGCGTTTTTTTCCTAGAAAATTAGTATGCGATAGATATAAATGTTAATATTGGGATAATAGGAAGTAATTTAAATTGTGTATTACTCAGTTTGTATACACTATATTTTAATAAAAACACATACATTGTCTTATATTTATATTTATCAATTATCTACATATATATTATTTCTCTTAATCGTCGTAGTCGTAGTCGTCGTCTTGGTACATTTTTGGCGAGCGAAGCGAGCTAACAGACCTTCTACGAGCGAAGCGAATCTCGCTCGGCACAATTTTTTTCGCGATATACTAATTTAATAATCTATAGATAATAAATCGTCGATAATATTTATATATATCGATTATATAATTAGGACACGGTTAGTATACGTGATATAACATATAATTTTACATATTTATATATTGCGAAATATTCTATTCATCGATCGAGGCATTCTATTGTTCTCTCGATTCTCTATGGCGGAGATAGGTAAAAATCTCTATATCGCGTAAAATACGTTATGTACGAAATTTTTTCACCAGTTACTAATATTACTCGAACCCTAATAATACTAGATTTCGTTAAATTTAAATTTCGAGTTTATAAAAAAAAATGTCCTATCTCCGCCGTTAAAACAAAAATTACGAAATATTTTTTATTAACGTACAAATTCTACGGGCGATCTTATATCGCGTATACGGACGACATAAAATACGTTATATACGCATTTTTTTCGACAGATACTATTAATACTTCGACTCCAATAATACTAGATTTCGTTAAAGTTAAATTTCGAGATTATAAATTTTTTTTTCCTATCTCCGCCGTTAAAAAAAAATTTACGAAATATTTTCGTTAACGTAAAAATTCTACGGGCGATCTTATAGCGCGTATACGGGCGTTATAAAATACGTTATATACGCATTTTTTTCGCGATATATTAAATGTATACTATATAGATACTAAATTAGTAATAATATTACGATATAATTACGATATAATTAGTAAACGAGTAATATATACTATACGTACTATATTTATATATTTATATATTTATTCTATTTATAAATATGATATTCGTAGATGGAAGGGATCAATTGTTCTCTCGATTCTCTATGGCGGAGATAGGTAGAAAGTCTATATCGCGTATACGGACGACATAAAATACGTTATATACAAATTTTTTTCGCCCGATACTAATATTACTCGAACCCCTACGATACTAGATTTCGTTAAATTTAAATTTCGAGTTTATAAAAAAAAATGTCCTATCTCTACCGTGTAAAAATTTAAATTTATAATATTCGTATCGCGTAAAAAAATCTATAATATATAGATATAATTATAAAAATAACATTTATGACGAGTATTAATATATATCGTACGTACTAGATTTCAGTTATTCGGTTTAACGAGTTTATAATAATTATTTCCTATCTCCGCCATGTAAAAATATATTCTTAAAATTATTAGGTGATGTAAAAAATCAAAATCCACGATAATGATTCGATTTCAATAATTTTAACTTTACTAAATAGATAATTAAAATAGAATATTATGTTATAAATTATAACTTATAATATTTAATATTCTTCGAGTTATGGCCGAAATAGTGAAAAATACGTGATTTTTGAGGTGTAACTTTGACCGACTTCCGGTAACGCGTTCACCTAGATTATAGATTCAACGGATGCGGAATACGAAAGTACCTATAATAAAATGAGAAAAACCATTAATATATGAATAATTGGGTGTCCAGCTTGATTTCAATTTTTCACCGAATTCCATCATACAAATGGTCAAGAAAAAAATTGCAATTTATAAAAAAAAAAAATCTAATTTCTATTCTATAATGTTAATGGTAATGAGTAGATATAAATGTAGCCATCCGATATGCATTTACTATGAATATTCGCCAGATAAATGGCTTTAAAAAGTACATTTCCTATCTCCACCATGTAAAAATTTGAATTTATAATATTTGTATCATGTAAAACATAGATAATCTATAATAATCATTGGATTTCCATATTTGTAACTTTATAATTTAAGGTATAATTAATATAATTTCATTATTTTTTACTTATTTTAATAATAATATAATATCATTATACTAAAATAATGTAAATATTTTCGAAAATTATGGTAGTGTAAATAATATTAACTAATACATTTAATTATATTATAATTTTATAAATTTATAACACAAATTATAAATTTATAAATATTTGTATTCTATTAACTTATTATTTAATATTATTATATAGTTTTTTGTACTTATTTTATTATTATTATACTATCTATATGATAAAATAATATAAATATATACGAATAATTAATTAGGGTAACTATTATTAACAAATATATATAATTATATTTATAATATTATAATTTTATAACACAAATTATATATTTATAAAATATGAAATTCTATTTACTTGATATTTATAGATATATATAGATATGTTTTAATTATTTTAGTATTACTATACTATCAATATAATAAAATAATGTAAATATTATCAAATAAGTTATTATATTAATCGCTATTAATTATTATATTTATATTAATTAATTATATTTTAAAATTAAAAAAAAAAAATATATCTTTATAAAATAGATATAATTATAAAAATAACATTTATGACGAGTATTAATATATATCATACATAATAGATTTCAGTTATTTGGTTTAACGATAATATAATAATTATTTCCTATCTCCTCCATGTAAAAATAAATTCTTAAAATTATTAGGTGATGTAAAAAATCAAAATCCACAATAATGATTCAATTTTAATAATTTTAAATTGATTACATAGATAATTAAAATATAATATCGTGGTATAAATTTTGATATCTAATATTTAATATTCTTCGAGCTACAGCCGAAATAGTGAAAAATACGTTATTTTTGAGGGGTAAATTTGACCGACTTTCGGTAATGAGTTCGCTTCGTTTATGATTTCAACGGATGCGGAGTACGAAAGTACCTATAATAAATTGAGAAAAACCATTAATATATGAATAATTGGGTGTCTAGCTCGGTTCAATTTTTCACCAAATTTCATCATACATTTAATGGTTAAGAAAAAGGTCAAGAAAAAAAATTGCAATTTATAAAAAAAAAAAAATTCTAATTTCTATTCTATAATGTTAACGGTAATGATTAGATATAAATGTAACCAATCGCGGTGAGGTTACTATGATTATTTACCTCATGAATGACTTTACAAAAGTACATTTCCTATCTCCACCATGTAAAAATTTGAATTTATAATAATTTTAACATGTATAAAATCAAAATCTATATTAATAATTCGATTTTAATAATTTTAACTGTATCGAATAAATTATAAAAGGTAACTTGGGCACTTGGGTTTGGGTTTGGGTTTTGGTTTGGGTTTGGGTTTGTGTTTGGATTTGTGTTTGGAGTTAGGTGGGTTGGGTTGGGTTTGAGTTTGGGTTGGGTTTGGGTTGGGTTTGGGTTTGGGTTTGGGTTTGGGTTTGGGTTTGGGTTTGGTTGGGTTTGGGTTGGGTTAAGTTTTAATTTCTGGAGGTTTTTTTTAGCTGCATTACTTCCCGAGTTTTCCTATAAAAGTAGATTTTCACGGTTGTGGTTAGGTTGGGTTAAGTTTTAATTTTTGGTGTTTTTTTTTAGCTGCATTACTTCCCGGGTTTGGGTTTGGGTTGGGTTGGGTTTGGGGTTTGGGTTGGGTTTGGGTTTGGGTTTAAGTTGGGTTTGGGTTTAGGTGGGTTGGTTTGGGTTACGTTTTAATTTTGGTAGGTTTTTTTAGCTGCATTACTTCCCGAGTTTGCCTATAAAAGTAGATTTCACGGTTGTGGTTTTTTTTAGCTGCATTATTGGTTTGGGTTTGGGTTGGGTTTGGGTTTGGGTTGGGTTTGGGTTTGGGTTTGGGTTGGGTTTGGGTTGGGTTTGGTTTTGTTTTAGGTTTGAGTTTGGGTTTAGGTGGGTTGAGTTGTGTTTGGGTTGGGTTTGGGTTGGGTTGGGTTGGGTTTGGGTTTGGTTTGGGTTTGGGTTTAGGTGGGTTTGGGTTGGGTTTGGGTTTGGGTTTGGGTTTTTTTTAGCTGCATTACTTCCCGAGTGAGCCTATACAATTATATTGTCACGGTTGTGGTTAGGTTGGGTTAAGTTTTAATTTTTGGAAGTTTTAATAAATTAATATTTATTAACATTTATTAAGCTTACTTTTATTTGTATTACATTAATATTTGGTAATAAATTGTATTTCTTTTGTAATAAAGTTCCTACTTTTTAGTAATAAAGATGTTACTTTTAGTAATAATAAAGTAGTTACATTTTATAAATAAAGTAGTTACTCTTTAGTAATAAAGTAGTTACTCTTAAGTATTAAGTAGTTACTTTTTAGTAATAAATTAGTTACTTTTTAGTAATGAAGTAACTACTTTTAGTAATAAAGTAGTTACATTATAGTAATAAAGTAGTTACTTTTTAGTAATAAAGTAGTTACTTTTTAGTAATAAAGTAGTTATTTTTAGTAATAAAGTAGTTACTTTTTAGAATAAATTTAGTTCTTTTAGTAATAAAGTTTATTTTTTTTAGTAATAAAGTTTATTTCTTTTAGTAATAAAGTTTAGTAGTATTTACTTTTTAGTAATAAAGTAAATATTTAGTAATACATTTGTTTTAGTAAAAAAGTTCCCCTACAAGGTGCGTTAGCCCTTGACCAGTAAAAAAGTCAATTGTCTCTATATATATTATTTCTCTTAAGGGGACCAGCTACTTATAAACAGTATACATGTAAAAGATAGGGAAAATAGCATGTTTTAAAAATGTATAAACTCTTATAATATTAAAGTTTTTGTAATAATTTTTTAACAATCTTATTATAAACATATAGCTTTATCATATGGTTGAATATATTTTAATAATTATTAACATAAATAATATAAAAATGATTAATTATAAAAAAAAATAATTAATTAAGATATTTATCACAAATTATCACTAAATTTACAACTTATATAAATTTACATATATTATATATATAGAATAATTAATCATACTGTTCATTTATATATTATATATAATATTGTGAAAATTTGAAGAAAAAATATTCAATATTGAATAAGAAGAGACATTAATTGGAGATATACAAAATGCAAAATAATTATTCTGAGTAAATCAAGTTTCAAATATAATATATGAATATAAACAATATGATTATATAGGTACAAATAATATAATATAAACAAAATGAATAATGTAATGAACATAATTTAAACACCATTTTAAAGATAATATTTGAAATATTATAATTTTACATTAAAAAAAAATTTGAAATTCAATTTTTTTCCGAAAAAATCAATGGTATCTCGTCCCCTTAATCGTCGTACGATGCTAGCGAGCGAAGCGAGCTACCGGACCTTCTACGAGCGAAGCGAATCTCGCTCGGCACCAATTTTTTCCACATTTATAAATCTAATACCCTCTAGATAATAAATCTTCGATAATATTTATATATATCGATTATATAATTAGGACACGGTTAGTATACGCGATTTACATATAATTTTATATATTTATATATTGCGAAATATTCTATTCATCGATCGAGGCATTCTATTGTTCTCTCGATTCTTTATGGCGGAGATAGGTAGAAAGTCTATATCGCATATACGGACGACAACAAATACGTTATATACACATTTTTTTCGCCCAATACTAATATTACTCGAACCCCTACGATACTAGATTTCGTTAAATTTAAATTTCGAGTTTATAAAAAAAAATGTCCTATCTCCGCCGTTAAAAAAAAATTTACGAAATATTTTCGTTAACGTAAAATTTCTACGGGCGATCTTATAGCGCGTATACGGGCGTTATAAAATACGTTATATACGCATTTTTTTCGCAATATATTAAATGTATACTATATAGATACTAAAGTAGTAATAATATTACGATATAATTACGATATAATTAGTAAACGAGTAATATATACTATACGTACTATATTTATATATTTATATATTTATTCTATTTATAAATATTCTATTCATCGATCGAGGCATTATATTGTTCTCTCTATTCTCTATGGCGGAGATAGGTAGAAAGTCTATATCGCGTATACGGACGACATAAAATACGTTATATACAAATTTTTTTCGCCATATACTAATATTACTCGAACCCCTACGATACTAGATTTCGATAAATTTAAATTTTGAGTTTGTAAAAAAAAATGTCCTATCTCAGCCGTTAGAAAAAAATTTACGAAATATTTTCGTTACTGTAAAAATTCTACGGGCGATCTTATATCGCGTATACGGACGACATAAAATACGTTATATACGCATTTTTTTCGCCATATACTAATATTACTCGAACCCCTACGATACTAGATTTCGTTAAATTTAAATTTCGAGTTTATAAAAAAAAATATCCTATCTCTACCGTGTAAAAATTTAAATTTATAATATTCGTATCGCGTAAAAAAATCTATAATATATAGATATAATTATAAAAATAATATTTATGACGAGTATTAATATATATCGTACGTACTAGATTTCAGTTATTCGGTGTAATGAGTTTATAATAATTATTTCCTATCTCCGCCATGTAAAAATAAATTATTAAACGTATTAGGTGATGTAAAAAATCAAAATCCACGATAATGATTCGATTTCAATAATTTTAACTTTATTAAATAGATAATTAAAATATAATATCGTGGTGTAAATTGTGATATCTAATATTTAATATTCTTAGAGCTACAGCCGAAATAGTGAAAAATACGTGATTTTAGAGGGGTAAATTTGACCGACTTCCGGTAATGCGTTCGCTTCGATTATAATTTCAACGGATGCGGAGTACCTAAAGTACCTTAAATAAAATGAGAAAAACCATTAATATATGAAGTATTTGGGGTACGGATCGGTTTTAATATTTCACCAAAATTGGTCAAGAAAAAAAATTGCAATTTATAAAAAAAAAAAAAAATCTAATTTCTATTCTATAATGTTAATGGTAATGAGTAGATATAAATGTAGCCATCCGATATGCATTTACTATGAATATTCGCCAGATAAATGGCTTTAAAAAGTACATTTCCTATCTCCACCATGTAAAAATTTGAATTTATAATATTTGTATCATGTAAAACATAGATAATCTATAATAATCATTGGATTTCCATATTTGTAACTTTATAATTTAAGGTATAATTAATATAATTTCATTATTTTTTACTTATTTTAATAATAATATAATATCTAGATATTAAAATAATTAAAATATTATCGAAAAGTATAGTAGTGAAAATATTATGAACTAATACATTTAATTATATTATAAATTTATAAATTTATAACAACAATTATAAATTTATTAATATGTATATTCATTCGATGTGATAATAAATATATTATATAAGCATTATTTACTTATTTTATTATTATTATACTATCTATATAATAAAATACTATAAATATATACGAATAATTCATTAGCGTAACTATTATTTACAAAAATATATAATTATATTTATATTTTTATAATTTTATAACACAAATTATATATTTATAAAATATGAAATTCTAATAACTTATTTTATAACAGTATCATATAGTTTATTTTACTTATTTTATTATTACTATACTATCTAATTAATAAATTAATATTAATATTATCGAATAAGTCATTAGATTATTCGGTATTAATTATTATATTTATATTAATTAATTATATTTTAAAATGTTACAAAAAAAAATATATCTTTATAAAATAGATATAATTATAAAAATAACATTTATGACGAGTATTAATATATATCGTACGTAATATATTTCAGTTATTCGGTTTAATGAGTTTATAATTATTATTTCCTATCTCCGCCATGTAAAAATAAATTATTAAACGTATTAGGTGATGTAAAAAAGCAACATCCACGATAACGATTGGATTTCACTACATAGATAATTAAAATAGAATATTATGTTATAAATTATAACTTATAATATTTAATATTCTTCGAGTTATGGCCGAAATAGTGAAAAATACGTGATTTTTGAGGTGTAACTTTGACCGACTTCCGGTAACGCGTTCACCTAGATTATAGATTCAACGGATGCGGAATACGAAAGTACCTATAATAAAATGAGAAAAACCGTTAATATATGAATAATTGGGTGTCCAGCTCAGTTTCAATTTTCCACCAAATTTCATCGTACAAATGGTCAAGAAAAAAATTGCAATTTATAAAAAAAAAAAATCTTATTTCTATTCTATAATGTTAACGGTAATGAGTAGATATAAATGTAGCCATCCGATATGCATTTACTATGATTATTTGCCACATAAATGGCTTTACAAAAGTACATTTCCTATCTCCACCATGTAAAAACTTGAATTTATTATAATTTTAACATGTATAAAATCAAAATCTATAATAATTATTCGATTTCATTAATTTTAACTTTATAGTTTATAGTATAATTAATATAATTTCATATTTTTTTACTTATTTTATTACTAATATAATATCTGGATACTAAAATAATGTAAATATTATCGAAAAGTATGATAGTGTAAATAATATTAACTAATACATTTAATTATATTATAATTTTATAAATTTATAACACAAATTATAAATTTATAAATATTTGTATTCTATTAACTTATTATTTAATATTATTATATAGTTTTTTGTATTTATTTTATTATTATTATACTATCTATATGATAAAATAATATAAATATATACGAATAATTAATTAGCGTAATAATTATTAACAAATATATATAATTATATTTATAATTTTATAATTTTATTACACAAATTATATATTTATAAAATATGAAATTATATTTACTTAATATTTATAGATATATATAGATATGTTTTAATTATTTTAGTATTACTATACTATCTAATTAATAAAATAATGTTAATATTATCGAATAAGTCATTAGATTAATCGGTATTAATTATTATATTTATATTAATTAATTATATTTTACAATTTTACAAAAAAATTATATCTTTATAAAATAGATATACTTATAAAAATAAGATTACTAACTATTATAAATATATATCATACGTACTAGATTTCAGTTATTCAGTTTAACGAGTTTATAATAATTATTTCCTATCTCCGCCATGTAAAAATAAATTCTTAAAATTATTAGGTGATGTAAAAAATCAAAATCCACAATAATTATTCGATTTCAATAATGTTAACTTCACTACATAGATAATTAAAATAGAATATTATGTTATAAATTATAACTTATAATATTTAATATTCTTCGAGTTATGGCCGAAATAGTGAACAATATGTGATTTTAGAGTGGTAAATTTGACCGACTTCCGGTAACGCGTTCACCTAGATTATAGATTCAACGGATGCGGAATACGAAAGTACCTATAATAAAATGAGAAAAACCGTTAATATATGAATAATTGGGTGTCCAGCTCAGTTTCAATTTTCCACCAAATTTCATCGTACAAATGGTCAAGAAAAAAATTGCAATTTATAAAAAAAAAAAAATCTTATTTCTCTTCTATAATGTTAACGGTAATGAGTAGATATAAATGTAGCCATCCGATATGCATTTACTATGATTATTTGCCACATAAATGGCTTTACAAAAGTACATTTCCTATCTCCACCATGTAAAAACTTGAATTTATTATAATTTTAACATGTATAAAATCAAAATCTATAATAATTATTCGATTTCATTAATTTTAACTTTATAGTTTATAGTATAATTAATATAATTTCATATTTTTTTACTTATTTTATTACTAATATAATATCTGGATACTAAAATAATGTAAATATTATCGAAAAGTATGATAGTGTAAATAATATTAACTAATACATTTAATTATATTATAATTTTATAAATTTATAACACAAATTATAAATTTATAAATATTTGTATTCTATTAACTTATTATTTAATATTATTATATAGTTTTTTGTATTTATTTTATTATTATTATACTATCTATATGATAAAATAATATAAATATATACGAATAATTAATTAGCGTAATAATTATTAACAAATATATATAATTATATTTATAATTTTATAATTTTATTACACAAATTATATATTTATAAAATATGAAATTATATTTACTTAATATTTATAGATATATATAGATATGTTTTAATTATTTTAGTATTACTATACTATCTAATTAATAAAATAATGTTAATATTATCGAATAAGTCATTAGATTAATCGGTATTAATTATTATATTTATATTAATTAATTATATTTTACAATTTTACAAAAAAATTATATCTTTATAAAATAGATATACTTATAAAAATAAGATTACTAACTATTATAAATATATATCATACGTACTAGATTTCAGTTATTCAGTTTAACGAGTTTATAATAATTATTTCCTATCTCCGCCATGTAAAAATAAATTCTTAAAATTATTAGGTGATGTAAAAAATCAAAATCCACAATAATTATTCGATTTCAATAATGTTAACTTCACTACATAGATAATTAAAATAGAATATTATGTTATAAATTATAACTTATAATATTTAATATTCTTCGAGTTATGGCCGAAATAGTGAACAATATGTGATTTTAGAGTGGTAAATTTGACCGACTTCCGGTAACGCGTTCACCTGTATTATAGATTCAACGGATGCGGAGTACGAAAGTACCTATATAAAATTGAGAAAAACCATTAATATATGAATAATTGGGTGTCCAGCTCAGTTTAAATTTTCCACCAAATTTCATCGTACAAATGGTCAAGAAAAAAATTTGAAATTTATAAAAAAAAAAAAAATTATAATTGCTATTCTATAATGTTAAGAGTGATGAGTAGATATACGTGTAACCACTCGCGATACATTTACTATGATTATTTGCCACATAAATGGCTTTACAAAAGTACATTTCCTATCTCCACCATGTAAATATGTGAATTTATAATATTTGTATCATGAAAAACATAGATAATCTATAATAATCATTGGATTTCCGTATTTTTAACCGTATCGAATACATTATTAAAATACATTATCGTGTTATACATATAGACTACTATATGTAATAAATTATTTCGATAAAAAATATGCAACTGAAACGTGATAGTACGTTAAGCTGGAACGTGATAGTAAGTTATGCTGGAACGTGATAGTACGTTATGATGGATTTTTAGCTGCATTACTTCCCGAGTTTGCCTATAAAAGTTGATTTTCACGGTTGTGGTTAGGTTGGGTTAATTTTTAATTTTTGGTGGTTTTTTTAGCTGCATTAATTCCCGAGTGAGCCTATAAAAGTAGATTTTCAGGTTTTTTTGTAGGTTATAATAAATTAATTAACATTTAGTAAGCTTACTTTTATTAATAAATTAATATTTAGTAATAAAGTAGTTACTTTTTAGTAATAAAGAGGTTACTTTTGGTAATAATAAAGTAGTTACATTTTAGTAATTAAGTAATTACATTTTAGTAATAAAGTATTTACTTTTAGTAATAAAGTAGTTACTTTTTAGTAATAAAGAGGTTACTTTTAGTAATAATAAAGTAGTCACATTTTATAAATAAAGTAGATACTTTTTAGTAATATAGTAGTTACATTTTAGTAATAAAGTAGTTACTTTTTAGTAATAAAGTAGTTACATTTTAGTAATAAAGTAGTTACATTTTAGTAATAAAGTAGTTACTTTTTAGTAATAATAAAGTAGTTACATTTTAGTAATAAAGTAGTTACATTTTAGTAATAAAGTAGTTACTTTTTAGTAATAATAAAGTAGTTACATTTTAGTAATAAAGTAGTTACATTTTAGTAATAAAGTAGTTACATTTTAGTAATAAAGTAGTTAATTTTTAGTTATAAAGAGGTTACTTTTGGTATTAATAAAGTAGTTTCTTTTTAGTAATAAAGTAGTTACTTTTTAGTAATAAAGTAGTTACTTTTAGTAATAAAGTAGTTACTTTTTAGTAATAAATTTAGTTATTTTAGTAATAAAGTTTAGTTTTTTTTGTAATAAAGTTTAGTTCTTTTAGTAATAAAGTTTAGTTCTTTTAGTAATAAAGTTTAAGTAATTAAGTTGCTTTAGTAAAAAAGTAACCACTCTACAAGGAGCGTTAGCCCTTGATTCGGGAAAAAAGTAACCTAGTTTTGTCAATAAAAATGTTAAAATATTTCCTGGATTTTATTTTTGTAAATTCATAGAAATATTAAAAAAAATATGATTATGTTGTTTATTTTTTAGAACAATTTCTAAAAGAGTATAATAATATGTTATATATACATATTAATAGAAATATATATCATCTTATTTTAATTATGTATTAATTTAATAATTAAAAAAAAAATTATAATAAACAATTTATAATATTTTTTGAGTTTTTTTTATATTGTTGATTCTATAATAATCTTAATGTGTTATTAAATTATGAAATATTTAATAATTTCCATTAAGAATACTCCCAGGCTTATCAATTCTAAAATGATGAGCCAGCTTAATGACCCCCCTATGCCCCTCCTGTAACACCCCCACCCCGCCCCCCTGTAGACTATTACCTGATGGACGCCGCGAGTCTACTGCCCTCCCTAGCTCTAGACCTGCACCCCCGTGATGTGGTGCTGGACATGTGCGCTGCTCCAGGGGGAAAGTCCCTCGCCCTACTTCAGACCCTCTGCCCGGGTTCGTAGCCAGACACTCATAGTCGATGTTGTTATGTTTATTATGTAGTAATCGTAATGATACTGATAATGATAATGACAATAACAAATCACATTTTCTTAAACACAGCATTATCAAAGTATATCAAAGTATTTTAAATAATTTTTTTAATACGTTTCCCTAGTTTAGTATATAATTAAAGACTTTATAAAGAGAAAATAGAATTAAAAAATTAAAAATTAATCTGATCGAAATATTATTTATAAAAAATATAAAAATATATCATATATGAAAATATTTCTGATCAATTAATGTTGTCAAACTTTTACATTATATATATATATTTATATTGTTGTTGTTCAATGATATATTCATTGATTATTATATAAATATTAATGTGATCAAAATAATAAGTATCACTGGTTAACAAATTATTTATAAAGAAATCAAATTTATAAAGATGATATTTGTATTATATATATATATTTATTCTAAAACTTTAATATGTATTTTTAGTTTCTTATTTTGAAATTTGAGTGATTTCAATCATCACCTCTATTTTAATCCACCGTTCATAGTTTTCGTATATCGAGTTAAAAATATTAATTAAGTAAATATTACGAATATTAGTATAGTTTCCTCGATCGCTAATACATCGCGCCTTCTCACGTAAGCCGAGCGCTACGCACCAGCACCCCCGATGACCCCTGTTGACCCCTCCCCCCCCCGCGTAGGCGTGCTGGATTGCATCGACAGCTCAAGGTCCCGTCAGCGCCGTCTCTCCGACGTGATGACCTGGTACGTACCCCGAGATGTGCGCGAGACCGTCATCAGCGTACACGTTAAGGACGCCACTAAGCTCGACGTCACCGATGTCTACGATAAGGTACCCGATGAGGAGAGGAGGAGGAGGGGGAGGAGGAGGAGGAGAGGAGGAGGAGGGAGAGATGACCGGGCGCCAGTCGTAGTGACATTGTACTATGTAGTTAATGTGTTTACCTTCTACAGATTCAATATGTTTATATGTGTGTATTATCAATATACTACGCCCTATTAGTAATATTATTCAATATATATATATATGTTATATAACATATACAAATACTTTATGTTATGTAATTAAAGAAGCTATACATATAGGCGTACTACAGATCGTGATAAAGCCGACCTATCTCAATCTCTAAATGTGTTCAACGGTAGGTAGGGATTCACTAGTAATGTATGCCCATTAAAGTGGGGGGGGGGGGGCTTAGCTCTATACACCTATTAGAGGGGGGGGCGCTTAGGTCTATACACCTACTAGAAGTGGGGGGGGGGGCGCTTAGCTTTATACACCTGCTAGAGAGTGCGACTATGTAAACTTATCCATAAGTATAACAAGTTTATTTATAAAAATACATAACAATGAATAGTTTAATATACATAAGAGATTGAAATGGCAATGTGTCACTAATAATGTAGGCTTATAAAGCTAGTGATGTCATGCACTAATAGCCTGTTGCACGTTATAAGATATACGAGAGACGTCTATTTATAACTTTAAATACGAGAACAGCGGCTGAGCAAATGTCGCGATGTACAACCTAAACTATATCACCTGTCACTCAGATTCTGGTGGACGCCCCCTGTCAGAACGATCGTCACGTTCTCTCGCAAGACGACAACAATCTGTTCAAGAAGTCGCGGCAGAAAGAGCGTCTCAGCATGCACGTTACGCAGAAACACTTGCTATTGTTAGTGATGATGACAGCTTAGTGAAGGTGTGAGAATGTAGGTGGCGTACACGGTTACCCAGTTAATGGACGCTTGTCTAAATGTTTTAATTGATTTCTCTATTATAAGAACAGGTCCTGCATCTTGAGCTATCAGACCAGCTATCATATTGTGTTATAATCTAATATCAACATCAATAGCGTAATATCTATTATGTTTAGACATTTTTAATTAAGGTGATTATTAATATTTTCAATCTATTTAATTTTGTTTTTATATTAAATCATGACTCATCATGACTAATCATGACGTACAAGATGGCCGTTGTTATCTGGCGTGTGTCATTATTCAGCGTAACTGTTTTATGTGTGTGTATTTATATACACATGTCTAGGTTTTGTATCCAATCACAGGTGTTTATAACAATGATACCATGTCAATAATAATAATATGAATGTATGTATGTGTGTATGCTACTACCAAAGATTTTTCTAAGGAAATATATAACACTTATGCGAAATCGTGTAATTCGATTATGTATGCAAAAATAACATCGCCACCTACTTAATTGTTGGTAAAATGTGTTGTTTATAATGTAAATTCGTATTAAACTATACACATATACAATGTAAAATAATATGTTTTAAATTATTATTTATATAATGAAAACTGTGTGTTCATTACTAATATATAACAAAGTAATAGGATATGTTGGTTTTAAATGCTATACAAATCTATGTGACAAGTAAAAGCTAACTTATATTGCATATAATTGAATAGAACAATGAAAACATTGTTCTATGAAAATCGCTGCATACCTAAATCTATTTCAGTGATTTCGATAATACTGCTAGCAGCGGGATACATGAATATTAATCATGTTACATAGATATGGAGTGTTATATTTTAGCTATTACTACACCCCCCCCCACATCTAACTCCACCCCCCCCCACACAACTAACCCCACCCACCCCCACACATCTAACTCCACCCCCCCCTCACACAACTAACCCCCCCCCCACACAACTAACCCCACCCCCCCCCCACACATCTAACCCCCCCCACCCCCCCACACATCTAACCCCACCCCCCCCCCACCCCACAGATCAGCGCTGCGTTACTGTAAACCAGGAGGTACTATCGTGTACGCGACGTGTACCCTGAACGTGAGACAGAATGACGGGGTTATCAGGGAGGTCAAGGAGATATGCGGCGGGGCTAGCGGTGGGGCTGGCTTCGATGTGGTGTCTCTGCATCAGTTACGCGACACCTTCTCCGATACCTTCACATTCTCCGTTAGTGGTGGTGGTGGTGGTGGTGGTGGTGGTTAGTCATCAGTAAGTCATCGATGTCTGCTGGTTATACTTCACATCTTTCTTATTAAGCCGTTATTACACACCGCTAGTATCAAGTGCAACATCGAGTGCAGTAACAAGTCGTCGCCTAAAATCTATGAAAAGTTATATTTTCGAGTAACAAGTCGCCGTTCTTGATGCTCGCTATGTGAACAGCTAATTTGCTCGGTAACAAGCGCAGTAACAATTCGCCGAGCTCACGGTACTTGATGCTCGCTATCTGAACACCAATAATAATGTATATTGAGCAACAAGTGCAGTAACAAATCGCCGTGCTTGATGCTAGCGATGTGTACACCACTTTAGAAATATCTGTGATTCACATATTTTACATAAATTCAATAGAAATTCATTGCTGTTCTGTTTTTGTCTATATAATAGATGCATACTTTTATTTTGAATTATTTTAAAGTTTGAATATTACAATTTATGTTATCAAGAGTTGTCGATGGTAAATAACAATATATAACATCTACTTACGACCTATATCAACTCAATAATAATATTAATAATGTAAATAGTGTTCATTAAATTAATAATTATATATAATACATAATCTATACATTTTATTTACAAAATTACCTGTATTATATCAGACCAACAACTTAAGAAAATTAAAAAAACTTAAAAACGTGCATTTTCGTATCTATTTACATGTGTCCACGTGAAGGTAGTGCTTACCCTTAAGGGTAGGTGTGACCATTGTTCTATAAATAGATTTGTACATGTATTTAATAGGACAAATAGTGATAGTAGTAACTAAAAGTATATTAACTATTTTTTAATTTATTTATTAAATACAATATTTAACATAATGATAGATATTATATAGATCTATAATAATTGCATTTTTTATAGAATATAAAAGAAAATATTTAATATAAAATTATGTTTTACTAATAAATTATTATTATTTTGAAAATAAAAGATAAAATTATGAATATTTTAAAATTTACTAATTATTATATTAAAAAAAAATGTAGATATTATGTATATATTCTAAATTGTAATATACAAATAAAATACAATATAATTATGAAAAATGTATGAAATATATACAGACGATAAATTATCACATTATGTTATTATAAATAAATAGCCACCTATAAAATGTTAGTTATTTAAATGTATATATAATATTATTTTTTATAGCTTTTAAAATTATAAAAATGATCTTATTCATTAAATTATGACGATTATGAAATTTATTAATTTGTTATCAAATTATTATTTAAATGATATACTTTTAAGTGTTTATTTTATAGTTATATTTTACCTAAAAACTTAATTTATATATCATTTTAAAGATAATTTAATATTTAAATAATATTATACAAAAAAAAATGTGAAACACATTTGATGTTCTCAATTTCAGTGGTTGCACCTACCCTAAATACATCATTAGCCATCTCTAGTAGTGTTCGTGCAATGCACCGTACATCGTTATTTCCATAAATAAATGTTATTTTATTCGTCATTTAATTAATACTATTATTCATACTGACCTAATTCATATATCCATACATGATTGTAAATAAAGTAAAATGAAGGCAATTCATAACAATGTGATTTATTCACCCATCACTTATTATAATCAATATAATCAGATATACGTATTGTATTCATATTTAATAATATCAACAATGTAATTATGTAATTTTATTTTATATTATTTTCAAAGTGATATCACATAAATTTGTTCACCAATCACGATAAGACAATCTCTTAATTATCTGTTATGGCTCTGCGATGTGTAGTCAGTGCACCACTAACCCCACCCTATTACACCCCCTACACAATGCTCCACTAACCACCCTACTACACCCCCTACACAATGCACCACTAACCCCCCTACCCCACCCCCACCCAATGCTCCACTAACCCCCCTACTACACCCCCTACACAATGCTCCACTAACCCCCCTACCCCACCCTCCCACAATGCACCACTAACCCCCCTACCCCACCCCCCCACAATGCACTACTAACCCCCCTACCCCACCCCCACCCAATGCACCACTAACCCCCCTACCCCACCCCTACAGGAAACAGCCTACGGCCTCTTGGTGCTGCCTAACATCGTGAATAACTTTGGCCCTATGTACATCTGTAAACTAACCAAACATAAATAAACAATAGAAACCAGCGATCTTCATTATTTACGTCAAGTACCCCGTATCGTCTACGATATAAGTATACTTACATCTTTAGACGCGTACACCAACTTATCCCATACTTTGCAATCATTGTGCGAGGCGGATTTATATTTATATATATTATTCAACCATTGAGGATACATCCTTTTAATATATAATTGTTAATAGTTGAAGGACATGCATGTTCTGTTTGATACAGTGTCCGTTACAGCTTGACCTATCCTGACCGGTGACCTTGACCTCCTACTTATGCGTTGTAACCACTCCCTTTACTGACCTTCACTACCCTCTACTCTCCCTCTGTTCACACTACTGTTCACACTACATCGATGACAGCTGACTCCACAGGCTGTATGCTGCATAACTAAACCTAGTCCAGCCCTATGATTGTATAGCTTACATATTCGCATACATACTATATTGGTTCACTTAATGGATAGATCTAACAATCTACTCAAATCATGTGTTGTTATTCTTTTATCCATTGTCTCGAAGTGATGATTATTAATGAATGCATTGTAGTACATTAGTAGTATTATAATGTTGTATTATCATTATATTATTACAAAGTTAAATATTTCATAAAAATATATATTATTGAAATAAAGAAAAACACAACATTTACCATAAAATAAAGATAAAAATAAATAATAACAAGCATTAGAAATAATAATAAAGAGCTTTTCAGAGAATGAGAAATCTGTAATCATCTATTAACAATATTAATGGTGTATCTACTGCATATTTTAATGCATAAAATGTATTTTACATATCTATACATTATAGGTTAAACTGATCTATAAAGTATCACAAATGTGATTTTAGAATGCTATTTAGGTATAAAATTCTACCTATTTTGATAAAATTATGAGTAAAAGAAAATGATTCAAAAATGACAGATTTCTGATATTGTAGAGTTGTTTTTCAATAGTTTCAATTTAGTAATGTAAGTAATTTAGTAATTTCAGTATTTAGTATTTTAAATCCAAAAACAGATAAAAAAATAGATAGCATTCTACAATTACATTTTTGATAATTAATAGATATTTTAACCTTTAATATTTGTACATGTTTATAGTGTATATTAATTAAACAATTTTAAAAATAATGAATTTGAATACCGTATATGCCCTTAATAAATTTATAGATTATAGTAGAGATATTTAAAGATTATATTAGGTACAAATTAAATGTTTAGAAATAATATACAATAGCACATATTATTGAAATAAAATATATATCATATATACTAGTTATATATAGTTATAGCTATAAGTATAAGTATACTTTAATTAACATAATCTACTATTGATAGGAAAAGATAATAGCGTGTAGATTTATATTAACCTTATATTTATTAATATAGACACATTTAAACATACCAATTGGTTAGTTATATCTGCCATGAGAATATGTATTACAATCTGGAGTCATATTAATATATAACATACTTTATGAATGAAATTGTAACATATTTTTAAATATATATATAATCGATAAAAGATCTTTATTAGTGAAATAAAACTTCTACCATGATGCTAACATCGATGGAGGAATATTACTATAGCTGATACGTTCATCTATACTATCTCAATAGTTACATCCGACCATGTAATTCAAGGGATTGATATTATCTATAGTTAAAAAAGTGTCCTTAAGAATATAATATTATATTTATTAGACTAGAGTAAAGAATCGAAATAAACTATTTTATATCTACTATTAGTCGTAATACAAACAGGTTATAGCCGTTCTACTGCATCTACTCTAATGATAACTATCTATGAATTAATGTGTTTTATCAAATATAATAGTGTATTGATAATTTATTTTTCTAATATTTATAAATCAATATTAATAGAAACATATATATTTACATTATATTTCCACACAATTCTTATTAAAAATGTAGAACAGAAATTTACTTTAATAAAATATAACGTTTAATATAGTGTAACTTGTAAATGATGTTTATACGAACAATGACAGGACGTCTGCTTATGTATATCTTAGGAAATTGTTATTTTACACTCGAGTGTTTTATTGTATGTCATAACCATGATCCAAGAGTACAAATTTGAATTTTATACAAAAAGCAATACAAAAACTGGTTTTTAAATCAATAATTTCAATATGATTATATTAAATACATAATATAGTTTAATACATATATTATATGGAATGTCGACATGAGTAATATAAAAAAACATTGTTCAATTCAAACCCAATTTAAAAATAATTTGTGTTTTAATAAATATTTATATAGAAATACAAAATTAAAATTAGAAAAGCATTTCATTTTACAAATAAATCAATATCTCAGGTTCAAAGATTGAAATTATTTATATATAATTAAATATACCATTGAAAAGTATCTAGTTTGGAGTATACAAAATAACCATTAATGAAATAGAGAGAAGATATCCTGTCCTTGTTATGAGTTAGGAATTATTATTATTTCTATATTGTTATTATATCATTAGTAATATCATTATTATTAGTATTAGTATTTATATTAATATACTCATTAAGAAATATGATACATGATCATTTATTTGATAGTGAACAAAGAAGTAAGATAATAACAAGATGTCGTCAGGGAGATCACAAGTAAACAATGAATAACGAGGTCAAATGTCACGAAGAGGTCGGAGGTTGTTATTTCCATTGTTGTAGTAGTCGTCATTGTAAGAGATAGGCGCGCGTGTTGTGTGTATTCTTCGGTTTTGAAGGTCGATAACGAGGTCAATCGGAGAGAGAGAGATACCCGTAATCTGGCATCGTTGCTATTATTGATGATATGGCGTAATGGTACATCTTTATCGCAGCTGGCACTTTGGGGGTAGGGCGGGGGGAAGTTATCGCGCACACAGAAACATACAAATAGGGACATACGGACTGTTGTCGGAATAAAGAAGAGGCGGGCTACCGGAGATGCACATCGTGGGGGGCGGGGGAGAAAGTCTTTGAGCGCTGGGGATCACAGTGAAGGTTTCACACGCATTATAATTAATCGATAATTAATAATTAATAATAATGACGATGATGATGATGATGAAAACTGATCGTAAAATAAAATGATAATAGCGATAATAAAATGATAATTAAAATGATCAATGATAATAATGAAAGTAATGCAGGGGCAGCGGGTATTATTCGCGATCCGAGAACTGAGGCATTCTGGGATATTCGGTGAACGAGCGTAGTTCGTAGTTGGCAACTTGAGAGTGGAATTCGAACTTGTCCTGACCGACGATAATTCTGATGTCGGTGTGAAGGTAGATACGGCGAGACGCTGAACTTGTACACCTGTTAGGTGAGGGGGCAGAGGTCAATGGGGTTAGCGTATGCTATCTTATTTTAAATATGACTATATACACTTTCATACTATTATATTAAAATATATATAATATATATATATATATATATATATATACAGTATAGTAGCTTGTAATGATACTATATACTAATATTATATTATATTAACCATGTGACTAAATATAGACCCATTATTGATTGCACTTTCGTGATATCAAATATTAATTCAAGTTATTATACTTGTATTTATTATGTATTTATGTAGATTATTTGAGAAACTAGAACACCTTATCAAGAATATATGTTCATTGTGATATGTGATATATGATGACTAAACAAGTAATGTGTCAGTGGTCATTGACCAGTGAAGTCTATGTGATGTATAGCATTGTTAAATAACGTTGTATACTACTAGCAAAGATTTTCCGAAGGAAAGATATAACACTTACGCGAAATCGTGTAATTCGAATTTGTATACAAAATACCCCAGTGCCACCTATAGCGGGTTACTTTTAGGAACTATGTGTTGTTTATAATGTAAATTCGTATTTAACTATACACTTTTAAAATGTTAAATACTATGCTTTAAATTAATATTTATATGATGAAAACTAAGTGTTCATTACTAATATATAAAAAACAAATATGATATGTATGTTTTAAATGCTATAAGTATATATTTAGTGAGTAAAAGCTAATTTATATTGCATGTAATTTAATAGAGCAATGAAAACATTGTTGTATGCAAACAGAGCCGAACCTAAATCTATTTCAGTGATTTCGATACTACTGCTAGCAGCGGTTGGGTATATTACTAAATTACGTTGCATGCATAGGGAGTGTTATATCTTTGCTTCGCAAAATCTTTGCTACTAGTATATAAAACTAGGATTAATAGTTTATGAAAAATGTATTAAATAAATTAAATATGTATAATGCTATATACTAAATATTATAGCTAAGTATGAAGTATGTTGTATAATATGACTACAATGTTCCTCGTAGTGCATTATTAAGTACGTTCATGCAATATTCAATAAACCTCAAAATATACCTCATGTATATTAGTTAATAATAATTTAAAGAAATATGTAATAACGATACATTTGAAACAAAAGAGAAACTTGTAGTTAAATATAATCATCATAGAAAAGGGTTTATTGGCATTCTGGTATACATTACATAGTACTCAAATGTGATCAATAGTAGGTCTATATTTAACCATATGTGATCGTATATTTAATAAAATACAATAGTGTATCATTACAAACTACTAGCTTATAATATATATATATATATATATATTAATATATATATATATATATATTAATATATATATTTTAATATAATAGCATTAAATTGTATATAGCTAAATTCTCATATATATTTATAATAGTTTGAAAGTGTATGCCATAATGTTAATAGTACAAAATGCTATATTGTGCATTATTGTGAATTATAAGTGCATGGTTCTTAACAATATACTTATTTACTTTTAATAAAATATTTAATAATAAATGATAATTAATAATATCAAAGCCCAAGATACACAGTCACCTATTAAGCCTATGTAAATTGTAATATGTCACTTCACCCAACCTAGTAGGAAATGTGGGTATATATCATAGATATTAATAATATATTAATGTATTTTGTAAATAGAAACCAGATAACATTAATTCTAAACTCACATTATTATTTTATGTATTTATTACAATAGTAATATCAAATATTAATATTATTTAGAAATAGGTGCATTATTAATTTATTAACATTTAATAGGCATATTTCTTGTTATAATAAATTCTATTTTTTATAATAATTATAATTCAATACAAAATAAATGTAAGCAATCAAATTTTTACCACATTTTTATCATAATTTTTATTTTAATAGAAATAAATAAAAACTAAAATATGACTTAAATTATAGAATTTAATAAGCTTTCCAATAATTTTAATTTTATTACAATAGCATCAATATAAAAAATCTCATTAAAAAAATAAATAAATCTAATATTTCCCAAATTATATACCTTATAAATACTTATGCACAAAATTATATATATATTTATATAAATATACATAAAATGTATATAAATTGTGATGTATTCAAACGTTTAATTTGAAAATAATTTTAAATTAATATTAAAGTATTAATAATATATTACACTATTTTAAGTATTTAACATTATACGAATCTAAAAATAATTATTTTATCTAATATTGATTTATAAATAGTAAACATTAAATGTACTAATTTAGTCTTTAGATTAAGTAATTATATATGTGATTGTAAATTATATGACAAATTTAAATAAATTGTATGTAAATAACAAAGAAATGTATAAATATGACCAATTCAAGATGGGCGTGTCTTAATAAATCATTAGACGGCGAATACAATTTCATTGACAATTATTGCTCGACCGTGTATCATGAGTTTTGATAGTATTATAAAATTATAAAAATAACGAAGGTACAAATTTGTAATTTAAATTATAAATTTAAAATGACGTTAATAACAAACGGACGATACCATTAATAGGCGTAACCTGAGGTGAATGAGGTAGCGTAGGAAACTGGGCCCGCTATCGTTATTGTCGACGGGCGTGTATAGGGTGCGCTGGCGTAGGAAGGTCGTGGCAGAGGACGGCATTTCAGAGAGGTCGTACACTATCACAAACATCTTCACCACCATATCGTTAGGGTTGAACAGTGTCTGTTGATAACGGACAGGTCGGGGGGTCATAGTTAATCACTTATTTAGGCATCAATTTAGTTTGAAAATTTAAATACTTATTATGCGGGGGCCGTTAATCTATTAAGGGGTTCGCCATTCATTTTGAAAATTATCCTTAATACATTTTTTATGTTAAAATTATTCATTAATTCATTAAAAAAGTATGTTTCATTAAACTTGGTAAAAACCCTACACAATATGAGAGAGTTGAACAACTGGTGTAATAACATTAAATAGATTATTCAATATTTATAAGGTTTTAAAACTTAAAAAATTATTATATTATGTAAACATTTCTTATTTATTAACAATTTAAATATGATTGGACTCCTATCATCAAACAAACTAGCCAATCAAATCAAAGTATCTTCGCTACTCTTGTTTCCCCTTATTTACATATTATTATATACATTTTTCATATAACACATTATTTCATTTATTAATTACCATTGTATAATAATGATGTAAAATAATAGTAAATTATCAATTGTATATAATGTATTCTATTTGATATTATAGTTATTAGATAAATATATGTATATATATAATAATAATATTTATTGATATATAATATATATTATAATAAATTTAGAATATAATTTTATATATCAAATATATATTAACATAATAATAATATATTTATGTATATTCATTTATCTGTAATTTTATATTTTAATTATTTTAAAATTTATTATTATTACAATTTTATTACAATTTTATAAAATATTTACTTTGTCTTGATTTTTTCAGTATATTTTTTTCTGATACATCCAGCTAATAACGTCCCTATTATTCAATATTGCATATATAATAATCACATTTTCAGAGTTTATAGAAAATAACTAGATCTATAATAATATCATTTTGTTTGTTTGAAAATGATCAGAAAATTATGAATAAATATATAATAAAATTATTAAAACATGTATAAACCTTACAAACTACATAATAAATAAATGGAATATACACCAAATACATGGTAATATATGAATATAATTATGTTTCATTCATATACAACAATTATAGTAAGTGCTACTTGTGAAGGAGAGCTATAAATAACTTACTACCCAATATGCAAGAAATCCCTATCTATTAATATGGTGCTTGTATTAAATCACATTATTAGATACAGAGGGCCTATCCCCTTAATGATTATTTAATAGATTTGATGACAATATAACACTACGAGAATATACACATATTACATAAATATAACTAATATTAGGTTTTATTCCTAGCTCCACATTATTATAATGTTTGTTATTGTTATTTGTTACATTATTTGAATGAGGTGTATTTATTATTTAATATTTATCATTTATATATATATTGTTATTGTTATTTTAATTTCGTGGAGTCCTTTCATCCCATCCAGGAACTTAGATGAAGTTTTCACTTATAACCATATATGGCTCTAATGTCCCTTCGAAGCCGCTCTCATGTTAAGACATCCATGGTTTTAACGAGAGGCGATCATTTATTTATACACAATTATATAAGATCACTTTTAAATATTATTTTAAGACCTATTTTAATGGTTCGGATGAGGCTCGAACCGGCGTACTACTTCTTGTGTATCTGACAACTTAGTCAACTGAGCCACGTAGGCAGTTTATGTATATATATATATAACAAATATTTATAATATGTTATATTAGTATCAAATAATAATCCTATTAAAATAAATGAAATCATTGATTAATACTACATCATGAATGTTTCAGAATCTTTACTCGATACATACACAACGTGGGTATGTAGAGATAGTGGGGGGGAGGCTTGGTGGGGCTTGGTGGGCCTTGCACTATAGCGATGCCTGACCAAATCTAAATATAGCGGGGCACGAACGGGGCTGTTGGATATAGATATTTAAATGTAATAGATTACATCAATATTATTATACAGATTTCATAAACAATATGATTGCAGACAATGCAGACAATGGAGAGATGTCAGATGTCACTAACCAGCTGTATGGTGCCGGACGGGGGTATTTGGTATCCTCGTTTGCCCAAACTTTCCAACGGTATATGGCACTGCATAATGAAATAGCTCAATTAGAGTGCTATTTCTAATATGTCAGCTGCTATATATTGTGCAAACACAATAGATTCTCTTTTTAGTGAGCCAATCATCTATTTGTTGTTGTGATTCTGTCAGTATTTGGATACCACCACCAAATATAGTAGAATCTTTTGTAAGATCAGTTTGGTACAAATATTTACAAAATTATCAATTTAAGTATGTTAATTAATGCTGTATCATGAAATTCTTTAATAACTTGATTTATTATCAATTATTTTATGATTTGATATTTGTATGATTTATTTACTACAAATAATTTATATTATGTAAAATTTGAATATAAATAAAATAATATATATATATATATATAATAGTAGTTATTAATGTGCAGTATATTATGTAGCATATAGCACATTATATAGGTGCATCTGTGAATAATAACTAAATATAACTAAACAATTACAGCATCATGATAACAAGTTATTTAACAGTGTACATTTAATAATATATATATATATTTAATATCTAGTATAGTTTAGGCATAATTAATTTAATTATGGAAATATTATATTACGAGATATATATTTTAGTAAATATATTTAAACAGAATATTTTCGAATTAAATATAAGTAAATGGTATATTAAAAAAAAAAAATTCCATATTATAACATTGATTAATTAAAAATTGTTTTATATATTCATTATATGCTATTCAATCATTTAAAAAAAATACTTCAATTTATATTACATTTTTAGTAGTAATTTAATTTGTCATTAAATTATTGATTATTATATGTATACTATAATGTGTTAAGGACATTATATAAATAGAAGGACACGCTAATGTTTGATATATAGGGATGGAGAAAATAATATGCTAAACAGGAATAGAATAGACAAGGACATAATAATGTGTAGGCTAGCTAGTTGAGATAAGGTCATGCTACTGTGATTAATATGACAAGGTCATACTACTGTGATGCAAACATGACAAGGTCATGCTAATGTGATGCAAATACAACAACAAGACACGACAAGGTCATACTAATGAATGAGAATAACACATAACTAGATGGACATGATAAGTTCATACTAATGTGATGAACCACAACATGAAATGGACATGCGAAGGACACGCCAAATAAATTCTAATGTGGCTAAAGAAAAGCACAATAAAGATGAGAATGAAAAGCACAATAACGATGAGAATAAGAAGGACATAATGATGAGAATAACAAGGACACAACAGCAGTGGATGATGCTGGATGACTAACCAGGTAAGGGGAAGGCGTGTCGTCGTCGTTAAGCGTGTAGAATAAGGCGTTGACGTCGAGGCTGATGTGATTGAAGTTACCGCTAGCACTGAGGTCGGCCTTGAAGCCGTTGATTATGCTCGTAGGCTCGATGCAGCCATTCAGTAGACTCTCCTGGCAGGTGGGGTAGGGTAGGGGTAACGGTGGGGGTAGTAGTGGTTGTAGGGGTGTGAGATAGATAGATGTATGGTTTATTTAAGCACTAAAAATGAAAGTTCATATTTGTGTTTTAACAAAAATAGTCCTACGTAAATAAAAGAGTGATAACTATTGTATAGAGAATAGGAATGTTAGATTTGTCAACAAGTGAACAACAACAATAGCTAATAATACATTCACTAGGGCTCAAAGTTACCGACCTCAAAGCTTCCGAGGAGTCTAGAGGTCAAAGCGGGTGAACTTGAGCTGACCTTCAGTTGACATTCACGCTTGTGTTGTGTGAAGTTCACGCAGGATATCGAGCTGACAGAACGGAACACAGAGAGGTTAATAACCAGGGTTAACTAGAGTTAAGCATACCTACACCCCCGTATTGCACCCACTAATACCTTAAGGTCTTCAGTAGGTAGATATCTAGAATATCTCAATTCGTTGCTATGTCATTAATAATTGAGAATAATAAAATGTGTGAAATCTATGTAATATAGAAATAAAACTATAAATATTTTGTACTATTCTAAAGTATTATGTAACAATACTTTGACAACTATTCAGTATTACAATTTGTTTCACATAAATAGATACAAGTGACATATCTTTGATTCTCACAATCATTGGTGAGGTTTTAATTACTTTTTTGTATATTTATGATTATTATATTTACTTGTACATAGTTTTTATATTCTCACACACTCACACACATACACACACATATATCTAGTTCGTATAATTAAAATATCAGGATGATGCCAAATATTGAACTCGACATGTTTGCTTGTAACATTGCCAGCACATATAGTAGGATTAGTAATACCTATTCAATGACTATCTTATAACTTGGTCATAGATAATATTGTACATTAAGTATTATGAGTTTTTTAATAATTAAGTAATAACATATATTAATTAATTAATAAATATATAATAACAAGGGTGAATGAATGTAAAGGTCGTAGATAACAAGGCTAGTTTATTAATAAATAAATATATACAGGCGATAATATACAATTTACTCACTATCTGGGAATCATTCTAATTGTAGATACACATTGTATGTAGCACATATCACTGAAATAATATCACCCGTTACTACTGCAATGCTATCACCTGCATATCACTAGTGCTTAACATTATTCGTAGTAATGATTGTAGCACATAATTTGTGAAATAATTTAATTATATCCGAAAAAAAAGTGGTGCTTACAATTAATCGCTGTGATATTAAACGGACCAAAGTGCACACTTGATCACACGAGAATAATATAGATGATGTCGCAAGAGAGAGAGAGAGAGAGAGAGATAGAGAGAGACAGAGACAGAGAAAAAGACACTAACTTCTTGATAGCACGACTAGTGTTCAGAGATTCATCGTAATCGAAGCACTGAGAGGTTTTCCTCTTAATAGGAGCCTGTAGTGCGTGTGTGTGGCATTAGTGAGCGATATCTATAAATAGAGATGAGTCGTACGCCACAGCTATTAGTCAGCGATGTTGTTTACCAATGATTATGATGTATGTAGTGCAACTCTACACAACTAATTAGGTCACTAGGTCGTCTGTGAGTTAGTTGTAAGCGAATGAACACAGCCTTCTTTATAAGGCTTAGAAAACTAACACATTATAACTAAATAATTTCATAAATATTTAAATATATATATATACATATATTTAAACATAATTTGATTGATGTATAATAAAAATAAATTGTTTTTATGTATAACAAAATATTAGATACATTAGACATATTAACTTTTCAGTTTAAATAATAATGTTTTCTAATGATTCATGTATTTACTTTACTTATTAATATCAATGTAATTATATAATAATATATTACAATTCAAATAAACTATAGGATATAGAATGAGAGAGAGGAAATACAATGATTTCAGTACATTGACATATGATATAATCTGTTCAGTAATCTATGCATATACAAGGTCATTAACACTGTAGCAATGCATGTAACAATGTATGTGTTGTATTTCTACTACAATAAAGACATTAATTAGTCCATTGCCTGCATAATTTCATAGAAATTAAATATATGAAAAGCAATAAAAATCAACTCAATTATACTATATTTTCCTTGGAAAACAGCAGTTTTACATTGATATGTTCAGTGTGTATTGTTAGAGTGTATCATTTTACTATATTGAAGGTGTATTATAATACAACAATGAATACTATTTCTATATGTAAATGTAATCAGTTAATCATTTAATCCACTACAATAAATGGTCACTTCATGAAATATGGTTATAAAAAAGCAATACAAAAGCAATAATTTTTCATAGAAATAATGTTTTCATTATTATGACCCATTGTGTATTGTGAGTGTAACCCAATGTATTGTTACACATACAGTATAATAGTAGTAGTGGTGGTGGTGTGGTATGGTGGTGGTGGTGTGGTAGTGGTGGTGTGGTGTGGTAGTGGTGTGGTAGTGTGGTGGTGGTGTGAAATCTAACTGGACTTGACTGTAGTGTGACAACTGACTTTAGTGTAGACTTGCATTTCACAATGTTGGATTTCTAAACAAAGGAAGGGTGTGAGGTATTAGGTGTTATCTAGATTTGCCTCACACTAATGTGCTCCTATTTACTACATTATTAATGGTGATAGTGGCTACATTAATATCAACTACATATGCAACTTCTCTACATTGTCTGTATCATCAATATTGCTAATGGACCTATTAAAGTTATACAATAGGCTGATGTAATCTATTTCATACACAACTCAGGGTGGTGGTGATGATGTAAGCTAATTCAAGGTAGTGTCGTATATGTGACACCTGTGACATGCAATACACGAGTACTAACGACCGGTTTCTTAATGTTAAATATATTGCGGATACATTTTGATTTCAGTAAGCTTTCGTGTTTGAATTCTGAGTAAAACTTCACCTCTAAATAGATTTATTGGTAAATATAATGACTATTGATTCAATATTGATGTAGCTTGATTCTAGAACAAAAGCTAAATGAAATAAAAACAGAACATACACATATAGTGTACACGAGTTATTAATCAGAGAGAAAGATGAATTCAAATAAAGATAATGATATTATATGATTGATTATGCCTGTATGTAACTAGGTAGAGTTATTTAGGTATCAATACAAAGTATGCTATAACAATAAGAGTATGCTGTAGAGTTTAGGAGTTAGTGATATACTGTATACACGTTAGCCAAATACTGGGTGTAGGGGTGTAGGGGGTGTAGGGGTGTAGGGATGTAGTATATTATACATACACACATAACGATGAGATTACTTGACAAGATTAAAGTATGCACTGATCAAATAGTAATGTACAGTGCACTACATTAGTAGGAATTTGTAGGCATATAAGATATGATTAGGGAGGAGGGAGGAATAAGGGGCAAGTTGATAGATATGCGGATTAAGAGAAATAAAAGGGGAGGGTAGAGTGAGAGTGAAGGTAGAGGGAGGATAGAGTGAAGGTAGAGGGAGGATATAGTGAAGGTAGAGGGAGGGTAGAGTGAGGGTAGAGTAAGGGTAGAGCGTGATGACATTAACAAACCGGAAGTTTCCGCTATCTCCATCCTAGATAAGTCGTCTATTTCGGTGCAGTCGTTATTGTTATTTAATCTTGAACGCTTCACTGGGCATGTGAACTGGGATATTTGATTGATAGATGGATCTAGGGGCCGCCTCCGTTCATCGGGCAGAGGGGTCAACGACTTAGGGGTCAAATGACAGGCGGATCCGCTCGTTAGGGGCGTGAACAGAGAGTTCGGTGACGCCACCAAAGTGGAAGAGGGCGGAGTCAGTTTTAGCCCCGCCCCCAAAGAGCCATGACGATCGGGAGTAGTTAACGACGTAGAGGTCAATGGTCGCGATAGTCCACCGAGGTAACGAGATACTGCCGCAGCTCCGCGAGTCATCGAGGAAGAGGAGGCTGGCGAAGAGGCTGGAATGCGTACAATGGGGGCGGGAGGCGGGGCTTTAACGAGAGGGGGCGGAATAAAATTAGAGAGGCGAGGGGGCGACGCTGAAAGAGGCGTGGATGGAGGCGTGGCTGGAGGCGTGATGGGTGACGTAGAGGGGGATAGAGACAGGCGTTCACACATGGCGCAGTCGACTACTGGCATATCGTCCCGTCTGGCGATGCTCTCCACGGTGATCTTGAAGGTCTTCTGAGTGGCGCTAGGGGGCGCTGACGGCATGGCGGTCGCTTCGGGGAACTCGTGACGCGTGATCGGCTCACCGAACGACTTCGTGCAGAACTCACCAGGGGGAGATATCCTGCGCGGTGGTGGTGTTAGTGGTGGAGTGTTGGTGAGGTGTGTGGGTATGGCAGGTGGGGTGTATAGTGAAGGCTGGTCAGTGACTGTACTAGTTATCATAATGATCATAGTAGTAGTAGTAGTAGGTGTAATGCAGTAATGTGAATAAAACGTGTGTTTATTGTAATTCTATTTAAAAATGATATATATATTTTTATATATAATATATATATATATATATTATATATATATTATATATATAGAATTACACTAAACAGATATTATTATCACGGTTACACGAATACAACACAAAGCTACAACAGTAACCTATAAGAGATATCGCTAGGCATTTCTTTACTCTTATACTTGCATATCCAGGCACTGAGCTGAGAGAAATGGAGGTAGGACGTCAATGCCTGGTACAGAGATTTACGACAAATGTGTTTTTCACTCCTGTACAATGTTATATATGTATATATATATGTATATTATTGACCTTAAATAGGTATGACATCACGTAATGTGTGATCACATACTAATAAGAGGTATTGATTAAGCACGCAATGTAATCACTACCCATCACACCTCGCCATAACTCGCTCTATTACATAATCGTATCTCTGGTGGCGATAACTTACGCTAAAACACATAGGGTGTTAAGGGTTCAGATTAAGGAATGAAAGAGTGAGTGATCGTGGCTGCTTCAATTGTATGTGAATATCTACGTGCAATCTGTGCGTTGCTCACGTCTCCTGGTAATCGGTGAAGTAAGGCTAGGCATCAGCAACTCTAATGAATATCAGTTATTTTGTACAATTAAAAAACTTAAATCGAGAATAAAAATATTATCTTTAAAACGATATGTATATTATGCGGCGTATCAACGTAAAATATATATCTCGAAAAAATGAATTGTAAATATATATAAATAACGATAATACACTGTATATTATAGAGTTAACTCTCGGTATCTCAGAACTCAAGGGACCAAAGAAATGTGTCTTAGACATCAAGTTTCTGAGATATCAGATTAGCCTTACACGTATTTTATTGGGTACCAAACAAAACTAGCATTTGTAAAAATCTGAGTTATAGATAATCTGAGTTATAGATAATCTGAGTCTGAGATATCAAAATGTTGATGTTTTATAATTAAATAATCATAATAGTGTAATAATTATGTTTAAAAATTAAAAATCTATTATCAATATAGTTATTTATTTAAATGTCCATTTTCAATATGGCACTGTATTGTATACAATAATATAATATGATAAAAAAGAGGTATTCTTCTTCTGTTTTTTTAATAATTTAATTTTAATATTTACTTTATTTTCCATTTATATATCACTTATATATATTATATAACTTGTAATATTTAGTATACTTACGTATATATAAATATATGTATATATATATATATATATATATATATATATACGTATATGTTTTGTATGAATAGTAAATATAATATATTATATACATATATAATATAATAAGTATAAAATATTTTAAATAAAGACCTAATAAATGATTTTCCCTAATTAATTTTATTGCAAATATTTATAATCAAATAACTTCATAATTCTGTTATTGCCATTCTTTTTTTATCAATTAATTTCACAGATTAAACATCTACATACACATCTCATTCAATAATTCTTTAAATCAATTGAAATTGTCAGTAAATATAACATATTTGTGAATACATGTGAATTCTAACATTTTGTTACATTTTGTTTATCCTATATTTATTGGTTAATATATACATATTATGTTTTATTTTTAAAATCAGAATAATATATTGTTATATAATAATATATTGATTTATATGTTAGGAACAAAAATTCAAGGGATTATAGATTTTTATGATATTTTTTATAAATATTGTATAGATTTGAATCAAATCATTTGATAAATAATAATTTATTATATTGTATTAGATGTTATCAACTTTTTAGTCGACTACTTTCTGCGATGCACAAATCTACGGAAAATTCTTGACTGTGGTTCCTACCCTTATTCACCGCACTAGTATGAATGGTTAACTCTCTTGCCCCACTGCCACTAGCCCCACTACCACTAGCCCCACTACCACTAGCCCCAACACCCTAGCCCCACCACCCTAGCCCCACTACCACTAGCCCCACCACCACTAGCTCCACTGCCACTAGCCCCACTACTAGCACCACCACTATTAACCCCAGCCACCCTACCCCCATTGCTTACCTCTTAGGACTGACATTAATGCACCATCTCTCTATCAGTAAGTAACTGCAGCAATGCGTACACCTAGGCTGTAGAATCAGCTCTATACACAGAGCCACCTTGTGATCAAACAGTTTGTGAAGGTGTACCAGGTTACCATCCACAGGGGGGCAATTCTGTGGGGTGTAGTGGGGGGTGTAGTGGTATTATGAATATGAATATTTATTTTTCCTTATAATATAAGAAAGCATATTCAGAAGCCTTAAGTTATATTAAGGCTTAGATTATATTAAGATCTCCTTATAACAAAAATATCAAATATTAATGATATAATAATAATAATAATAGTGCGCATAATAATAATAATACTTATGTGCATACAATAATCATAATATTATAAAAGTGATGCATTTTTAAAATTACATGATATATTAAATACTTAATTTGTATACAAAATTGGTTAAGTGTGAATAGACTGTTATATAATTTTATTTTGATTGGTATTATGTGGTGGTAGTTGGTGTTACGTTAATGGGGAGAAGAGGATTTGTTAATAATAAATAAAAAATAATGTCTAAATAATAAATAAAATCTGATGAATAATTAACAGCAATTCGATTACCGTTCTGTACTTATAAGAGGAGTTAATTAAAGGGAAACCAAATTACAATAGTGATATTGTGACATGTATTATTAATCATGATCATAAGAAATGGCTCACCGACCATTAGTGCAAACACACTAAGGGGTGGTGAGTGATGATAGAGGTTTCAACATGAGTGAGCTTCTGGTTCTAATTTTAGAATCAACTCCTCTGACTCACCATATGATGATGCATACATTGTTACGATGACTCATGCATTGTATTTAAACAGAATGCGGATGAGAATGTAGCGAAACAGAATAATGATGTTAAATTCAAAACATGGCACCCCATCTCTATTCTGTTACAAACGCGTGACCCGTGACCTTACTGAAGGTCGAGCGGTAACGCATGCTAACCTGCTCGATTAGTTGAAGCTTCGTCTTAGCGATCTCGTGACACCACTTCTGATTGGCTAACATCGTGGGGGCGACGGGGCCTTTACCGCCGCCGGCGGGGTTGTTGTTGTTACCGGGGCTAGAGCGGGGTTTAGCTAGCTTACTGGACAACGGCCGACTGGCCAGTATCAACTGACCGAGATCGCAGAAGAACTTCCTGTCGTCCAGGGTGCCAGTGGACAGCACTGTCGGAGAGAGTGTGTGTGTTAGGTAGTGATGATCAGCTGATGGGGGATGGTGAGTCATACACACACGTGAGGGGGTGAGTCATCGGCAACAAGGGAATATATATATGTATGTGAGTGTGTATAATTATATATATATATAATTGTTTAAATATGTATAATAACTATTTGTACATATGTGTGTATATATATATATATACATTAATATATGATGTTTATATACAATGATATAATTTGCGAGCATACTTGAACAGGGTACACAGTGAGTCACAACGAGTCACAGCGAGTGACACATCACTACTGGTATGCAACTGGTAGTAACAATGTCGTAGTCACTGGTGGTGGCTGGTTTGTATCACTACGTACGTCATGCTAAACATCCTAATAGTTCATTATAAACATGTTTATTTTCACTACATATGATATAGGATATGTAACGTGATAAAGCATGAATCACTTGGTATATATATCTACTAGTGTTGTAAATGAACTCACTTTTTGAAGTAGTGATACTTGTTCGAACTCACTTTTTGAAGTATCGAACTTGTTCGAACAAAATTGTTATATAATTTTTCGAAAATAATTTTCAAAGTATAGATGCTTGTATATATAAATTACGCCAAGCATTTTGATAGAGCCGTTTGGGTAAATGATGCCTACCCGAGATTTTTAATCTACAAGCAAAAAACGAACCAAAAGACTATTACGTAATGGGCTCAAACCAAATTGAGACTCTTACTAGATATAACCGAGCACAAACGATGCTTTTTATGTTACATTTTAATCATAATTTTATTTATTTATTATAGATATAAATATTAATCTATATATATCTAACATATCTATGTATGCAGATGCTGCTTTCACGGTTGCTGCTCCGAAATACTGGAATAGTCTTCCCGATGAATTACGCACCATGTCATCATTTATGAGTTTTAAATGTCGACTACATACATATATGGTATCATTATAATGTCTTCTTTTTAAATTTATTATTATTTGCGTAACTATTTATTTGTTTTATTATTTCAACTTGACGCACATAAACGTCCATCGTTTTCTGAGTCAATAAACCTTTCTATTATTATTATTATAATCTGTGTATAAATAAATGTTATTAATTCCATAGGTGGCTAATTTATGTTTTTATTATTTTTAGTTTTTTAATATATAATATCTAAAACCATGCTTTGGGTAACTGAGACTAAGATGCATGAATGCTTTGGGTAACTGAGACTAAGATGCATGAATGCTTTGGATAACTGAGACTAAGATGCATGAATGCTTTAGATAACTGAGACTAAGATGCATGAATGCTTTAGATAACTGAGACTAAGATGCATGAGTGCTTTAGATAACTGAGACTAAGATGCATGAATGCTTTAGATAACTGAGACTAAGATGCATGAATGCTTAAGATAACTGAGACCGAGACTGCCCCGATACTTTGGGTAACTTAAATTAATTATATTATCAAACATATGATCGCAAGTTTGATAATTGCATAAAAAGTTAGACTTACGAAAGTTCGATATTTGAATTCAAAGTTCGAAGTTAGAAAGTCATAGCGTTACAAATTTGAAAAGTTTGATACTGTTCGATACTTGTTCGAACTGTCCGAGTTAATTTACAGCACTAATATATACACACAAGAAATGACTCACACCATAAGCAATACATAATATTAAAACTTGCACTTCCTTAGTCATCATGTCCTAGGACATTTCACAAAGGAGGACATGCCCTAGGAACTATTGCACAGGAAATGTTAAACATAGACAGTCTAGGTTGAACAAGTACCATCAACGATCTATAAATAGAATATATAACATAACAACAAAGTTGTTAACTACATAGTCAAGAATATTTAATCTATATTTAGTATATATATATATATATGTATATATATATATATATATAAATAAATATATATGTGTATTTGTGTATATAAGTGTATACATGTGGTTATATAAAAAGCAAAGACATTTATTTGTATATATATATATATATATGTACATCAATATATAGATATCAGTACTTAGCTACTGCTACTACTACTACTACCACTACCACTACCACTACCACTACCACTACCACTACCACTACCACCACTACCACTACCACCACTACCACTACCACTACCACTACCACTACCACTACCACTACCACTACCACTACCACTACTACTACTACTACTACTACTACTACTACTACTACTACTACTACTACTACTACTACTACTACCACTACCACTACCACTACCACTACCACTACCACTACCACCACTACCACTACCACTACCACTACCACTACCACTACCACTACCACTACCACTACCACTACTACTACTACTACTACTACTACTACTACTACTACTACTACTACCACTACCACTACTACTACTACTACTACTACTACTACTACTACTACTACTACTACTACTACTACCACTACCACTACCACTACCATAGCCCACTGTAGATAATAATTCACAACATACAATACATACAACATAAAGAACATGGTAGCATTAGAGTTTGCTAGCTATTATAATGTTGCATGTGTATATATGTGTGTGTATGTGTATGTATATGTATGTGTGTGTATGTGTGTGTATGTTTATGTTGTGTATGTGTGTGTATGTGTGTATATGTGTGTGTGTGTATGTATGTGTATGTGTGTGTGTGTGTATGTGTGTGTATGTGTGTGTATATGTGTATGTGTATGTGTGTGTGTATGGTTATAGTGGTACATGTGATTGCATGCTTGCACTAACAGTGAACACTTACAACACATGCATAATGGTAAAAAGGGAGAGGCTTGAGTAATGTTAGCACTGACTATTAGGGGGTTGAGTCACTTCGTCCGCTAGTTATTTCGTCCACAAAATGTAGTCACTTCGTCCGAAACAAATGGTTATTTTTAGGACAAAGTGACTACGTTCTGCTGACGAAGTGACTCTATTACGATATTAGTACGACCACGCCCCCCTCTCTCTCTCTACCACGCCCCCCTCTCTCTCTACCACGCCCCCCTCTCTCTCTCTACCACGCCCCCCTCTCTCTCTACCACGCCCCTCTCTCTATACAGCCCACAGGTGCGCTCGTGCGTAGTATCGTGTGTACGTAGTGCTAATGTGTGAGTGTGTGCGTATGTGTAGAACACACACTGTAGGTGTGTGTGTGCAACACTAGCTAGGTCACTAGGTCAGTACGCGTGTAACCTGTAAAGGTCATAAGGTCACATGTAAGAAAGTGGTAAGCCTAAGTTAAGGTCATTGCGTCATAGTCAACGCACACTAAGGGCTCGCTTACGTAACGTGTAGCTATGATGTCATCATCGTGCGCGCACACACACACACGCATACACACACAAATCTAAATATAGAATACATATGTATACTTTATAGAAAACTTATAAATAGGTTGTTTGTTAAGGGGGCTCAGGTAATCTATTAATAGACACGTTATCAATGCGTATACATCAGTGAGAGTGATCGGACAGATTATGTATATAGGTGCATGTGTAGGTGCGTGTGTAGGTGCGTGTGTAGGTGCGTGTTTAGGTGCGGGTGTTATCAATAGTGTGCGTACACGTGAATAATTAGCACTCCTAATTACTAGGTATTCTAACGTTTGCACCCACAATTAGCATAGTTCATTGACAATAAGCACTCTCTTAACCGCACACTATGTGTCACACACTGTGGCGAATGTTCATAACAAATATGTGCGTGTGTGTGTGTGCGTCATACAACTACCAACACTCTCACACATGCCCACACCATCGATATAAAGAAAGTGGATAAGCAATTGAATG
Source organism: Osedax fenrisi (assembly GCA_964019155.1). Lineage (NCBI taxonomy): Eukaryota > Metazoa > Annelida > Polychaeta > Sabellida > Siboglinidae > Osedax > Osedax fenrisi. The sequence goes on from OZ025239.1 coordinate 80,835,298, forward strand.
TAGTGTATGGCACTATCCGCTACGAGCGCTGCAGTCGAAACCCACTATATGGCCCACTACTTTTTATTTATAATAATATGTATTTATCATATATATATTGATAATCACTACCAATTTTAATGTACTATCTATACTAAAAATAAAATTATATTTTTAAAATACATAATATCAACATTCCTCGTAATTTTGTGTATTTAAATTGAAGTTTTAATACTATTTTATTGATTTTATTGATATTTATAATTTAAATCCATTGAAATAGATAGAAGTCACTTCAATCTATTTCGACGAAAAGACTACTGTTTCAATATTTGACATATATAATATGACTAATATCCAATCAAAATCACTGATACCATTTTGTTAATTTATCGATAAAAGTGTCATTCACGTGTCTATCTTTTACATGCATTGCGTGCGTCAATTGCTTATCCACTTTCTTTATATCGATGGCCCACACATACCCACACACATGCCCACACATGCCCACACATACATACACATGCATACACACACCATCGATATAAAGAAATAAATATTTCTTTATATCGATGACATACACACACTTACCCACAAAAACATATATCTATACAAATGTGAGATAGAGAGAGAAAAAGAGGGAGAGATATATAGAGAGATAGATAGGGGATAAAGTGAGATGTGGGAATTGAGATAGGCAATCTATAACATCATTTTCCTAGAAATGCTATATCCATCATATTATATCCCACTCCCCTCTATAACTGTCGCTGTCTTACTAGTAGTGGTCATTAGCCAATCAGGATCGTCACGTGACTCGTGGGTGTTCAAGGCGGCATCCTATTGGTGTGTGTGTATGTGCGTGTGTGTGTGCGTGTATCAGGTATAGCAGTAATGTCGCCAAGGTCACACACACACACCTATAGGTATACATATAGCACGCGGGTACAGACATACACACACGCGCGCATACATACCGGATGTAGCTGGTGCTGCCATGCGGTGGCTGTGGTGGTAGCTGTACAGAGAGAAACACCACTACTTCCGGTAGAACCGCACCGAGGTAGTGGTCAGTGGTGTGCGGCTGTGCGTTACTAGTGGAGCGCGCACACTCAGACAGACATACAGAGAGAGAACGTTGGTAATGAGAGAGAGAGAAACGCTAGCTCGGTGTGTAGAGAGAGAGCGGTGCGTGTGTATAAGGTGAGAGCGAGCGAGCGATAATGCAGCAGTGACCTCAATATTACATATATATAGGTTATTAATATAGGTTATATTTAGGTTATATTTATGTTATTAGCATAGTGGCTAACGTGTACACACAGGCGAAATGTTGGTCAAATGTGAACCATTGGTAGTGTGTGCTACTTCGTTCGTAATGGTATCGCATGGTATACACACACGCACACACACATACACACACGCGCGCACATGTAAGCGTAAACCAATATACTTACATAAGCTTTATTTGTTTGAAGCAGTTTATGCGAGCTATAATGAGGTCAGTGACTAGTAGCGGATTTAGAGGACGTTTGAAGGTTATCGCGGAAATAATGGAGCATAGTTTGTGGGGGTTCCCTGTATGCGTCAATAGAGCCATACAGACACCCATACTTATTACTAGAGTGGGGAGATAGGGTGGTGGTGGGGTGGTTAGGAGGGGAGTATTCACATATGATCTATATAACTCGACATAGGCTATATAATTCGTTATATAAAATACAATAAGCAAAACAATTCTGACTTACGCGTATATTGATGACGTTTATTATTTAATTATATAAGAGTACCTTATTTCCTAGGTTTTTTTAATATATTTTCCAGGTAAATTTAAATCTAAGTTAATTTCTTATTAATATATAATGAACATTATTAATCCATGAAAATATAATTATTTTTTAAAAATTAATTTTTAAACATAAATTTATATAAAAATAAAATTCATTTTCATTACATTTTTTTTATATATAGTTTTTGAAAACTCTTTGAAATGGGTACATTTAATTATATTATTTAATCTATTATATTGAAATATAAAATCAAACAATTTAAAAAATGTTTATAAAATTTTTTTTAATATATAAAAAATACAAAAAAATGTTAATTCTGGGTATATAATATATGTATATATATACTATATATATTATATAGAGTATACTCTATATGGATTTAAGGAAAACAATATTATTTTGAAAAATCATATTTTGAATATCCTAAATTATCGGATTTCTATCAAATTAAATGTAATTTCCAGGAAAAATTATTAAAATGATAACATTTATTGAAATATATCATACAAATAATGCAATATATGAATGACATACAAATAATTACTAAATGACGTAATCAATACGCATCTTTTGTCAGCGCTTTTTGTTATATTGAATTTCGAATGCATTTAAAAAGAGGCGTGGAAAACAATCTACTAATTGTTGCGCAATCTACTAATTGTTATGCAATCAGGTAGTGGTATATCACGGTAGTACGGACTTGTTCTAATTAACGACCTATTTAATGTAGACTCGACGCTATAGGGGGCGTGTTAGCTAAGTAGGCTAACTTGATCACGTGATACAATGTTACGTAATAGCGTATATGTGTGTGTTACGTCATAGTGGACGGTAACGTGGTGTACAATAGCTGGTGTGTATATACAGTGTACAATAGCTGGTGTTTCGATGTATTCAACGTATCGTAAACAGCAGGATCGATTATATGGGTGTGCCATGTGTGCGAGGTGTGCGGTTGAGTGTAATGAGGTGTGGTGTGGTGCGAGTGTACGTGATGCTATTGTAATGCGAAGTTGTGTGCTGATATGTGTTGTGCGTTTGCGTAAGTGTGTGTGTATGTGTGTGTGTGTGGGTGTGTGCGTGTGTGTATCTGGTGTGAAGTGAGGATGTAGTGAGCGTAATAAACAATATTAATGTATCCCTTGATACATATAAATACACATATACACACACACATATATATATATATATATATATATATATATATATATATGTGTATTCGTGTGTAATATACGTGAACATCACAAGCGCACACACACACAATCGCACTATAGTGTTGCTACGTCGTATAATGAGGCGTTACGTTGCGCGCGAAGGAAATGCTAAGGACATGTCCTCAGAACATCGTTATCTAGGCTATGTCCTCGGTATGTCCTCGATGTTGCATAACATTAACGCACGACGCGGTATTCGAGTGATTTACGATGTCCGACTAACAATGACCGCGACTGAACCATCTACTGGAGCCGTTGTTATTGTTATCTACTGTTAACCCTGGCTGTTATTGTTGATGGGTTTATCTTCAAAAGTGGGCCGTTAATAGGTTCTTTTTCGTTCCTTTCTACATTTAGAAGTTTGCTCGTATTCCATACTTTTGTTGTATTGTTCTAATAATAGTTGTATGAGTAATGTCGACGATTTTAAATATACACATATTTATATCTGTTATATAGAGAAACCAATTATTTATAGGTTTTTCATTGTTATCAAGTATATGATGATGATGACGACATCATGCGGTGTGGTGCTGTAACTAAAGATTGTTATGTAATAGCCTAATACGTCATGGCTGCATTGCGTAACGGATGAACGTTATGTAATAGGTCAGCACAGAGACTGTGTAGATAGGAGCTTTTAACTGTATCTATGTGTGTGCGTATGTGTGTGTGCGTATGTGCGTGCGTATGTGTGTGCGTGTGTGTGTGCGTATTCATGAGCGTGAGTTCAGGGTTTTTATACACGCACAATGTGCCGCACACGTATATCACACCCAGTACACAGGATACACACCATCGATATACAGTTACGCCCATATAGTGGCGTGGTTAAACTACTTATAGGGAAACAGGGGCTATATCTATGTTACTCAATCAATCGTGTGTATTTCTAGTGGTAAACATACTATAGCTGTAGCTTAGCCAGGGGGGATCGATTTAAGTGCACACATATTAAACATATACATAGTAGTATATAATTAATAGATATATATATATATCCGGATATATATTATGAAAGGTTATTAATTTGAATTTGATTTTCAAAATCCACCAATGAATAGGTCGTAACTACTACAATGAGCATTGTACACACAGTGTACATTGTACACACTATCACGGCCTCCTATAGCGTCTAGCATATAGAATGCCTTGCCAATGAGATGTATCACACGACACTTAGAACAACCTATATACGCACATATATGGTATAGCGAACTGAGCCACGTTTAATGTACTACTATTGTTATTAATGCATTGTTCTATTGTTTAATGTGCACGTTGTGGTCAGTGATGTGATGTAGACTATAGAGTGCATACTATTAATGACCGCTTAGAAATATGCCTTTCACTTAATGTATTATAATATATATATATATATATATGTATATATAATATATATTATATATATATATATATATATATATATATATAACTAAAAATAGCTATATATAATAACAAACAAAATGTGTATTATTTATAAAGTGTAAAAATAACTGTTGTAAATTAAAACCAAATATATAGTTATATATAGAGTATTATCGTAGAATATTTACATTCTATAAATAAATATAATCTGTAAAGATAAACTATATATTGACCAGTACTGGTGTTGTTAATGGTAAAGATAACAGCGCTGCAGCGTGGTCACTAGTGTCACCCTAGTGGTAAGTGTGCACAATCTAGTGGTCAGTGTGCACAATCTAGTGGTCAGTGTGCACAATCTAGTGGTCAGTGTGCACAATCTAGTGGTCAGTGTGCACAATCTAGTGGTCAGTGTGCACAATCTAGTGGTCAGTGTGCACAATCTATGGAAAATTCCAGAGAACACACCAACATCTTATGTGCCCTGAGTTATTAGTGTTGTGTGGCCTCGCATGGCTTAGGACAGTCACGTGATTGGCTTAGGACAGTCACGTGACAGGATTAGGGCAGTCACGTGATTGGCTTAGGGCAGTCACGTGACAGGCTAATGATAGCCACGTGACATGCTTAGGACAGTCACGTGGTGTTTATCTAGGTAATCGTAGACGTACTGAGCATAAGGACAGCACATGCATTGCGTAGCGGTATGCCATCAGAGCTATGACGTCACGGGTATTACATCACGGGTATTACATCACGGGTGTGTTGTTCTGGGAATGCACTGAAACATGATCACTGTGCATGCTGTGATGTGTATATCATACTAGAGACAACAACAACACAGACAATGCGCTGTTACTAATGGTGATGGGGGGGGGCTGAGTAAGGGCTAGTATTGGGGCTAGGAGTGGGGTTAGTAGTGGGGTTAGGAGTGGTTATGGGGGGAGGGGATATGGTTGCATTTCAATATAGAGATGTTATCATGTGTGTGTGTGTGTGTGTGTGTGTGTGTGTGTGTGTGTGTGTGTGTGTGTGTGTGTGTGTGTGTGTGTGTGTGTGTGTGTGTGTGTGTATTACTAATCAGTGAGTAACAAGCACACAATGAAATATAATGCTATAAGGCTAAGGTTAAGGTTAAGGCTGGGAAATGTTACCCAATGTTAAAATGATAATTACATAATAGTGCTTCAGTCAACTAATTCATTACATTATAAAGATATTCATACTCAATCTACAAACATACACACACACATACACACAAACACACACACAACTTTAAAAATGTAACAACTGCATGTGTGGCTCAGTGGCTAAGGCGTCAGACACACAAGCAGTAGGACACGGGTTCGAGCCTCGTCCGGACCATTAATTAATTTTATAAAATGGGTCTTAAAATATTATTTAGAAGTGATCTTATATAATTGTGTATAAATAAATGATCTCGTTAAAATCATTGATGCCTTAACATGAGAGCGGCTTCGAAGGGACATTAGAACCATATATGGTTATAAGTGAAAACTTCATCTAAGTTCCTGGATGGGATGAAAGGACTCCACCAAATAAAAATAACAATAACACACACACAAACACACAAACACACACACACAAACACACAAACACACAAACACACACACACACACAATGTATAATATAATCTAATGTATTCTATTTAAATATTTAAACATATAAATCCGGATATAAATGATTATGAAAACCTAAATTACTAAAATGGATATAACTAATGAAATTAACATAAAATATTGTATTACATTTTAATGGTACAATAAAAACTACATTACAAATATGAAATAATTATATCCATAACAAATCTAGCTTCTAATATAATATATATATAATATTATATATATATATATAATATTATATATATATATAATCTATAATAACATTATTATTACATTTCACATATAAACACTGATTAGAAACGATAAGGTTCTAGAACAATTAATACAGAGTTCATATTGTTGCTACATTTACAGAGATCGGCTCAAATACATATTTGTATTTGTATTGAAATACATTGATTCAATGTTTTTTGTATTTGTATTTTATCAATTACTGCAGAAATTTTTTTAATTAAAAAATATAAACATTTAATTATAGAATTAAATAGAAAAAAATAGAAAAAATATTTTATAAATAATATATATAGTAAGAAAATTTATTTTGTAAATATAATTTATTTCCTAAAATATTTTGTATAGGAAATATTTTATGTTTAATTAATAATAATAATATACTAATTTATTGAATAAAAATGTAATACCAATATAATGTAAAATTTGACACCATTCCAGTATATTTGTAATCATTTCATAAATGAATGCGTATTGATTTACCTATTTCCTGTTTTATAGGTAATATAGGGAAATATATATGTCTACACATTTAATTCAATTACACTATTTCATTGATTTATAAAAAATATTTCTATGAGAAAAAATATAATAATGTAATAATATGTATCTAATGTAATGTATCTAATTACAAATTAAACTGTATACATATGTATATATATATATATATATATATATATATATATATATATATATATATATGTAATATTTATACACTTTAATTTGTGATGTAAAAAATGTATTACCTGGTTTCAATGATACTGTATAGTAGATAGAATTATGATATATAATCTATATTTTCGAACATATTATCATTGAGCATATGGTATCGCATGATGTACAGTGTACATTGTACACTGTACAAGTGATGTACATGTATATAGGATGCTGTATATCATTAGAATATATCTCATGAATATAGATTCATGCTAAGACTATAATTATTGAAACAAGCTCTTATTGTATGTATTGAATACAGTGAAGGTCGTTTAGAAGTCAATAGTAAATGAATAGAACTATATTGATGCTAACTTATAGTATGTTTTAATATGTTACGTTACGTTACTATCCCATAATTCAAAATACATCTACTATGTAATAGATATTTCAAATATTATACTAACAAATGATTTTATATTTTCATTGGCTTGTATTAAAAAATTAGAAAATAAACGTATATTAGTCAATTTGGTCTGGTGAATTTAATCCCAGAAAATATTATTCCGTATGGCATTTTTTATATATGATCATTACTTAAAATCATTAATTAAATTTTGTAATTTACAATGTACATGTATGTTTTAAATTATATCAGTTACTAGGTTAATTAGGATTGATTATCTTTTAAATATAAATAAACTAAAAGTTATGTATAGTATAGCACATATAATATCAAATTTATTGAATTATTAAAGTATATTTATTTTTTTAAATACATTTTTTTTAAATGAAATTAATAAATAAAAATTAATATACAAAAGAAATATTTCTGTGGCTTTTTTAATGGATTCATTAATTAATTAAAATAAATAAAATTATATCACTAATAGCCTAGGATAAATAGTTTAATTAAGGATTTAAAAAAAAAGAATATATATTTGTTTGTGAACTAATTATATCAAGCTTAGTGGAAATATGTTTCAGCAGACATATGCTGCCAAACCAAGAGATCTATAATACCATGTGGTTGTATTCTAGAGGGTTCTATTATTATAATTGAGGATATATATATTTGTATTGATAATATCAATTTGATATAATGATTTAGGATATTTTTATTTTTATTTAATTTTGTAATTTTATATTCTTAATAAATAATGCTATGATCACATATTAAATACGCATGTATTTAAACACATTTTGTTAGTATATATTTAATCACTTACATCACAAATAAATTACAACAGAAAGTATTATTATCTTATGATATTATTAATAAATTAACTAAAATTAAATTGAAATAATAATAATAATAGCAATGACAGGACATCTGCTAATGTAAATCCTGTGAAACTTTTATGTTACGCTTGAATGATTCTATCATGTTGCATTATGGCCAGCGGGTTGGGGTAAATATTTAAATTAAATATACAAATAAAATCAAAAACTCTTTTTTAATTAATGATTTCAATATTAAAATTTTAATATAATTTAATATGCATTATATTATTTAGAATGTCGACATCAATAATATAGAAATACATATTTCAATTCAAACATAATTTATAAATAAATTCGTATTTTTAATAAAATATTTATAAAAATAAATATTTCAGATATATTTGAAATTATTGAAAAATAATTAAATATACAGAATACAGAGTACTTAAGGGTGCAAGCTGGATTTGGGGATTACCACGTTAATTCTAGCTCTAGCTAAAATTCTAAGGATACAAAACTAATAAAGATAATGAAGTAATTTGTTGTGTATTCAATAGATATTATCCTACTTCATAATATTATTGGCATTTTATAAATATAATTTATTTAAAATTATGTAAAAAAAATAGTTTAAATATTTTTTTATTATAAATGTGAAGTTTATTATAATTTATTTTAATATTATAAAGTATAATACAATATCCTCCATAATATATATATATATATATATTACATGTTATTTAAAAATTTAAAATTTATACAGTAAAAATATCATATAATAATATTAATTATCAAAGAAGTAGTAGGCATTTACGTATGCTTACTAAGTGCAAAAAGTAAAAACTTGAGAAAATTACATTAAAAGTTTTTTTTAAATAAATAGTCTTGTCAATTTCATATGATTTTTAATTCGAGTAATCTCGTAAAACACTTTATATTGATAGAAATACTCAAAAATAATTTAAAATATTTTATAATGTGATAAATAAAATACTAAACATGGATAATACGTAATAAAAAAAATATTTAATTTAAATATTATAGATATTTTAATGTCAGCTTGCACCCTTAAAGTCACCATTGAAGAAATAGTCATTTTGAATAGTAATTAAAATAAATGAAACTCTACATCACAGAATAGAGCTATAGTGTGAACAACCACAACTCACAATAATAATATATAATTAATTAATTCATACTAAAAAATTTTATTTTATACATATTCATATGTATGTGTGTATGTGTATATGTATGTGTGTATATGTATGTGTGTATGTGTGTATGTATGTGTGTATATGTATGTATATATGTATGTGTGTATGCGTCTTAGAATCATGAGAATGCATGAATAAATTTCAAAAATTTAAACGACTTCCGATTAATTAGGATGATGGGAGCAATAAGGGTGGGCTTATTTGTTACTACCTCCTTATCTGCATTTAGAGATAAACGTGGTAAATGGGAAATAAGAGTTTGAAGTTAGCGAATATTGTAGATGTGAAAACACCTGTCATGAATATTATGATTGAACTATTTTTCTAAAATCATTAATTAAAATGATAGAGGTTTAATTTTAGAGATTGAATACAAAATAATGTTATATGATTAAATTGAGTAATTATATAAATATTACATTTAGGAGAACAATACAATACAATAACAATGTATAACAATATATATATATATATATATATATATATATATATATATATATATATATATATATATAAATATAGAATGTAATATAAGTATTTTGAAGTCATACTTGACAAATTTAATTTGTTGTCAAATTCTATATAAAATATTGTATTAATTATCTATTATTCCAGAATAATTAGTCTGTTAAATTGAATGTGTTTACTATAAATATACATTGTATAATATACAGTGTATATTCATTTATGTAATATTAATATAATCATATTTAATATATTAAGTATGAGATTTAGAAGTAATAGTAATAATAAGTAGTAATTAGAGTTAGCTCATATTTAGTTTAATTATATATTTAATAAGTAATTCTCAAGGACTGACATGTGTTTAGGTGTAGGTTTAGGTGTAGGTTTAGATTTGAATGTTATTTAGTATTTATTACCATCAGTAGGATTATTATGCATCATGTGATAAACATGTGATAAACAGTGGTAGATGCAGTAATGTATTATTAGCTAATATCAAAAAGACAAAGTCTTTTATGAAATCCATGGGTGCTGAAAACCACTAGGCCAAAAAAGTAATCAACATAAAATTACTAATATTTAAATACAATTATCATACAACACACACACACAAATACATATTATGTAACACGGTATTTATACAGTAATATTTGTTAATGATAGATTTAATATATACCAACCATATATATATAGAGTATACTAAATTGTATGATAAAATATTTAATAAAATCTGCATGCAAATAAATGTAAATAGGCCTACTACTAAATCATGAAAATGTAGTGTTATATATAGAAGTATAAATTGATTAAGATACATTTGCTTTGAACAATAAAGATTAAAATTCACGGATGGTACCCGTCTAATATGTGTATATATATGTGTATATATATATATATATATATATATATATAAATGTTGCAAATACTACATTTGTTGATATATTAGTATGCTTTATGAACATATTTTAACTATTAAACGGACCAAGTTTTGTCACAAATCTAAATATTTGTACGCATACTGTGAAAGTATATATATAGCCTATATGGTATATATAAGCTATATGGTATATATGATGTAGAATTCACATAAATCATAGATTAGAGATCTATTTGTACACATTGCATTATTTACTCTCATGACGTATTTAGTTTATAATCTTAAGCTAAGAAATTCAATCACATGGGCAGTTGTTAGTAAACTCTGAATGCTGATGAATGCAACATAATCCATATGGTAGGAATAGTTATACACTTAGCGAGGTACATGTATACTTATAGCCAGTATTCGGTATGCCATACATTGAATTAACTGTAGCATCTCAACAGGGATACATATTCACAAACAGGGTACAATGTATTTGTACAGTAGGAGAGCCCGTTTTGGTAACTTTTTTAGTTCCCTTCATATAAAAGTGCCATCTCGCTCGGAATAACTCCTGTTAATCATTCCAGATATAATAAAAAAAAAATAATTGAAAAATGATAAAAATTCAGAAAGCGCAACCATATTCAAAAATAGATAGGAATTTACATTACAAATTTATGAAAAAATTTAAATTACAGATATATGAAAGAAAAAATTATTTGCAAGTAAAAATTGCCTTTTAGCATATGTAGTATATAAAAACCTCCTTAAATAAATATTACAACATTTTTTTTTTAAATAATTAAATCCATACACGGAAATTTTAATTTAATTTTTAAATTTTTTCTAAATCGAAAAAAAAAATTATCAATTGAATAATAAAAAATAAAAAATTATATTATATGTCTATCATCATTATATGAATATAAAATTATAAGTATTGATATAAAAATAGCATATATTTATTCAAAAAATAACTTTTATTGCACATTTTAACAAAAAATAAATTTTGGGGTAAACTAGTCGTAAAATATTTGTTATTAGAAAAATAAATATTTTTTTTTTATTATACCTCGTAGATATAAATTATAGGCTCACAACAAAGTTTGATCCTTAATTAAAATAATTTATCAAAAAAATAGTCGAATAAATTACATTAATTAAAAAATTAAAAAAATTAAATTAATTAAAAAATAAAAAAAATTAAATTAATTTTAAATTTTTAAATAATTTGTTAGTTTATTAATATTATAATATATTTATACATGTATTTGCCAAATATTTTATTTTTATGACAACGCACACTTGCACAAATATATAAAATACATAAGAAAATGTTCTATTAATAGAAATTTACATTGTAAAATTAATGCAAATATTTCTTCATTAAAGTGCTTTCGTTTTACCAATATTAAATATTTGTTGATGAAACTTCATAAATATGTTTAATATGACATTTATGATATACTGTGAGCGAGATAGCAAAACTTTAAAAACTATACTACCCTAGTACACATTGTGCATTGTGCATACATCATCTGGTTAACAGTGGCTTACTATTTTGTTATTTCCAAGCAAATCTTATATAAGAATATCATACGGTTTAAATATTATATATAGATTATAACTATGACAAATCGTAAATACGGATTCAATGGTGAAATAGATAATGTATCAGCCTCCCATGAATGATGCCACACCCATACCAATGATCTTGGATTTATATTAAATAAATATTGTCTTTGAAAATCATAGAATAAAAAAAATGTCAAAGGTATGTACAAGTATGTACGAAATGTTAATGATTTCTCCTTGCGAGATTCTCCTTGCGAGACATCCTGACATGAACTGTTACTATAGCAGAGTGTCCCTGTGTACTATACAAGTATTTTGCCTGAACAGAAGTGCCTGGACAGCAGTGGCACGATAAATAAACACACTGACATGAACTTCCTAACGTTGCAAGTGCAAACAAATTATTATTATTCATGTAAATATTTATATATTAAATACATTTTAAATATATTCTACAAATACAGATTGTGTACTGGTTACAATTTAATACGGATACATGAAATCGATACATTTCAATTCATTTTAACAATATAATGGCATACCTAAACGATATTTAGAATGCATTTATTATTGATTTTAATCATGTACGGAAAAAACTAATAAAATATAAAATGAGTTATAATAAAGAATAATAATGCTAGTAACGATATATTCATATACGCATGTATAAATCATACTGGCTTTAACTATAGTTATATAATAATATATGTTAATATGTAAACACACTAACTTTGCATAGGAGAATTGGTAGGTTTGCTTGCTTGCATCATTTTAGCGAGCATAAGAGAGTGAGTCATTCATCTGTGATATTACTGCAAAGAAGTAGGTCTTATAAACTATTTATATTTAAGGAATCGAGTATATAAGATGTTCATAAACCTGCATGTATTCCATAGGTTGAAATAGTATACTCCTTAAATGAATTGTATATTGATATGAAATAGATGTTAACGTATTGAACAATATTGGTAATGTATAGTGTATACGGGTACCGGTAAACTAGGACCAGGTAAATTGGGACCACTTTTGTAATAAAATTCGAACAACTTTGTATAAGATACGGCCCATTTTAAAATAACTATATATACTTATATAATAAGGGTTAAAGCATAAAAGTGGTCCGAGTTTATTTCAAAAGTGGTCCCAGTTTACTGGTATTCGTGTACACTAGTGTTTACATTGGGTTACGGTGTAGAGTTAATGATAACTGTTATCTCTTTACATGTAACATATTTTAATAGGAATATCTGCGCATCAGTAAATTAATGAAAAAAAATCATATCATAGATTATTTCAATACTATTTTATATTTAATTGATTAGATTAATATGTTATTATAATACATTAAAAATACATATTTTATATATATATATGTGTATGTTTTAAATAAATACTATAGATAAATATTAATTATGAAATATACAATTACATTCAAACAATACAATCATTAGCCCAGTATTTGTGGGAATCCAATAATTATAATGAAATATCACATTACTTGACTTTAACCATCATAGATTTATATGTTACCATTAAACTATAAATATATGTTAAACATACACTTTAAATACTATATGTGTACATATAATTAGTAACAATTAATATAAGAATTTATTTATAAATGTCCTATACATATAATTTTTAATATTATATTATAATATTATAATATTATATATAAATATCATTTCATTGTAATGTACATATATATATATATATATATATATATATATATAATAATAGGCGTATATAAACATATAAACTTGCTGCATAATTACTCTTACAGTAACTTACTGTTGTCGTACTGAGTAATCGTGTTAATAGATTGAATATCTCTTAAGTAAGACTACTCAGTAGTATACTCAGTATATTGTATACAGTATAATACTGTATTTACATTTATAAATAAAGAACCTGTTATAAAGTTAATTAACTAGGTTAATATAAAAATACGTAATTATTTTATATATATATATATTATTTTAAAGAGCATATAATATATGAATACTGTTACAGTCTTACTGTTACAGTATATTTATATATATCCGAATATTTTAAAATCTATATTTTTTTACTCAAATCTGTAAAATCTTTTAGTTGCGATAATCATAACCATAATATTATTGTATTATTATAATACTTATATAGTATTTGATATAGTCATTAGTATTGTATGATTAATTATTAGTTGCATTATATGTAATACAAATAATAGTTCAACAATTAAAAAGAGTGACAAATAATTAAACAAGAATTTTTTTTTTTGTAAAATATTTTATAAATTATTATGCAGCTGAATACATTCCTTATAACACATTTTCAATAATGCTATATTGATTATCTGTATATATAAAATAGTTCTGAATTATAATATTACATAATATAATCTATGCAAATAATAAACATCAATATATAATAATGAATGATTATGTTATCATGCAAACATGATGTTCGATGCAATATTGTTAAAAAGTTTGTTGATATTTGATATTAAAATTTTATAAATAGTTTACACGTATTATATTATTTTGATACTCATGTCAAAATATATAAACCAAAATCACATAATTGATAACAATAGCTTAAGCTATACCTTTATGATAGTGGACAGAATTTAAAAACTATATCGTCATTAAAATTTATTAATAACTGATGATGAAATAAATGTATTTGTTTAATAAAAATATGTTATTACTCTGACAGAAAGTCAGCTGATTCAAATGCAAGATTACCATTGGTTAAAATCCTCTAAGTAACAGAATATATTTGTAAACAAAACAACGTGTATCGAATTCACGATATTTTAAGTTGTACAAATGTAAATAGTAGTGTTAAAGACATTTAATGTTAAATTATGTTTCTTATACATAATATTATAGTATAGATAATATTCAGTAATACATGTTTATATAATATAATAATATATAGCATAACATGTATAATCACTATTTTAAAATAGATATATTTTAAAAATTTGAAAATCCCAGAAATTAAATAATTTTGTAAACTATAGGTGTCATTACAATAATTCATTATATTATATATAATATTATAATTGGTGGATAATCTAGTAACATATATTTTAAAAATATTTATATTTATAGGCTCTAAATTTTATATATATTAGGTCATATTTGATTAATCCTATGAATATATCTTATTTCTTAGGTTTTACATTATCACAATACTAACCTTTAGTTTATCATAATTTTATATAATATATATATATATCATTTACAGGTTCTTTTATTATATAAGATATTATAATTTAAATTCAGTAAGATTTGATTTGTATAATAAAATTGAATACTATTATTATTATAATAATTATAATAAATATACAATATACTAGTATTATAGTAACTATATTTAAATGTATGACTAAGTTCTTGTTAATACCTAATATTAATTATTAAACAACCTTATTATATTGTAATATATTATATTTAATATATATAATATTTAATATATATTATTTTTAATATATTACAAATATTATTTTATTATTATTTAAAAAATAAATTTAACAAATTTAATTTAAAATTACATATTATATGTCATATACTATATATAATGTATTTTTTATAATAATTATATATAATATTATATTTAATATAATATTTAATATAATATTTAATATAATATTATATATTAAATATATTAATTATTTATATTTAATATAAATAATATAATATTATATTAAATTAAAGTTTGATTAATAATTAATCAAACATAATAATTTAATTATTAAATTAATATCATATTAAATATGTTTAAAATCATATTACATATGTTTGAATCAATATTATTGATGTATAATTATTATCATATTAATTACTAATAAATTATTAGATAACATTAAATTATAATTATATATTATTTTCAAAATAATTTTTTATAATTTATCCTATATTTTATATAATATTATGTAATAATAATTTATTAATATTAAAAATAAGTTATATAAATATATATATATATATATTTATATTATCTCTATATCTCTGAATATTCAGCAAAAGTAGGTACTAGCTTGGGTAGCCAGTAACCTCGTACGAGGTAATCTCGTACGAGTAATTTAGTACGACTTGTTAAATTTAATTTATTTCATAATAATACAGTTTTTATACGATTATATATAATAACGTATTATATATTGATTTCATATATTTAATTATATATATTGAATATAATATTCGTATAAGAACTGTATAATTATGAAATAAATTAAATTTAATAAGTCGTACGAGATTACTAAATAAGTCGTACGAAATTACCTCGTTCGGGATTACTGGCATTCCTAACTTGCCGATAACCGGTAATCTCGGACGAGATAATTTCGTAGAAAAATTGTATTGTAAAATTTTCGTAACTCCTCTAAAGTTCTCCTCTATAATCATTATTTATGTAAATATATTTATATCATATATTTGGATCCATATTTATTAATTAAATTATAAATATTCAAATAATAATTGTATAATTATGAAATAAACTTAATCTAAGTATTCGTCCGAGACTACCTAGTCTGAAATTACTGGTCTTCCTATTAATCTCGGACGAAGGAATTTCAGATGACTTATAAATCTAGTTTATTTTCTATTGTTTATATTTAAATGTGATACCAAGGATAGGACATCCACTCGTTATCTTTAAATGGTAATTGCTTATATTCTGAAATAGATACTTTTCAGTTGTATATTTAATTATATTTCAATCATTTCAATCTTTAAATCAAAGAAATTTATTTATTTGTAAAATAAAAATACATTCATATGTTTTACTTTGTATTTCTATATAAATATTTTATTAAAATTACGAATTTATTTATAAATTCGGTTTGAATTGATAGATTTCGTTCTATATTCTATATGTAATATGACTTCAAAATAATATAATGTGTGTTATATTATAGTATAATTTCAATATAATCATATTGAAATCGTTAATTGTAAACGAGTTTGTGCATTGATTTTTATATAGAATTAAATATGTACTCCTGTATAATGATGAGATTAAATCACTCAAGCATAAATTAAAAATTTCATAAAATATGCGTTAGCAGATACTAAAGATGTAGATACTAGATACTACTATGCTGATACTAAAGTTATATCAACATCTTTACATTATTTCACGATAGTCGTTATTAATTACATACATGACTATACTACATTTAGAATCAGTATTTAATAATTGAATAATTATGAAATAAACTTAATTTATAAGTTGTCCGAGCATTACCTCACGATGAGGTCCTCATCTTAGATTACTTGTCTTCTCTTTCAAGGGTATTATATTAATTATATAATATAATATACTAGAAATTTCATTTTATCGTATCACTTTAAAATAGTTGGAGATATGTTAAAACACATTGCTTACATACGTTAATGATAACAAGTACCTGAACATGTAACCAGTGATCATGTGACCATGTTATCATGTGATCATGTGATCATGTGATCAGTGATTACGTACACATGAAATGTATACATAGAATGTATTACATACACGCATTTTTATAAATATTATTAAATCTATTATTGTAATCGATAATATTTACATATTTATGAAAGGTGAGTACATGTTATTTAAAATAAATATAATAGAATTATTAATATAATCATTATATCGTATCCGTTTTATTTGTTAACTAACGTACAATGTATGTAAGTGATTGGTATATACCGTAGAATACTCCCAATAATAAATATATTATTAGATGTATGTGCAGTGTTACAGATGTATTGGCAGTGTTGTAGATGTATGTGCAGTGTTGTTAGATGTGTATCAGTGTGTTATTGTGTTAGAATATTAAGTTTTTACTTTCGGTTGCAATCTATTGTTTGACTTATTTAAAAATTACTTTAAGAATAGAGTATTGACCTTGATTTCTATTGGTTGAATTTCTAGGTATGCTTAATAACTAGGGGCTTATACATGGGGTCACCTGCATTCCTGTACACTGTACAGTAGGGTGGCTTGTCAGTCATTAAATATGTTGCTTCAGTAAAAACTATAAACATATAATATATATAAACAGTAGTGTAATAACTAAAAATTGTTTTATACTCAATTGAGTTGTCAATTTGATGTTGAATAACATTTTATAGGAAAAATACTTGTTTTATAATTAAATTTACTGCGCATGCGTAGCATTTACTTATCTTTAGTTTTACCTTGACAACCAATTAATTTATATCGTCTTCTAATCTAATTATATATTTAATATGCATTTAAGAGACTTAAGTATATTTAAATCAAAATATGGATCTAACAAACTCAGATTATATAGTTAAAAATATTTTTATTTTTTTTAAATTAGAAAAAAATATAATATAAAAAAATTTTATTGCGGTCATCTCAATGATAATTAAAATTATATTATGGTAAAAAAAAAAAAAATTGACTTGGTCCTAGACATTTTTTATTCATCTTTCCTTGAAAATATTTAAACAAATTTGTTTATAATCATATATAGTAAATATATATTATACATTTATTAAGAATATAATAAACTTGATCTGAACTTTATTTTTGATTAAAAACAAAAAACATTCAATAAATAATAAACATAAAAAGTTCAATCCTAGAAATGATAAAATTATAAAGAAATTATTATTTAAAATTTTTTTTTTTCTACTATTCTGTTAATAATATTTAATTCTAGTACATATATATTGTATGACAACATTCATTAATAGGAAGTATATTAAAAAATGTATTGAATTAATTTTGTATCTACTCCATAATAAGATTTCCTATCAATCCTATGTTAAAATTGAAAGTCATATTAACTATTCAATATTTTACAAATTAAGTTAATTTTTTTTGTATTGAATTATATTACATGTTTTCTAATATTATCTTACTGAAGCGATAAATTATCTGAAAATTGTATACTTTTCAAGCCGCTCTACTGTACAGTGTACAGGAGTAACATCCATGATTTGAGTTATAATTTATGTATTACTATATACATACATGTATATTTCAATGTGCGGGCCTCCCTTTAACAATTGCTGGAGACACCCATGATTACTATAACAATGTGTTCTAATGAAAGCGTATCCTTCCTTTTCATCATTTCCCTTATTTCTTCATGTCACTAATTTAACTCATTAAATATTACATCCTTTACAATATTATAAAATTATGTATACTTCATAAATAAATGTATATATATATATTATATATATATATATATATATATATATATATATATATATATAATATGTATAATATGTATAATATGTATAATGTGTATAATATGTATATATAATATATATATATATATATATATATATATATATTTATTATTATTATCAGATTTAGGTAATGCCAGGGTAATTATAGAAGCAATGTTGTTTATCAATTGAGACAATTACCCCTTTATTAACATGATAAGTTTCATTATAGATAAGAGTAATGAATAAATACTATTGTTATAATATTATGACTTCCTGCTTAAAATAATATGATAAAAATAAATAAAATATATAATAAAATATAATTAAACTTATTAATGTTAAACTAAATTAAATCATCATATAATAATATAAATAAATGATCAAATTATAAAATTAAAAGCTAAGAAATACATTAAACATTAAAATAACATAAATACATAGAATAACATAGAAGATAGCCAACATTTCTACTACAAAAAAACAAGAGAACAAAATGTAACAAATATATATAATATATATATTATGAAGTGTTTTAATACAAATGTGACACGTGTTATATTCACATTCATCAATGGTTAGGATAACAAATATACATATATATATAACTATAGCTATTCAATAAACAAATGAATTGCTAGTTAAAACAAAGGAGCATAACAATCTTTAAATACTCTACATGTAAATTCACTTTAATTCGATACAAATATGTATCGAATGTTTATGTGACCGTTTATTAACTATTAAAACTTATGTAACCGAAGTCTGTGTTACTAACTCGTAGACTATAGTCAGGTGACCATATACGGTATTCACTACCGTACCGTATACTTAGGGAAACACTTAATACAGGTTCTCTGACATCTCACATACACGGGTGAACTGTGATCTGATGTTTACCTACATTACGCGTAGAGCTTCAACGTGTGATAATAATGATGCACGTAGGCTGGCTATTGGCTACACGCATCTCGGTGAATATTTAAATCTTAATATTCTATATATATATATATATATATATATATATATGCGTTTTGCAGAGTAAATATTTGATATTAATATCTTAATGTATAATATTGATATGCATACATACATGTGCGTATGTGTGCGTGCGTGTGTGTGTATGTGTGCGTATGTGTGTGCATGTATGTGTGCATGTGCGTATGTGTGTGCTAGTCAATACTGTCACACTGCTGTGTTATGTCATTATTATGTCATGCCTAGTGTAGTGGAAAATCACATCAAAAACAGAGACACCAGTGTGTGTATGCAGTGTGTGAGTGTGTGCCATAGTGTGGTGTGTCGACTATCAATAACAGTGCATCTAATCAATAATAACATTGTGAGCCAGAATAATAATAACTAGCATACGATGCTATTAACGAAATAGAACAAGTGAAGGACATGTATAAGCAAGTGAAGGACATCTATCGTATACTAAATCAGACATCAAAAGATGTCGGTGATGACATTATCTGTGTTTGAATTACTAGTAAAGTTAAATGTGTTAGATATGAGTGTAAAAGTGGGCTTACTTTAACCATTTTCTCACCCTGATCTTATACACCCCACCACTGGTAAGCCACCAGTACCCTACTACCCCCAACCAGTGCCCCCACCATCACTCCCACTATCACCCCCCCATCAGTATCCACCAGTACCCCCACCAGTAACCCCATTAGACCCCTACAGTAACCCCTTTATACCGCCACCAGTAACCCTATTAGAGCCCCACCAGTACCTCCACCAGTACCCCCACCAGTAACCCCATTACACCCATTAAACCCCCACCAATACCCTCATTAGAGCCCCACCAGTACCCTAAGAGTGATTTTAAATATGCTATTGGTTATCGATTCCTTAGCGACATTTGGATCATCTAAATATGAGTATAGAGAATACACACACATCATTTTTTTTAATGTAGGTCAATATTGTGCATGCGCCACCATATAAAATTTAACAAAATTTAACATGGGAATAGATAGGAAAATACCAAAAAAACATAAATATGTATATTTTTCACAGTTATAATTAAGCTACAATCATGACATTTTATGAATATGTGTAATGTGTATAGTTCCTTTGAATATTATAAATTCATAACAAAATTAATTTTATTTCTAGGATTTTTTTAAAAATTATTCTAGGATTTTCCAGAATTTTTTTTGACCTCTCATAATTGTGTACAGGATTGTTATATTTTATCAATTTATATTATATTTAACAAAAAAACAATTAATTAATCACTATATATTACAATTTGGCCGACAAAATAATAACTACCTTGGTATTTCTTTAATTTTGTTAAAAATCATCAAAAAATGACAATTTTTTCTGGGGATTGGTACCTTTACAAATTTTAAGATTTTTTTTTTTTTTTTTCTACCTCATCTTAAGATGTTATATTTTAACGTACAAGTATTATAAATTTAAAAAAATAGCTATTTATAATTTTAATAAATAGTCAAAGTAGCCTAATTTTTAGAAAATTGTTATATATATAAAATTTATTTTATTGTTTAAATTAATTATCTAATAACTAATATTGTAATTAGGGATACTATAGATAATATTTACTATATATTAATGTTATCTATTAGAAGAATATAGTATTTAAAAAAAGTTCTCATTATTATATATATATACCCATTACAATACAATACAAATAAAATGTACATAATTTAAATAAATGTCCTTAAGGACATTTTTACATAGGAATAACGACATTTCGAGATTTATTTATTTTTAATAATTTTTTTTTTTAAAACCTCTGTCGAAAACTTCATCGCACCACCAATAATGAACCAAAATGTATATGGTTTAATAAAATAGTATCATGAGCATCATATCTATAGAATCTACTATGCCGGTTTAGGATCTTTAAAATTAAATCACTCTTACAGTACCCCCACCAGTACCCCCACCATTAAACCCATTAAACCCCCACCAATACCCCATTAGACACACACCAATAACCCCATTATACCTCCACCAGTAACCCCATTAAACCCCCACCAGACATTGATGCGAAGATTGTCATAATGCTGGTAGACATTCATACTGTGTTATAGAATGTGTTATTCTGTAATACACACACGTGACTAACAGCAAACATTGCTTATGTAGCATACCATAGTCACAATGCTACCATAGTCACAATACTACTACTGTTGTAGTTATCATTACGTGGTGGTGGAGGTGTCCGATGTGAATATTAACGCAGCGCAATTCTCTATACCGCTGTCACCTGACTCATCAGCTAATTAAGATGATCATAGCAGCGCCACCTATATTAGTATTGTTCAATACGCATGTTCTTTGAATTATTAATTAACAAGTTACAGGTTCACGTGAGACTATGTTCTTCATTTCAAGACATCTATATTATACACTCTATATACACGTAGAAATCAAATATTGTTGTTATTAATTTGATATTATTCGTAGAAACACATTACACATATTCTGAACATTTCATGATTGTAGCTTAATTATAAATGTAAAAAATATACATATTTATGTTTTTTTTTTGTATTTTGCTATCTATTAAATTTTGTTAAATTTTACCAAGAAAACGCTGGTTCAATATTGACCCTAATTAAAAAAAACCCATATTAAAATAAATATCATTTGAAGTTCGAATCCATAACCAACAACATGTTTAAAATAATGCTCATAATAATATTGGTGTGTGTATAAATATATTTGTATATAATGTAAATTATACATGCAATTTATTACACATGAATTTTTTATTAAATATATTTGTATATATTAAACTAAATTTACGTTTTCAACATATGAATAATATATACAAACATATAATTCAATATAATATTTATATTCAATATATTATATATATATATATGTATATATGTATATGTTTTTTTTTTTTTTTTATTTTGTTTATTTGTTTGTTCATCACATTATACACCAGTGATGACTTACTTTTACATAAACTAATTCATATATATATATATATATATATATATATATATATATATATATATATATGTATATATGTGTATATGTGTATATACACTCTTATGCAGCACTTTGAACGTTTATGTTTTACCCTAGCACTTGTATTCCTATCAAATAAAAGCATTACCTAAAAAGTTATCTGCAATATTGATGGATATATATATATATACATATTAGTCAGATAATAGTTTTCTAAATTATATATATATATATATTCTTTATATATTAAAACAACTATATAAATAAACTATTTTTATATAAAAAATATAATACTGTAAATAAACTAAATATATTTATATATATATATAGTATATATTATAGACTTATATTATAGATTATTATATTAATGATTGCAATTAACTATATACATATCAACATCAATAACATTATAATATTGATATAGTATTTCATTTGTAAAACATTACATTATATTATTACTGTACATTATATGGAAAGTGTTCAACAACTAACGAATGATTCACTGATAATAGAAGTGATATCGGATGTTCATGTTTTGTAAATAGAACTAAAGAGTAATACACATTGGTTAATCTACAGTTGGGGTCAATGGGGTCATAATGGTAGGGTATCTTCCATGCCGACAGGTATAGTACCAGCTTCATTAGATCTTATAACACACACACACACACACACATACACACACACACAAACGTGCGCACACATATACACACACACACAGAGACACACACACATGCATGTATTGATAATTATCTGATATCAATTATATCTTAACGAAGAATAAGTAACTTTGTTTGAAGAATTCATTCGCTTGTCTAGTTAATCAGTTGTATTGCGTAATTTGTCTATTGCGCAATACAACAATCTATTACGAAATACAATGAGCTAGTATGCAATATGTTGCGCAATTCAAAAAGCTATTACGCAATGTGAAGGAACGTGTTATCATAAAAAGTTGTGAAAGATAAGAAAGTTACGAAAAAGCAATAAACCAATAAACCAGTACGGAAGAATAAAAGTATCACAGTCTGCATCTATTTATAGTATCAGCACTACTAACAGTACTGGTGAGTGCATAAGCCTAACCCTACATTAGACCCACTACCTAATATGATGCTTAAATGTATTTGGATTATTAATGTTTAACGATAGATTTTTGGTTTAATATTATAATAATATTAATAGATTATTGATTTAATAATTATTAATATTATATGTATTGATTTTTACTATAAAAATAATATTTGATAAATCTACAATCTATTTATCCGTAAATGAGCTACTTATCAAATGATGTCATACAATTACGTCCGTAAACAATTATATATATGTATAAAAATTGTTTACGAATTTGTTACTAAATATTAAAATAGATTTGTTCAAACAATTAATATCTGTCATACACACACACACACACACACACATACACACATATACACACACACACATACATACACATTGTTAGTCAATATGTGAGGCTAATGCTAAGCACTTGACATTGTAGCCACGGTTATAAGCCCCGCCCACTCTAGCTATAAGCCCCGCCCACATGTTAAGGCGTCTCATCATGCCAACAGAACTGAGACGATATCGCACCAGCTGTAGTATAGGTGGCAGTGTGGTGGTTTAGTGCTACATCTAGTGTGGCCGTTAGTGTTCATAAGCAACAGTACAGGTCACTCTGCAGTGCATGAATCATAGATTTGTATTCTACCTTTTTTGGTAAACTATAAATCTATGGTATGAATGCAGTCTGCTTAAAATGTATATAAAAACATTTAACATTGTATAAGTTAGAGTTTTAAAAAAGTAGTGGTTTCAATATCTATTTACATGAAAGCGAGCGGTGGAGGTCTCCCATCTTAACACGTCGAGTTAACGATCATGTAACCTTCATATAACCTTCATATAACCTTCATATAACCTTCATATAACCTTATAAGTGAATTTGTATAGAGTATTTACGATAGTCGTGACGATTAATAGAAATACTTCAGTCAATATAAACATTAGCACATTTGAATATATCTGATTCCTCCAATTACCTACAAATTACATCTTATTTTACTCTATAGATTTTATTTTTAAACCCTAGTATTAAATATAATGATACATTTTATATAACAAAGGTACACATATACACATTATTTGTTGTGTTTTTATTACTTTATAAAATTAATTTCTCTTCGAATATTTCACTAATATTTAAAATAAATTATTAAATTAATAAATAAAATATTTAATCCTGATTTTAAACCTGATTCCCTGATTAGAATTTTGATTTCGCCTCCTAAATATCTACAATTATTGTAAATATCTTGTGGAGCTTTCTACCATAAGTACATAATGTTCATCTTCACTAAATGCTTTCATTATTTTATATAATAATTAAAATGTTTTATCGCTTCCATAATTTAACAAATATAAAATTGATAAAAACAATTTGTTTATATTATTTATAAATTTATAATGTTATATAAATACAATATTGTATTTAATTATATTCAATATAGTATATAGTTACTATACTGAAGTATCATATAAGTGTACAAATGGTGTCAATATACATATATAATAGGCATTAAGTTGTATCTATTTATAAATGTGTAATTTTCCCTATGTTTTACATATAAGCACACCATGTTTTATCCCCCTATGTGAAAGTGGACTATAACCTAGATCTATTGGGTACGTAGATATAAACTAATTAACTAATCATTATAGAGCTACTGGTAGACCACAATACACTGCATTCTACAACACGTGGGCACTATCATATATATCACATTATTATATTTACCTATATATCATGATATTCTAATTATATCAAACTAATTGAAATAAATTTAAATAATATGCAAAATTATATTTAATTAATGGATATTATACGATTTTTATTGAATAACTAATTGACATTTATAGAAGCATTTTCATTGGTTACCTGCTTGATCTATAGCCATATGTGATATATATATATATATATATATATATGGGGCGTCTTATATACGCGTCACTTTGTATCTTCATTTAAGGTAAGTCTGATGATTGATAATGTTCAAGATATGTACAACTGTAATAGGTGGCCTAGTGGTATATTGATAAAACGATTTTATAATAAAATAAATAAAACGAATATTGACAATAATATTAATGTTAATGTTAATCCAACTAATTGATAATGAATAGTAGTGACAAATTAAACTTAGTTTCCTTAAACTGTAATGGTTTTAAAAACAAGGTTAATTTTATTTTAAATAGTTATCCTACTATTGATTTATTTTGTTTTCAGGAACATTGGCTTCCCTCTGAGGAATGTTCTATATTTAATACTAACAATCCACAATATTGTGGTTATGGCAATGCTTCTTTTGATAATACTAAGTTGAGAATTGGCAGACCCTTTGGTGGTGTTGGTTTTATGTGGAAGAAAGTCCTAGATAAACATGTTACAATAGTGAACTCTACT
This sequence comes from Osedax fenrisi, assembly GCA_964019155.1. Classification (NCBI taxonomy): domain Eukaryota; kingdom Metazoa; phylum Annelida; class Polychaeta; order Sabellida; family Siboglinidae; genus Osedax; species Osedax fenrisi. The sequence goes on from OZ025239.1 coordinate 80,862,139, forward strand.
TATGATTGGCTTATATGTATTAGACTATTTGATTTCTATATTATTAATATATATTTACCTTATGAGAGTCCAAATAATATTGATTTATTTGAAGATCGTCTTGTTAAACTATTTTTATATTGTGAATTATTAAATACATCAAATTTTTGTATAATTGGAGATTTTAACTCTAATATCTCTAACCATAATTCAAAATTTAGTAATATTTTACTTAAATATTGCACAGATACAAATATTGTCATGTCTGATAAAATTATTCTAAACTCTGATAGCTATACGTGCGTTAGTTCCGCGTGGAAATCTTGTTCTTGGTTAGACCATATTTTATCTACGCATAATATGCATACATCTATAATTGATATTAAAATTGATTACGATTTTATAATTTCTGATCATCATCCTCTAGTTATTGTGATTAGACAGAATAATTTCCCTAGATCATTATTTAACAAATGTGTAACTCATAAAATAATTAAATGGAATAGACTGAATAGGAATCAAATTTTAAAATACAATATTGACACTAAAGTAGAATTATGTATATTAATAAATCATATATACTCCTTTGATATTAATCATAATTACTCTGAATATTTATATAATTCGTTAATAAATATACTATTAAAATGTTCTAAAGATATATGTTTTGAATCTAATAATAGTAAATACGCTCGTTCGGAATGGAATAGTATTGTTAAGGAAAAACATTGTATTGCCCGATCATATTATTTAACTTGGATACAAAATAAAAAACCTCTAGCTGGAATATGTTATGACAATATGGTTAATGCAAGAAAACATTTTAAATATGAATTACGCCATAGTAAATTGTTATGTAAACAAATAGAAGCTGATAATATTGCCTTAAATATAATCAGTGATCGAAATAATTTTTGGAAATTAATTTCAAATAATTTGAAAAAAAAATCTTCTATTCCTAATAACATTGAGAATGCACATGGTATAGCTGATGTTACTAAATTCTGGTTTGATAATTTTAATGATATTTTTAACAGTACTAATTCTATTCCGTACCCATATAATAAAATTAATGTTAATGAAATTGTTTATACAAATACGGTTGAGATTTCATCTATTATAGATTCCATTAAAGGTGGTAAATCTGTAGGTCCTGATGGAATTTCCATAGAACATATTTCTAATTCAAATAGTCTTATTATCCAAGTCATAGTATTACTCATTAATAACATGTTACATCACTCCTATTTTCCAAAAAAGTTAATATTATCCTATATTCTACCAATAATTAAAAACAAAAATAAAAGATCGAATGACTCTTCTAACTATCGTCCTATATGTATATCCAATATTATTTGTAAGCTAATTGAAAAGGTGATATATAATAGAATATCTTCTTTATTGGTTACTCTTGATAATCAATTTGGATTTAAAAAAAACCTTGGAACCGAAATGTGTGTTTTTGCACTTAAGCAATACTTAAAAGATTACTATAATAACAATACCAATATATTTGTAGCTTTTCTAGATGCATCTAAAGCTTTTGACAAAATTAATCACAATATTTTATTTCATAGATTAAAAGATAATAATGTTCCATCTTATATAATACATTTTTTAAATTATTGGTACAGAAATCAGAGAATCTATATTAAGTGGGGTGATAATACATCAAATAGCTTCCCAGTTTCGAATGGTGTCCGTCAAGGAGGAATTCTTTCACCTTTACTATTCAATATTTATACCAATCCTATGATTGTGAAATTAAATCAAATAAAATCAGGATATTGTTTAAATGGGAAGATAATTAATAATTTATGCTATGCTGACGATACAGCTCTATTCTCACCATCACTGAAGGGTCTGCAATTATTGATAAATTGTTGTGAAGAGTTCGCTGGCCATAACTTCATAACATATAATATAGATAAATCTGTCATTTTGCCTATCTATTATGGTTCATCTATACATAATCCAGTAAAGTTATACATAGGTAATACACTTTTGAATGTTGTTAAAGCGTATAAATATCTTGGACATTGGATATCAGAAGACTTGTCTGATGATATTGATATATATAATAATATCAAACAGCTATATAAACAAAGCTATATGATAGCGAATAATTTTAGCCATTGCTCTAAAGCTACTAAGATTATTCTATTTAAATCGTTTGTTTCAAATATCTACCTTAGTAGTATATGGTTACCGAATAGGGCCAACATGCAAAAAATTAAGGTAGCATATAATAACGCATATCGTATAGTGATGAAATATAAGCGTCGAAATAGCGCGTCATTGATGTTTTTATATGATAATGTTAATAATTTAACAATTAAACTACGTAAATCATATAATTCACTTTATCAACGTATACGAAATTCTCGTAATTCGTTAATTATTCAACTTTATTATTATAATATCTTGTGCCCTTCGCAACTATTTACCTTATGGTATAAATCTGTATTTAGATAATATTTTAGATTTCGTTTTCGTTTAATTGTTGTTAGTTTTAATTATTGTATATTCTATGGACCTCTGTTATGCATGTCTGATTCAAATTAAATAAATAAATAAATAAATATATATATATATATATATATATATATATATACCTGTAATACCTATAATCATCAAGTACTTATTGAATGTATTCACTTAGTAGAAAACATCTAAGGATGGGGAGGAGGAGGATGGGTAGGATGTGAAAGATGAGGAAGATGGGAAACAAGAGGAATAGTAGAATAAGGAGGAAGATGATGAGGAGGAGGAGAAGGATAAGTGATGAGAACCCCAAACTACTTAGATGAATATAATGGTAGATTATTAAAAGCCAGCAAGCTATGTTGTAGAATATCAGCAGCATCATCTCTAGACATATACATGGTAATATACATGGTGATATATTGTACAGATTTAAATAGCAATTATTTTTACATTTTATAATAGATAATACTATTGTTAGAAGTGAATCACTAATATTTGATTACTACCTACCCCACTCCCTTACATTACACCTACCCCACCCCTGTACATTACCACTCCATACCACCATACATTGCTCCACCCCCATATATAACCCCAATACCCCATACATTGCCCCACCCCCATACAGAACCCCAATACCCCATACATTGCTCCACCCCCATACAGAACCCCAATACCCCATACATTGCTCCACCCCCATACAGAACCCCAATACCCCATACATTGCCCCACCCCCACACATTGTTCACACAGTAATCACAGTCACTGCATGAATAATTCATAATTCATTGATAAAGAATAGAGATCATTATGTAGACTGCTCTGACAATGGGCCTCTAACAATAGGCCTATAACAATGCACAATCATCAAAACACATTCACTGGTGGTAATCATAGTAGTACCAAAGGGCTTTGGTAGTACTAGTTGTAGAACACCCACTGTGCTGGTGTTTTACACATTCACTTGCCTTCATGATCACTGGCTTGTGGTAGGTGTTGTTGTTTTACAACATACACACACACACATACATAAACACACACATACACACATACACAAACACATATACACACACATACACATACAAACACACAAACATACACACAGTTATCTATTAAAAAAATACTACTTTACACATTAGTAATGTAACATTGCCTATTGCATACACTGTGTACAAACCATTGATATAAAGAACCTTTCTTTATATTGATGGTACAAAACACATGTACAAATATCACTGACCTATATTATGCATGACCTATATCTAAATAGAACAATGTGTTCATTGTAGTTCATCAATAAGTGTACATAGAACATGTAGTCAGTGACTGCTCTCTATATCAGACCAACACTCTCACCTTTGATAGTGATAGTGGTGGTAGTAGTAGTAGTAGTAGTAGTAGTAGTAGTAGTAGTAGTAGTAGTAGTAGTAGTAGTAGTAGTAGTAGTAGTAGTAGTAGTAGTAGTAGTAGTAGTAGTAGTAGTAGTAGTAGTAGTAGTAGTAGTAGTAGTAGTAGTAGTAGTAGTAGTAGTAGTAGTAGTAGTAGTAGTAGTAGTAGTAGTAGTAGTAGTAGTAGTAGTAGTAGTAGTAGTAGTAGTAGTAGTAGTAGTAGTAGTAGTAGTAGTAGTAGTAGTAGTAGTAGTAGTAGTAGTAGTAGTAGTAGTAGTAGTAGTAGTAGTAGTAGTAGTAGTAGTAGTAGTAGTAGTAGTAGTAGTAGTAGTAGTAGTAGTAGTAGTAGTAGTAGTAGTAGTAGTAGTAGTAGTAGTAGTAGTAGTAGTAGTAGTAGTAGTAGTAGTAGTAGTAGTAGTAGTAGTAGTAGTAGTAGTAGTAGTAGTAGTAGTAGTAGTAGTAGTAGTAGTAGTAGTAGTAGTAGTAGTAGTAGTAGTAGTAGTAGTAGTAGTAGTAGTAGTAGTAGTAGTAGTAGTAGTAGTAGTAGTAGTAGTAGTAGTAGTAGTAGTAGTAGTAGTAGTAGTAGTAGTAGTAGTAGTAGTAGTAGTAGTAGTAGTAGTAGTAGTAGTAGTAGTAGTAGTAGTAGTAGTAGTAGTAGTAGTAGTAGTAGTAGTAGTAGTAGTAGTAGTAGTAGTAGTAGTAGTAGTAGTAGTAGTAGTAGTAGTAGTAGTAGTAGTAGTAGTAGTAGTAGTAGTAGTAGTAGTAGTAGTAGTAGTAGTAGTAGTAGTAGTAGTAGTAGTAGTAGTAGTAGTAGTAGTAGTAGTAGTAGTAGTAGTAGTAGTAGTAGTAGTAGTAGTAGTAGTAGTAGTAGTAGTAGTAGTAGTAGTAGTAGTATTAGTATTAGTATTAGTATTAGTATTAGTATTAGTATTAGTATTAGTATTAGTATTAGTATTAGTAGTAGTAGTAGTAGTAGTAGTAGTAGTAGTAGTAGTAGTAGTAGTAGTAGTAGTAGTAGTAGTAGTAGTAGTAGTAGTAGTAGTAGTAGTAGTAGTAGTAGTAGTAGTAGTAGTAGTAGTAGTAGTAGTAGTAGTAGTAGTAGTAGTAGTAGTAGTAGTAGTAGTAGTAGTAGTAGTAGTAGTAGTAGTAGTAGTAGTAGTAGTAGTAGTAGTAGTAGTAGTAGTAGTAGTAGTAGTAGTAGTAGTAGTAGTAGTAGTAGTAGTAGTAGTAGTAGTAGTAGTAGTAGTAGTAGTAGTAGTAGTAGTAGTAGTAGTAGTAGTAGTAGTAGTAGTAGTAGTAGTAGTAGTAGTAGTAGTAGTAGTAGTAGTAGTAGTAGTAGTAGTAGTAGTAGTAGTAGTAGTAGTAGTAGTAGTAGTAGTAGTAGTAGTAGTAGTAGTAGTAGTAGTAGTAGTAGTAGTAGTAGTAGTAGTAGTAGTAGTAGTAGTAGTAGTAGTAGTAGTAGTAGTAGTAGTAGTAGTAGTAGTAGTAGTAGTAGTAGTAGTAGTAGTAGTAGTAGTAGTAGTAGTAGTAGTAGTAGTAGTAGTAGTAGTAGTAGTAGTAGTAGTAGTAGTAGTAGTAGTAGTAGTAGTAGTAGTAGTAGTAGTAGTAGTAGTAGTAGTAGTAGTAGTAGTAGTAGTAGTAGTAGTAGTAGTAGTAGTAGTAGTAGTAGTAGTAGTAGTAGTAGTAGTAGTAGTAGTAGTAGTAGTAGTAGTAGTAGTAGTAGTAGTAGTAGTAGTAGTAGTAGTAGTAGTAGCAGTAGCAATAAGTAGTAGTAGTAGTAGTAGCAATAAGTAGTAGTAGTAGTAGTAGCAATAAGTAGTAGTAGTAGTAGTAGCAATAAGTAGTAGTAGTAGTAGTAGCAATAAGTAGTAGTAGTAGCAGTAGCAATAAGTAGTAGTAGTAGCAATAAGTAGTAGTAATATAAAACTACTAATATATTATATAATATTTATATAATAAATGTAGAAAAACAATTTTCATTTTTACTTTTTATTGTTAAAAGAGTAAAGAATGTCTTGCTTTTTTATTCTTAATACGGTTATACTTAGTACGGTTCATTAGTCTTCTGATATAACACTGCATTCTTTACTCCTTTAATAATATTAACACATTTTCCCTCTTGTAAGGCGGAAATATCTCTTTCGATCAATTACTGCCATCTTGTTGTATCTTAATTTTTCGGCTTTATTTAGTTGTCTCCACTTTTGTCCTGCTTTTTTTGCAAATTCTGAAACTTTGGTAATTTTTTTAATATTGTTGGCCACGCAAAATTCATACTGATAAAATAGTATGTATGCACTACGGGGTCTCTTTGGTCCTTTTTTAATTAAATTTCTACGTTTGTTCTGTTTTCGATTCTTTGATGACCTACTTCTGGAGGATTTTCTTGTTGAATATTTTATTCTTTGGTTTACTTTTGTTGA
>OZ025239.1:80870915-80910915 GCA_964019155.1 Osedax fenrisi
TAGAGGCTGAATTAGAGGCTGCACGGAGCTTATATAGGATAACTAAAGGTGACTTAACTAGCATGTAATCCTGTTACAGAAAGTTGTATAGAGATACACATTACCGAGAGATGGGCTATATCTAGGGGCATCCAAAAGCTTGCTTTATCTATAGTATCTAGTAGTAGTAGTATCACTGCTGCAATATGGGAATACCACTTACCTACATAGATATCAATATACATAGTTACATATTGGTGAATAAGGGTTGGGACTAAAGTTAGTGCTTTCATAATGACTAGGTTACAGTTATGTATGAGTGTGTGTATGTGGATGTGTATGTGTGTATGTGGATGTGTGTAGCTGATATTGGCCCTACTGTTAACATACACACACACACACATACACACACACACACACATACACACACACACACACTGAATAATCTGCTGACTTGCAATCCTCCCAGGAGGTTAACTTCCTTCCGTTTCTCGACCTTGCCTGGCTGACCTTCTTAATACCTAATTAATTAGATGTTCCCTGGCTGTAGATTGTTGTATGTACATGTGTATAACGCGTAATTTCAAGTGTTCACGTATTAGCTACGTTCTTTATACACTGGTTGATAAACAGTGTACAAGTGTTAATAAGCGTATATACGTATGAATAATAGTATATAAGTTAATATAATAATTGATAATTGTTTATAAGAGTGTATAAGAATGTACAATAGTGTACAATAGTGTATAAGTGTGTATAAGAGCGTATAACCTAACTGAAGATCAAGGATCATTTGTTAAAACAAATAAGCCCACATTTATAAGTGAAATAATCAGTATCTATTAATACATGAGTTAAGAAACCAAGATAATGTCAATATTTGCATACTTATATTTAACATGCATATGCATATTATTATATATATATATATTTATATATACATATTATATATAATTATAAATAAACACTTATTAAATAGTAATTAGTAGCAGAGTTGTTTGATTTAAATCAATTGATTTAAATCATTTGATTAAATCAATGATTTTTTTGATTTTTTTGATTTTTTTATAATTTGATAAAATGTAATTAATAGTTTGGATTACTATTATTAATAAATCTAATAAATAAAACTGATTAAATAATATAAAATTTGTATTGATAAATTTATTTATTTATTCTATCAAAAAAATCAAAAAAATCAAAAAAATCAAATAAATCAAAAAAATCAATGTGATTTTGATTTTTTTGATTTTTTTAAAAAAATCATGATTTTTTCCAACTCTGATTAGTAGTATTATGACCTAGGTGAGTGATGATATCTATTTATAGATACGATCGTGCCACGCTCTGATTGGTCGATAACCACTTAATTAGATATTCAGTGCATTACTTACATTCACCTTTATTATGTAGAGTGAAGTCGAAGAACAATGAATTCCAATGATAAAAGTTTGCATCCGGGTTTGTATAAGTATGTATGTTTTACATGCGATGTGTTAATGATATGTGCTATTGGTAAAGAGAACATCCCATTTACAGATATAGAAATACTAATGACTATATACATACATATATAAGTGTGTTTTATATATATATAGTAGAGCGAGGGTTCAAGCCCCATCCGGACCCATATAATAAGCCTTCACATAATAGTTAGAAGTGTTTTCTATGGAGATAAGTCATAGACAGGCCCCAGAGAGAGGCTTCGAAGGCACATTAGAGCAATATGGTTATGAGTGAAGGCTTCATCTAAGTTCCTAGATGGGATGAAAGGACTCCGCTAAAACAATATATATCTATTTATATATCTTTCTGTCTCTATATAAGATAGTAATACTTAAATGATATTTTAAAATTTGTGTTTATTGTAACTTCCGTGTTTAATTTAATAGTTTTCATTACCATGAGTTTATGTAAGTGTGACATCATATCTAAGTGTGACATCATATCTAAGTCTGACATCATATCTTAGTGTGACATCATATCTAAGTGTGACATCATATCTAAGTGTGACATCATATCTAAGTGTGACATCATATCTAAGTGTGACATCATATCTAAGTCTGACATCATATCTAAGTCTGACATCATATCTAAGTGTGACATCATATCTAAGTCTGACATCATATCTAAGTCTGACATCATATCTAAGTGTGACATCATATCTAAGTGTGACATCATATCTAAGTCTGACATCATATCTAAGTCTGACATCATATCTAAGTCTGACATCATATATAAGTGTGACATCATATCTAAGTCTGACATCATATCTAAGTGTGACATCATATCTAAGTCTGACATCATATCTAAGTCTGACATCATATCTAAGTCTGACATCATATCTAAGTGTGACATCATATCTAAGTCTGACATCATATCTAAGTCTGACATCATATCTAAGTGTGACATCATATCTAAGTGTGACATCATATCTAAGTCTGACATCATATCTAAGTCTGACATCATATCTAAGTCTGACATCATATCTAAGTGTGACATCATATCTAAGTCTGACATCATATCTAAGTGTGACATCATATCTAAGTCTGACATCATATCTAAGTCTGACATCATATCTAAGTCTGACATCATATCTAAGTCTGACATCATATCTAAGTCTGACATCATATCTAAGTCTGACATCATATCTAAGTATGACATCATATCTAAATGTGACATCATATCTAAGTCAGTCGCGCAATCCTACTAAACCCTTGTAAACAATTCTAAATATCACTAAACACAATACTAAACATTGCTAAATCCTACAAGATACCCCCAAACCCTATTAAATTCTAAGCCCAACTAAACCCCTTACTAAACCCTCATTATTACTTAACCCCACAGATGAGATCTACCTAGACGCCAATGCCACGACCCCGTTACATCCCAAGGTCATCGAAGCAATCACTGATTCGCTGTCTGAATACTGGGCTAACCCTAGCAGCGGTTACCCCCTAGGTCTGTAGCCCCCCCATACCCATAGGTCTGTAGCCCTCCCCCCCTTACCCCTAGGTCTGTAGCCCCCCCCCATACCCCTAGGTCTGTAGCCCCCCCCCCCCATACCCCTAGGTCTGTAGCCCCCCCCATACCCCTAGGTCTGTAACCCCCCCCCATACCCCTAGGTCTGTACCCCGCCCCCCCATACCCCTAGGTCTGTAGCCCCCCCCCATACCCCTAGGTCTGTACCCCCCCCCCTTACCCCTAGGTCTGTAGCCCCCCCTTACCCCTAGGTCTGTAGCCCCCTCCCCATACCCCTAGGTCTGTAGCCCCCCCCCCATGCCCCTAGTTCTGTACCCCGCCCCCCCATACACCTAGGTGTGTAGCCCTCCCACCCCCCATACCCCCAATCCCCTATCTCTCGTAGTGTTCATTGTACCTATAGATACTGCACATTGAAATTCTACATAGAAGTCATGTATGATGCATAACTACACATAAGCGATGCGTTCACCCATGCGCATCATTAATAGTCTAACTAGCCTCTTACCATCATAGGCGTGAAATGCAAGCAGGCTATCGAACGCGCCAGAGGTCAAGTTGCGGAGGTCATTGGAGCTCGACCAGATGGTAAGCATCAATAGATGCATGTAGTAGACTGGGTGTGACTGGTTGCCCCAACCCCCGTACATATTATTTGTGGGATCTGCACAATAAAGCAGATCTTGTAAGAAAACTATTAACCTATGACCCGTTTCTTAATGGAAATTATACGATAAACAATTTGGCAATAACTAAATTACACATAATGTTTTAGTTATTCTCCGCTATTCGATTAAAAGTATATAAACAACAAAAACCTTTATTAATCTATTAATAATGGACTGTTCGATTGTGAATGCATGTAAAAGTTGTGTACATTAGCTACTGTCATATTGTATTTCAATTTTTTCAAAAAATGTGTGTAGAACAAACATTTTGTATTAGATTAATAAGACGTACACAAATTATTTAAAAAATCATTAGATCATTTTATATAGATATACAAATTTTTTAATTTGTTAACAACAAAATATCATATAATGTACTATATTAATCATTTTATTTTTTTAAATAAATAAAAATATTAAAGATATTGATAATATTAGTATATATTAATATATTAAATAATATATATTTTATAATTTTTGAGAACAAATAAAAAAGCAAAAAATTTATATTTTAAAAATTATTCTTGGAATTTCCATGAATTTTGTATAGAATTTATAGAAAATGTTTTAACACTTACATTTGTTGTTATTTATATGTATTATTACAGGTATAATTTATTATTAATAAATGATATATAAGGTGCTAATATATACATTTAAAGTATATTGCTATCCACAACATGTTAAAATTGCTACCCTATTCCATGTAACATTTCTAGGTAATAATGGAGATCGCTAAATATATGAATTTAAATTTTTTTTTCAGATTTTGCTTTCTAACGATTATATTTCCATATGGGCAATAAGTGCTAATGAATATGTGTTTTCTTTAATAAAACTAATGTATTACAAAATCCGCCTTAGCGCGCAACACCTCCAGGTTCTTCCTATACTCGTGTGTGTTGAACTATTGTACACCTTCTTAATTAAGGCATTTCATTAGCCAACGAATAGATACACAGTTCATTATGTACGTATGTAGTATGGTGTTCAGCAGCCAGATATCAGTGAACATCAACATCATGTGAACCACTATAATTACAGGCCTCTATCAGCATTATCAGCTGACTATGAAACTGATGATCACATACAAAATCTATAGATATAGCCTGATATTGTTTACTGTTTGACCTCTATTCAAACAATGATCACATGACCTTTGTTATATAAATACATATATGTAGATGTTATTTGATATATGTATATCATATAATGGATACAGGCACTACTATATATATATATTTATAATATGATTAAATTCTATACAATTCTATTATTGATTTATTAACTAGGCACTTTTTATAAGCACAATTCCATTGCTTAAATAAAATGATACATAATATATTTAATAATTTAATTGTGTCGACTAATTGTGACGCACTAAGCATTCATTTATATATACATTACCTATTATTAAATGTGAAGTTTTCAACTTGCCTAAGGATAGTAAAGATATCTAATAGATATCTAGTAAATGTTCTAGAAGGAATAATGTAAGCCACCAATATCTGCCTATAAAGTGTTAGGCCCGATATCGTGGGGCTGGAGCAACTTTAGTTAAATAAAATAACAAAATAAATCATAATTGTTATATTTAGAATATTTAGAATAGTACTATATTTTAAGTTGTTGAATTACTTAAGGGGACGCGATACCATCGTTTGGTTTACATGTAAAAGATACGAAAAAATGCTATTTTTAGAAATCTATTAACTCAACAAATATTCACTTTTTTTTTTTTTTTTTTAATCTATTAATAATATTCCATATTTTTATATTTTATGTTGAAATTTATAGATGTTTACACATCTTTATGTTATACGTTTCTAAAAAAAATAATTGAAATATCTGATAAAAAATTTTAATTTCCAACTAAATTGCTAATTAAAATTTTTTAAATAAATATTTTTTAATTTTGACAAATAACTTTAATCTTACAGGTTTTATCTAGTTATATTGAAAAAATGAAGAAAAAATATTCAATTGTACAAAAGTTAATACCAGTTTATCAGCATGATTGGTCACAAATAATTATTCTGAGTAAATCAAGTTTCAACTATAATATATGAATATAAACATTATGAATATACAGGTACAAATAATATAATATGAACAAAATGAATAATGTAATGAACATAATTTAAACACCACATAAAAGATAATATGTCAAGTATTAAAATTCTATATTAATAAAAAATTTGAAATTCAATTTTTTTCGAAAAAATCAATGGTATCGCGTCCCCCTTAATTCACAATAATTTCTTATTTTAATAATTAATATTTAATTAATTTAATAGATAAATTATAATATAATATATGTATGTATAAAATTGTAATAACTGTATAGGTTTATAAATTTATTAAACATTTATTTATAATTATATAAATTTTGTATTAAATCCCAATATACAAAATATATTATATATATATTATTATTAGATTTAATTTCTTCCAGGGTAATTTTATTAACAAAAATCTATCTAGAAAATGTACATTAAATCAGTGTTGAAAAGTCTACATTAATACATTACAAAATATAAAACTAAATATTAAGTAGTAAAATAAACTTCCTAATTTACACTATTAGTTATTAACATATACAATTAACATATAAAATTAACATATACTTCATACATCATATACCTAATGATTCAGTACATTTCAACTTCATACTATTATTAAATCATTATAATAAGTTATAAAATACAATATGTAATTTTTAGATATTTTACTAATTACATAATTGAAATTAAATTATAATAACAAACATTACTATAACACATTAATGTAAATAATGTTCTAATATAATTAAGATGTTTTTATTAAATATTAGTATACATTAGTTTATATTAACATAATAGCAAATAATTATTCAATATTGTAATAAATATAAATATTTTAGATATAAATGTAAATATTGTACTTTAATCATTGTATTAAAAGTTTATAAATCTAAAATTCTAAGGGATTTTGAAATATTCTTATTTTCATTATTCGTAATTTTAGCTAAAAATATATTTTACTTTAGTTCAAACAATATTTTGTATGTATACGCCGCCCACACCCCCCCCCCCACTTTACCCCCCCCCCTACTACAGAGATCACATTCACATCGTGCGGTACGGAGAGTAATAACCTTGTGATCAACTCGGTACTAACGGAAGGGAGGCGTGTCCACATCATATGTACGGACGTGGAACATCCCTCTGTCGTTAACATGCTCAAGAAACTACAGGCCGCTAATAAAGCAGGTCCGGCTTGTACACACATTCCTTATATGTATACATTCCTCATGCGTACCCATTCCTTATGCGTACACATTCCTTATGTTTGTACCCACTTTGTAAGCATTACTTACTTATACTTTCTTAACTACCTTGTGTATACTTATTTGTTCATATAACTAAACTATAACTTAAACTATTTATTTAATACTTAATTACTTATATATAAATATTTAATTATTTACTTTACTTTAGAGCTTTCAGACATCAATGTATAACTCAATCTCCTTCCTCTTAACTGATAAGATTTTAATTATATATATATATATATTATGTATATACATGTTTATACGTATATATATATATATATGTATAAACATGTATCAGCTTCACAGTGCCGTATCTAATAATTGCAGAAGTAAAGATATCGCACTCTAAACCGTGTATCCAATGCATAGATTTATAGTTTACAACTATAAATCTATGTAAACTATAAATCTATGATCCGATGTATTCACTAGTTGACAATATTACCACTAGGTGGCAATCCATCATATCAAATTATATCGTCTGATAACTAATCAATTTTAATATAAAATTTGATACGTGTTGAAGATATACATATAACCGATACAATGTAACAATACAAATTAATTATATCGTTTTTGTGACATTGTAATACAATCTTTGTTTATTATTCTTTTTATACAATATCTATATTATATTAGATAGATTATAAATGTTAATAATAATCTTTATATTTATTAATCCTATAAATATATATATATATATATATATATATATATATATAATGTCAAATATAATGCTAATAGCTGAAGGGAGAAATACTAGTCTTCAAATTATTAAGATATACAAATTTGCCTAAATGCGATATCTTTCCTTCATAAAATCTTCGGCTCTATTGCCTAGTAGATCAGCCCTAGTACGGGTCTGACAGTGCCCCTATTACCTAGTAGATCAGCCCTAGTACGGGTCTCACAGTGCCCCTATTACCTAGTAGATCAGCCCTAGTAAGGGTCTCACAGTGCCCCTATTACCTAGTAGATCAGCCCTAGTACGTGTCTGACAGTGCCCCTATTACCTAGTAGATCAGCCCTAGTACGGGTCTCACAGTGCCCCTATTACCTAGTAGATCAGCCCTAGTACGGGTCTCACAGTGCCCCTATTGCCTAGTAGATCAGCCCTAGTAAGGGTCTGACAGTGCCCCTATTACCTAGTAGATCAGCCCTAGTACGGGTCTGACAGTGCCCCTATTACCTAGTAGATCAGCCCTAGTACGGGTCTCACAGTGCCCCTATTACCTAGTAGATCAGCCCTAGTACGTGTCTGACAGTGCCCCTATTACCTAGTAGATCACCCCTAGTACGGGTCTCACAGTACCCCTATTACCTAGTAGATCAGCCCTAGTACGGGTCTCACAGTGCCCCTATTACCTAGTAGATCAGCCCTAGTACGGGTCTGACAGTGCCCCTATTACCTAGTAGATCAGCCTTAGTACGGGTCTCACAGTGCCCCTATTACCTAGTAGATCAGCCCTAGTACGGGTCTGACAGTGCCCCTATTACCTAGTAGATCAGCCCTAGTATAGGTCTCACAGTGCCCCTATTACCTAGTAGATCAGCCCTAGTACGGGTCTCACAGTGCCCCTATTACCTAGTAGATCAGCCCTAGTACGGGTCTCACAGTGCCCCTATTACCTAGTAGATCAGCCCTAGTAAGGGTCTCACAGTGCCCCTATTACCTAGTAGATCAGCCCTAGTACGGGTCTGACAGTGCCCCTATTACCTAGTAGATCAGCCCTAGTACGGGTCTCACAGTGCCCCTATTGCCTAGTAGATCAGCCCTAGTACGGGTCTCACAGTGCCCCTATTACCTAGTAGATCAGCCCTAGTACGTGTCTCACAGTGCCCCTATTACCTAGTAGATCAGCCTTAGTATGGGTCTCACAGTGCCCCTATTACCTAGTAGATCAGCCCTAGTACGGGTCTCACAGTGCCCCTATTACCTAGTAGATCAGCCCTAGTACGGGTCTGACAGTGCCCCTATTACCTAGTAGATCAGCCCTAGTACGGGTCTCACAGTGCCCCTATTACCTAGTAGATCAGCCCTAGTACGTGTCTCACAGTGCCCCTATTACCTAGTAGATCAGCCTTAGTATAGGTCTCACAGTGCCCCTATTACCTAGTAGATCAGCCCTAGTACGGGTCTCACAGTGCCCCTATTACCTAGTATATCAGCCCTAGTACGGGTCTCACAGTGCCCCTATTACCTAGTAGATCAGCCCTAGTAAGGGTCTCACAGTGCCCCTATTACCTAGTAGATCAGCCCTAGTACGGGTCTCACAGTGCCCCTATTACCTAGTAGATCAGCCCTAGTACAGGTCTCACAGTGCCCCTATTACCTAGTAGATCAGCCCTAGTACGGGTCTCACAGTGCCCCTATTACCTAGTAGATCAGCCCTAGTACGGGTCTGACAGTGCCCCTATTACCTAGTAGATCAGCCCTAGTACGGGTCTGACAGTGCCCCTATTACCTAGTAGATCAGCCCTAGTACGGGTCTGACAGTGCCCCTATTACCTAGTAGATCAGCCCTAGTACGGGTCTCACAGTGCCCCTATTACCTAGTAGATCAGCCCTAGTACGGGTCTCACAGTGCCCCTATTACCTAGTAGATCAGCCCTAGTACGGGTCTCACAGTGCCCCTATTACCTAGTAGATCAGCCCTAGTACGGGTCTGACAGTGCCCCTATTACCTAGTAGATCAGCCCTAGTACGGGTCTCACAGTGCCCCTATTACCTAGTAGATCAGCCCTAGTACGGGTCTGACAGTGCCCCTATTACCTAGTAGATCAGCCCTAGTATAGGTCTCACAGTGCCCCTATTACCTAGTAGATCAGCCCTAGTACGGGTTTCACAGTGCCCCTATTACCTAGTAGATCAGCCCTAGTACGGGTCTCACAGTGCCCCTATTACCTAGTAGATCAGCCCTAGTAAGGGTCTCACAGTGCCCCTATTACCTAGTAGATCAGCCCTAGTACGGGTCTGACAGTGCCCCTATTACCTAGTAGATCAGCCCTAGTACGGGTCTCACAGTGCCCCTATTGCCTAGTAGATCAGCCCTAGTACGGGTCTCACAGTGCCCCTATTACCTAGTAGATCAGCCCTAGTACGGGTCTCACAGTGCCCCTATTACCTAGTAGATCAGCCCTAGTACGGGTCTGACAGTGCCCCTATTACCTAGTAGATCAGCCCTAGTACGGGTCTCACAGTGCCCCTATTACCTAGTAGATCAGCCCTAGTACGTGTCTCACAGTGCCCCTATTACCTAGTAGATCAGCCTTAGTATAGGTCTCACAGTGCCCCTATTACCTAGTAGATCAGCCCTAGTACGGGTCTCACAGTGCCCCTATTACCTAGTAGATCAGCCCTAGTACGGGTCTCACAGTGCCCCTATTACCTAGTAGATCAGCCCTAGTAAGGGTCTCACAGTGCCCCTATTACCTAGTAGATCAGCCCTAGTACGGGTCTCACAGTGCACCTATTACCTAGTAGATCAGCCCTAGTACGGGTCTCACAGTGCCCCTATTACCTAGTAGATCAGCCCTAGTACAGGTCTCACAGTGCCCCTATTACCTAGTAGATCAGCCCTAGTACGGGTCTCACAGTGCCCCTATTACCTAGTAGATCAGCCCTAGTACGGGTCTCACAGTGCCCCTATTACCTAGTAGATCAGCCCTAGTACGGGTCTCACAGTGCCCCTATTACCTAGTAGATCAGCCCTAGTACGGGTCTGACAGTGCCCCTATTACCTAGTAGATCAGCCCTAGTACGGGTCTCACAGTGCCCCTATTACCTAGTAGATCAGCCCTAGTACGGGTCTGACAGTGCCCCTATTACCTAGTAGATCAGCCCTAGTATAGGTCTCACAGTGCCCCTATTACCTAGTAGATCAGCCCTAGTACGGGTCTCACAGTGCCCCTATTACCTAGTAGATCAGCCCTAGTACGGGTCTCACAGTGCCCCTATTACCTAGTAGATCAGCCCTAGTAAGGGTCTCACAGTGCCCCTATTACCTAGTAGATCAGCCCTAGTACGGGTCTGACAGTGCCCCTATTACCTAGTAGATCAGCCCTAGTACGGGTCTCACAGTGCCCCTATTGCCTAGTAGATCAGCCCTAGTACGGGTCTCACAGTGCCCCTATTACCTAGTAGATCAGCCCTAGTACGGGTCTCACAGTGCCCCTATTGCCTAGTAGATCAGCCCTAGTACGGGTCTGACAGTGCCCCTATTACCTAGTAGATCAGCCCTAGTACGGGTCTCACAGTGCCCCTATTACCTAGTAGATCAGCCTTAGTATAGGTCTCACAGTGCCCCTATTACCTAGTAGATCAGCCCTAGTACGGGTCTCACAGTGCCCCTATTACCTAGTATATCAGCCCTAGTACGGGTCTCACAGTGCCCCTATTACCTAGTAGATCAGCCCTAGTAAGGGTCTCACAGTGCCCCTATTACCTAGTAGATCAGCCCTAGTACGGGTCTCACAGTGCCCCTATTACCTAGTAGATCAGCCCTAGTACGGGTCTCACAGTGCCCCTATTACCTAGTAGATCAGCCCTAGTACAGGTATCACAGTGCCCCTATTACCTAGTAGATCAGCCCTAGTACGGGTCTCGCAGTGCCCCTATTACCTAGTAGATCAGCCCTAGTACGGGTCTCACAGTGCCCCTATTACCTAGTAGATCAGCCCTAGTACGGGTCTGACAGTGCCCCTATTACCTAGTAGATCAGCCCTAGTACGGGTCTGACAGTGCCCCTATTACCTAGTAGATCAGCCCTAGTACGGGTCTCACAGTGCCCCTATTACCTAGTAGATCAGCCCTAGTACGGGTCTCACAGTGCCCCTATTACCTAGTAGATCAGCCCTAGTACGTGTCTGACAGTGCCCCTATTACCTAGTAGATCACCCCTAGTACGGGTCTCACAGTGCCCCTATTACCTAGTAGATCAGCCCTAGTACGGGTCTCACAGTGCCCCTATTACCTAGTAGATCAGCCCTAGTACGGGTCTGACAGTGCCCCTATTACCTAGTAGATCAGCCCTAGTACGGGTCTCACAGTGCCCCTATTACCTAGTAGATCAGCCCTAGTACGGGTCTGACAGTGCCCCTATTACCTAGTAGATCAGCCCTAGTATAGGTCTCACAGTGCCCC
Organism: Osedax fenrisi; assembly: GCA_964019155.1. Classification (NCBI taxonomy): domain Eukaryota; kingdom Metazoa; phylum Annelida; class Polychaeta; order Sabellida; family Siboglinidae; genus Osedax; species Osedax fenrisi. Next base: position 80,883,004 of record OZ025239.1, read on the forward strand.
TATTACCTAGTAGATCAGCCCTAGTACGGGTCTCACAGTGCCCCTATTACCTAGTAGATCAGCCCTAGTACGGGTCTCACAGTGCCCCTATTACCTAGTAGATCAGCCCTAGTAAGGGTCTCACAGTGCCCCTATTACCTAGTAGATCAGCCCTAGTATGGGTCTGACAGTGCCCCTATTACCTAGTAGATCAGCCCTAGTACGGGTCTCACAGTGCCCCTATTGCCTAGTAGATCAGCCCTAGTACGGGTCTCACAGTGCCCCTATTACCTAGTAGATCAGCCCTAGTACGGGTCTCACAGTGCCCCTATTACCTAGTAGATCAGCCCTAGTACGGGTCTGACAGTGCCCCTATTACCTAGTAGATCAGCCCTAGTACGGGTCTCACAGTGCCCCTATTACCTAGTAGATCAGCCCTAGTACGTGTCTCACAGTGCCCCTATTACCTAGTAGATCAGCCTTAGTATAGGTCTCACAGTGCCCCTATTACCTAGTAGATCAGCCCTAGTACGGGTCTCACAGTGCCCCTATTACCTAGTAGATCAGCCCTAGTACGGGTCTCACAGTGCCCCTATTACCTAGTAGATCAGCCCTAGTAAGGGTCTCACAGTGCCCCTATTACCTAGTAGATCAGCCCTAGTACGGGTCTCACAGTGCCCCTATTACCTAGTAGATCAGCCCTAGTACGGGTCTCACAGTGCCCCTATTACCTAGTAGATCAGCCCTAGTACAGGTCTCACAGTGCCCCTATTACCTAGTAGATCAGCCCTAGTACGGGTCTCACAGTGCCCCTATTACCTAGTAGATCAGCCCTAGTACGGGTCTCACAGTGCCCCTATTACCTAGTAGATCAGCCCTAGTACGGGTCTGACAGTGCCCCTATTACCTAGTAGATCAGCCCTAGTACGGGTCTGACAGTGCCCCTATTACCTAGTAGATCAGCCCTAGTACGGGTCTCACAGTGCCCCTATTACCTAGTAGATCAGCCCTAGTACGGGTCTCACAGTGCCCCTATTACCTAGTAGATCAGCCCTAGTACGGGTCTCACAGTGCCCCTATTGCCTAGTAGATCAGCCCTAGTACGGGTCTCACAGTGCCCCTATTACCTAGTAGATCAGCCCTAGTACGGGTCTCACAGTGCCCCTATTACCTAGTAGATCAGCCCTAGTACGGGTCTCACAGTGCCCCTATTACCTAGTAGATCAGCCCTAGTACGGGTCTCACAGTGCCCCTATTACCTAGTAGATCAGCCCTAGTAAGGGTCTCACAGTGCCCCTATTACCTAGTAGATCAGCCCTAGTAAGGGTCTCACAGTGCCCCTATTGCCTAGTAGATCAGCCATAGTAAGGGTCTCACAGTGCCCCTATTGCCTAGTAGATCAGCCCTATACGGGTCTCACAGTGCCCCTATTACCTAGTAGATCAGCCCTAATACGGGTCTGACAGTGCCCCTATTACCTAGTAGATCAGCCCTAGTATGGGTCTCACAGTGCCCCTATTACCTAGTAGATCAGCCCTAATACGGGTCTGACAGTGCCCCTATTACCTAGTAGATCAGCCCTAGTACGGGTCTCACAGTGCCCCTATTACCTAGTAGATCAGCCCTAGTACGGGTCTCACAGTGCCCCTATTACCTAGTAGATCAGCCCTAGTAAGGGTCTCACAGTGCCCCTATTGCCTAGAAGATCAGCCCTAGTACGGGTCTCACAGTGCCCCTATTACCTAGTAGATCAGCCCTAATACGGGTCTGACAGTGCCCCTATTATCTAGTAGATCAGCCCTAGTAAGGGTCTCACAGTGCCCCTATTACCTAGTAGATCAGCCCTAGTACGGGTCTCACAGTGCCCCTATTACCTAGTAGATCAGCCCTAGTACGGGTCTCACAGTGCCCCTATTACCTAGTAGATCAGCCCTAGTAAGGGTCTCACAGTGCCCCTATTACCTAGTAGATCAGCCCTAGTAAGGGTCTCACAGTGCCCCTATTACCTAGTAGATCAGCCCTAGTAAGGGTCTCACAGTGCCCCTATTACCCAGTAGATCAGCCCTAGTAAGGGTCTCACAGTGCCCCTATTACCTAGTAGATCAGCCCTAGTACGGGTCTCACAGTGCCCCTATTACCTAGTAGATCAGCCCTAGTACGGGTCTCACAGTGCCCCTATTACCTAGTAGATCAGCCCTAGTACGGGTCTCACAGTGCCCCTATTACCTAGTAGATCAGCCCTAGTACGGGTCTCACAGTGCCCCTATTACCTAGTAGATCAGCCCTAGTACGGGTCTCACAGTGCCCCTATTACCTAGTAGATCAGCCCTAGTACGGGTCTCACAGTGCCCCTATTACCTAGTAGATCAGCCCTAGTACGTGTCTGACAGTGCCCCTATTACCTAGTAGATCAGCCCTAGTATAGGTCTCACAGTGCCCCTATTACCTAGTAGATCAGCCCTAGTACGGGTCTCACAGTGCCCCTATTACCTAGTAGATCAGCCCTAGTACGGGTCTCACAGTGCCCCTATTACCTAGTAGATCAGCCCTAGTAAGGGTCTCACAGTGCCCCTATTACCTAGTAGATCAGCCCTAGTACGGGTCTGACAGTGCCCCTATTACCTAGTAGATCAGCCCTAGTACGGGTCTCACAGTGCCCCTATTGCCTAGTAGATCAGCCCTAGTACGGGTCTCACAGTGCCCCTATTACCTAGTAGATCAGCCCTAGTACGTGTCTCACAGTGCCCCTATTACCTAGTAGATCAGCCTTAGTATGGGTCTCACAGTGCCCCTATTACCTAGTAGATCAGCCCTAGTACGGGTCTCACTGTGCCCCTATTACCTAGTAGATCAGCCCTAGTACGGGTCTGACAGTGCCCCTATTACCTAGTAGATCAGCCCTAGTACGGGTCTCACAGTGCCCCTATTACCTAGTAGATCAGCCCTAGTACGAGTCTCACAGTGCCCCTATTACCTAGTAGATCAGCCCTAGTACGGGTCTCACAGTGCCCCTATTGCCTAGTAGATCAGCCCTAGTACGGGTCTCACAGTGCCCCTATTACCTAGTAGATCAGCCCTAGTACGGGTCTCACAGTGCCCCTATTACCTAGTAGATCAGCCCTAGTACGGGTCTCACAGTGCCCCTATTACCTAGTAGATCAGCCCTAGTACGGGTCTCACAGTGCCCCTATTACCTAGTAGATCAGCCCTAGTAAGGGTCTCACAGTGCCCCTATTACCTAGTAGATCAGCCCTAGTAAGGGTCTCACAGTGCCCCTATTGCCTAGTAGATCAGCCATAGTAAGGGTCTCACAGTGCCCCTATTGCCTAGTAGATCAGCCCTAGTACGGGTCTCACAGTGCCCCTATTACCTAGTAGATCAGCCCTAATACGGGTCTGACAGTGCCCCTATTACCTAGTAGATCAGCCCTAGTATGGGTCTCACAGTGCCCCTATTACCTAGTAGATCAGCCCTAATACGGGTCTGACAGTGCCCCTATTACCTAGTAGATCAGCCCTAGTACGGGTCTCACAGTGCCCCTATTACCTAGTAGATCAGCCCTAGTACGGGTCTCACAGTGCCCCTATTACCTAGTAGATCAGCCCTAGTAATGGTCTCACAGTGCCCCTATTGCCTAGAAGATCAGCCCTAGTACGGGTCTCACAGTGCCCCTATTACCTAGTAGATCAGCCCTAATACGGGTCTGACAGTGCCCCTATTATCTAGTAGATCAGCCATAGTAAGGGTCTCACAGTGCCCCTATTACCTAGTAGATCAGCCCTAGTACGGGTCTCACAGTGCCCCTATTACCTAGTAGATCAGCCCTAGTACGGGTCTCACAGTGCCCCTATTACCTAGTAGATCAGCCCTAGTAAGGGTCTCACAGTGCCCCTATTACCTAGTAGATCAGCCCTAGTAAGGGTCTCACAGTGCCCCTATTACCTAGTAGATCAGCCCTAGTAAGGGTCTCACAGTGCCCCTATTACCCAGTAGATCAGCCCTAGTAAGGGTCTCACAGTGCCCCTATTACCTAGTAGATCAGCCCTAGTACGGGTCTCACAGTGCCCCTATTACCTAGTAGATCAGCCCTAGTACGGGTCTCACAGTGCCCCTATTACCTAGTAGATCAGCCCTAGTACGGGTCTCACAGTGCCCCTATTACCTAGTAGATCAGCCCTAGTACGGGTCTCACAGTGCCCCTATTACCTAGTAGATCAGCCCTAGTACGGGTCTCACAGTGCCCCTATTACCCAGTAGATCAGCCCTAGTAAGGGTCTCACAGTGCCCCTATTACCTAGTAGATCAGCCCTAGTACGGGTCTCACAGTGCCCCTATTACCTAGTAGATCAGCCCTAGTACGGGTCTCACAGTGCCCCTATTACCTAGTAGATCAGCCCTAGTACGGGTCTCACAGTGCCCCTATTACCTAGTAGATCAGCCCTAGTACGGGTCTCACAGTGCCCCTATTACCTAGTAGATCAGCCCTAGTACGGGTCTCACAGTGCCCCTATTACCTAGTAGATCAGCCCTAGTACGGGTCTCACAGTGCCCCTATTACCTAGTAGATCAGCCCTAGTACGTGTCTGACAGTGCCCCTATTACCTAGTAGATCAGCCCTAGTATAGGTCTCACAGTGCCCCTATTACCTAGTAGATCAGCCCTAGTACGGGTCTCACAGTGCCCCTATTACCTAGTAGATCAGCCCTAGTACGGGTCTCACAGTGCCCCTATTACCTAGTAGATCAGCCCTAGTAAGGGTCTCACAGTGCCCCTATTACCTAGTAGATCAGCCCTAGTACGGGTCTGACAGTGCCCCTTTTACCTAGTAGATCAGCCCTAGTACGGGTCTCACAGTGCCCCTATTGCCTAGTAGATCAGCCCTAGTACGGGTCTCACAGTGCCCCTATTATCTAGTAGATCAGCCCTAGTACGTGTCTCACAGTGCCCCTATTACCTAGTAGATCAGCCTTAGTATGGGTCTCACAGTGCCCCTATTACCTAGTAGATCAGCCCTAGTACGGGTCTCACAGTGCCCCTATTACCTAGTAGATCAGCCCTAGTACGGGTCTGACAGTGCCCCTATTACCTAGTAGATCAGCCCTAGTACGGGTCTCACAGTGCCCCTATTACCTAGTAGATCAGCCCTAGTACGTGTCTCACAGTGCCCCTATTACCTAGTAGATCAGCCTTAGTATAGGTCTCACAGTGCCCCTATTACCTAGTAGATCAGCCCTAGTACGGGTCTCACAGTGCCCCTATTACCTAGTAGATCAGCCCTAGTACGGGTCTCACAGTGCCCATATTACCTAGTAGATCAGCCCTAGTAAGGGTCTCACAGTGCCCCTATTACCTAGTAGATCAGCCCTAGTACGGGTCTCACAGTGCCCCTATTACCTAGTAGATCAGCCCTAGTACGGGTCTCACAGTGCCCCTATTACCTAGTAGATCAGCCCTAGTACAGGTCTCACAGTGCCCCTATTACCTAGTAGATCAGCCCTAGTACGGGTCTCACAGTGCCCCTATTACCTAGTAGATCAGCCCTAGTACGGGTCTGACAGTGCCCCTATTACCTAGTAGATCAGCCCTAGTACGGGTCTCACAGTGCCCCTATTACCTAGTAGATCAGCCCTAGTACGGGTCTCACAGTGCCCCTATTACCTAGTAGATCAGCCCTAGTACGGGTCTCACAGTGCCCCTATTGCCTAGTAGATCAGCCCTAGTACGGGTCTCACAGTGCCCCTATTACCTAGTAGATCAGCCCTAGTACGGGTCTCACAGTGCCCCTATTACCTAGTAGATCAGCCCTAGTACGGGTCTCACAGTTCCCCTATTACCTAGTAGATCAGCCCTAGTAAGGGTCTCACAGTGCCTCTATTACCTAGTAGATCAGCCCTAGTACGGGTCTCACAGTGCCCCTATTACCTAGTAGATCAGCCCTAGTACGGGTCTGACAGTGCCCCTATTACCTAGTAGATCAGCCCTAGTACGGGTCTCACAGTGCCCCTATTGCCTAGTAGATCAGCCCTAGTACGGGTCTGACAGTGCCCCTATTACCTAGTAGATCAGCCCTAGTACGGGTCTCACAGTGCCCCTATTACCTAGTAGATCAGCCCTAGTACGGGTCTCACAGTGCCCCTATTACCTAGTAGATCAGCCCTAGTACGGGTCTCACAGTGCCCCTATTACCTAGTAGATCAGCCCTAGTACGGGTCTCACAGTGCCCCTATTACCCAGTAGATCAGCCCTAGTACGGGTCTCACAGTGCCCCTATTACCTAGTAGATCAGCCCTAGTACAGGTCTCACAGTTCCCCTATTACCTAGTAGATCAGCCCTAGTAAGGGTCTCACAGTGCCTCTATTACCTAGTAGATCAGCCCTAGTACGGGTCTCACAGTGCCCCTATTACCTAGTAGATCAGCCCTAGTACGGGTCTCACAGTGCCCCTATTACCTAGTAGATCAGCCCTAGTACGGGTCTGACAGTGCCCCTATTGCCTAGTAGATCAGCCCTAGTACGGGTCTGACAGTGCCCCTATTACCTAGTAGATCAGCCCTAGTACGGGACTCACAGTGCCCCTATTGCCTAGTAGATCAGCCCTAGTACGGGTCTCACAGTGCCCCTATTGCCTAGTAGATCAGCCCTAGTATAGGTCTGACAGTGCCCCTATTACCTAGTAGATCAGCCCTAGTACGGGTCTGACAGTGCCCCTATTGCCTAGTAGATCAGCCCTAGTACGGGTCTGACAGTGCCCCTATTACCTAGTAGATCAGCCCTAGTACGGGACTCACAGTGCCCCTATTGCCTAGTAGATCAGCCCTAGTACGGGTCTCACAGTGCCCCTATTGCCTAGTAGATCAGCCCTAGTAAGGGTCTGACAGTGCCCCTATTACCTAGTAGATCAGCCCTAGTACGGGACTCACAGTGCCCCTATTGCCTAGTAGATCAGCCCTAGTACGGGTCTCACAGTGCCCCTATTGCCTAGTAGATCAGCCCTAGTAAGGGTCTCACAGTGCCCCTATTACCTAGTAGATCAGCCCTAGTACGGGACTCACAGTGCCCCTATTGCCTAGTAGATCAGCCCTAGTACAGGTCTCACAGTTCCCCTATTACCTAGTAGATCAGCCCTAGTAAGGGTCTCACAGTGCCTCTATTACCTAGTAGATCAGCCCTAGTACGGGTCTCACAGTGCCCCTATTGCCTAGTAGATCAGCCCTAGTAAGGGTCTGACAGTGCCCCTATTACCTAGTAGATCAGCCCTAGTACGGGACTCACAGTGCCCCTATTGCCTAGTAGATCAGCCTTAGTACGGGTCTCACAGTGCCCCTATTGCCTAGTAGATCAGCCCTAGTAAGGGTCTCACAGTGCCCCTATTACCTAGTAGATCAGCCCTAGTACGGGTCTCACAGTGCCCCTATTGCCTAGTAGATCAGCCCTAGTAAGGGTCTGACAGTGCCCCTATTACCTAGTAGATCAGCCCTAGTACGGGACTCACAGTGCCCCTATTGCCTAGTAGATCAGCCTTAGTACGGGTCTCACAGTGCCCCTATTGCCTAGTAGATCAGCCCTAGTAAGGGTCTCACAGTGCCCCTATTACCTAGTAGATCAGCCCTAGTACGGGTCTCACAGTGCACCCCCCCCTGCCCCCATTACAGACGTGTCCTTCGTGAACGTAGCGAACAAGACTGGTCGCCACTTCGTCGAGGGTTTCATCAGCTGCCTCCGCTACGACACTGTTCTCATCTCAGCGATGCTGGCTAACAACGAGACCGGCATCATTCACGTTAGTCTCTCGCTCTCCACCAATCACACGCGAGCGTCATTCACGTTAGTCTCTCGCTCTCCACCAATCACACGCGAGCGTCATTCACGTTAGTCTCTCTCTCTCCACCAATCAGATGCGAGCACCGTGTTTGCATAGTTCGTCGATATATTTTTTATAGAAATCGTTACACACTAAAATATAAATAAAGTAATGTCCTATTTAGTAAGCTCTACGTTTAGTAAACGTTTAAACTATTGCGTTGTATTTCAATCTATCTATGCGTATACATTTTTATTGATGTGTAAAACGCATGTATTAAATATTCATTTATAAGATTATTATTTTCATTCAATATAGTTAATGTATTTACAAATTCGTTGCACAATTATTCGTGTGTTTTTGTTAATCAACTTGTGAATAGAGCTGCTGCAGTAATTCGCATGTATTGTATGATATCAAAATGTGAAAGTAATGCTACTTTGATGTATTCTATATTAGTTGTATATTAGTTGGTTGCATGAAATTGTCCTCACTCATATTTAGTAAATACTCTATATAATAACATACCGTTATTCACCGAACAGTTTATTATACACGATTTCACTTTATAAGCATATAAATGTGAATGTTTAATTAGCTATATTAGCTAATAATGTGTAAGATTATAACTCGAGGAATGTATTCATAGTGCTGGTCTGTACAATAACATTGTTAATGTATTTATTACTGTAGGTGTTAACAATAGGCAACTGTGTGTGTATTCTCTCTCTCCTAATGTAGGCCGTTTGTTCCCTACTAGCAAGTGTATTGTATAGTAGTGATACTACAATAGTAGCAATATTTCACTTGTTGAATTAGCTACCAATCCTTACAACTTATATTTGATTTTTTTGAAATGATAAATTTAAGTTCAAAAAAAAATTATAAAATAGTGTACGAAAAATCACGTTTTTTTCGCGAGTGCATCATTATTATTTAATATAAATATATTATTATTATTATTAGATTAATTCCAGGGTTATCACAGAAGCAATACTGCTTATCTATACAATACCCGTCCACACGTCTACATACACACATACACACACACACACACCCACACATACACAGCCCATAGAGGAGCTAGGCCGCGCTATTCACACCATGAAGATAATGGGCACTGTGAACGACAGTATCAAGGTACACACGGACGCCGCCCAGGCTCTTGGCAAGGTCAAGGTCAACGTGGATACCTTGTGCTGCGATTATCTGACGCTCACCGGACACAAGGTTAGAGGTCACGGCGTTAGAGGTCAACGGCGAGATGAACGCGTATTGTTGATGTTTCAATTTGAAATGGCGCTGAAACGAAGCAGACATGTTTACTTTTACATTAATGAATCTTTATTTTTATTAATTACTACTAGTAATTTACTAATAACTAATAATATTTCGATCAGTTTATGAATTTTATAGTAAACATTTCTTTATTAAAATATTAAATATTAATGAATTTAATATAGATTTGATAGAATTATATTAATTTATAAGTTTATTATATTAATTATTTATAACCTTTTTATTATAATGTATAATTCTATAAATTATATAAAAATAATTACATTCAAATAATAATAAGCATCACTTATATCATTATGATACCTCACTCTCTCTCACTCTCTCTCACTCTCTCACTCTATCTCTATCTCTCTCTCTCTCTCTCTATCGTAAGTTTCCCGTACAACAATCCTTAGACATGTGCTTGTGCTTATCCTAACATTCCTGTGCGCACCACTACCTTCCTCAATCAGCGGCATTACTAGTATCACTGCATCTAACCGTTGGTTCATGACCTATTTTCATCATGACCCTTTTTTTGATAATTCTTAATTTAAAAATATACCATGACTCAATGACACATTTTATTTTGTTATTATTAAACTTTAGTCATAAATGAATAATTCCACGACTACCCCTACAGTTCTACGGACCTAGAGCGGGGGCCCTCTACACCCGTATTGACACCTACGTCAGACCTCTTATGTATGGGGGCGGTCAGGAGAACTCTCTACGGCCGGGGTTTCTATTATCAGTGTAGTCGTAATATAGGTGGCGCTAGTAGTAATGGTAATTTTGGTTGTTGTGATAATGGTAGTGGTAGTGACAGCCTTAAATATAAATTATCGTAAAATATATCATTAACATCTATTAATATCCTGCATTATTAATATATTTACTATTGCTCCCTAACATTAAATATTAGTAACACAACTCTTCACACAACTATACATCACTGTGACCCATGCGATAGGTCTATAATATTCCATCTATTGTTTCTAGCCATTGTATGATCTATAATCATATTACAATATTATAATAGTTATTAATATATGATTTGGGTTTAAAAAGTATATCCCATTTATTTATCTATATATATATATGTGTGTATATATATTTAATATTTATTTATTAGTAAACATTTTAACATTATTCTAAACATTACATCTGCTTAGAAAATTAATATCATATAAAACTAAATATTTACAGAACGGAAAATACAGCCATGATCGTAGGACTGGGAAAGGTTATTAATCGTGTATGTCACTATGTCTGTTGTTATGTATAGCCGATATTTCAATTATATATATATATTAAAAGTCTTATAGTAATAATCATATTTGATAAAAAATATATATTGATGGTATAACATTGTATCAACACAAATATATAATATATCATAAAAGATAATTTATGTAATATAAATTATAATTATTTATTTAATTTACGCTTTGAATACTTTGAAGCTACAAATGTTAAGTTACAATGTGCGTTGTTGATTGCATGCAATCATTGTTTCTCTACATTTGTAAGCATTCTTATCTCATTACTAAATATATTTACGAATATTCTCAATTATATTAGATTCACTGTAATATATGTAGAGATGGAATATATCTCATTTAGCTATTGAAATAACTGCTCTATAGTATATATGTGATGTTGACGGTATGCATGCAATATCATATCTGTACCTAATATTCATTTATACATTTGCAGTATATTTTTTATATATACAAATATAAATCAAATTAAATTTATTTATTGGTTTAAACTTAAATATATTATACATTGAATTAATATTTAATAAAAAATACATTTGAAAATATATTATATTTTTATATATAGGATATTATTTTGATAATATATATATTATATGTTATATATATATATTATATAATAAATAATTTAATTATATTGTATAATTGATGTTTGCAAACATTGACTGATCACATGTCCTATAGGCTGCTGAGCTAGTCTCTGATAACTTGGCTGAATACATCGAAACAATGAGGACATATCGTGATCTGTTCATTGAATTAATGACAGTTTGTATACATCAGTGATAGCTGCCTGTATTCTGTTTCTGTAACCTAATTTATTGTGTAATTCAAAATTAATACAAACTATTTATTAGTAATGCTTAACGCTTTGTAATGATTATTTAATTATAATTGATGTTCTATTCTGGTTAGAAAATATGAATTATTTAAACGGAACAATATAATTAACATTTATTTATCATGATTATATTTAGTATCGTATATAGTATTCGTATGGGTGCTACTCCTATTCCTATCATTTTGAAGGTATACTAATTCATTTATTTAATAATATTCGGAAATTTGTATAATCTCTATATATTGTTATTGCTTTATTTATTTTATTTTATGCATGCATTAGTTCATAAATTATTGTATTTTAATTTATAAATTATTGAATTAATATTTGTATTTTTTCATAATTTATATTCCATTACTATCCATTATGTATATACCCTACGATTTACATGAGAGTTACACACATATGTGTGTATGTGTATTGAAATCAAATTAATTATTCAGACATTGTAATATATTCACTCGTTTCTAAATAATATATTCCACAATATATTAATGATGTCTTTAAATCAAATTTGTAGTATTGATATCTTCAATCTTTAATTATATATTTATAAATCGTATACCAATAATAATCTATATATATATATATATAATGTGCGTATATTGTGCAGAAAGAGTTTGGAAGTGATGTGTTTCATGTCAATAACAACGGTCTAGAAACGCTACCCAACACCTGCAATTTCTGTGTGACTATTTCTAAACTGAGAGGTTAGTTAACATCCCTGACAACAACATCCCCATCATTATTCCAACATACAATACATTACACCATACAATACATTACACCATACAATACATTACATCATGCAATAAATTGTATATATTATAATTATGTATACTGCTGTTATTTGGGTCACAAATGATCGGTAATATGTATTTTAGTATTTCACTTAATTAATATTCTTATTAATTTAAAGTTGTAGAAAAATAAAAAAATACTTATATACTGCTGATATAATTATGAATATATTTTATTTTATTGTTTATATAATATGTCATATGTCATCATATTATTGTGAGCTAAATAATTCGTATAATTACGATATATATTTTTTTAATTATTTATTTTAATATGAAATAAAACTAGTAGTAATATTAACAACAGTAGTAATATTATACAATATGTATATAAAAATAAATGTTATTTTGTAATGTATTATGCAAAATGTTGAAATTATGAATTATTTATATTTAATTAAAAATAACATACTTATACCAAAGCCCAGGGCTTGCTTATACTAATAAACGGATATTTTACAATTCTTAACTAATTAATCCATTTAATAATTTGAATATTAATCATTACATAAGGATATGATTCATTATCTCAGTACTTGTAAGTTTTTCTACTCTGAGATAGATACATTTAGTGGAATATTTAATGTGTCATTACTTTCAAACATATCAGATATATTTATTTATTTGTAAAATTAAAATGCATTCATATTTTTTAATTTAGAATTATTTATAAATGTTATTAAAAATTAAAAATAATTGTTACATTTATTTTGAATTGAAAGATGTTTTTCTGTATTATTGATGTCGTAATTCTAAATAATATAATTTATAACATAACTTATTACATAATTTGTTTATTTTAATATAAATATATTTCATATTTAAAATAAATACTTCATTTTTTTTTAAAGTTTAATCAGTGTTATTTTAGTTCTCGGTTTTCAAATGAATACAATATCTCATTCTACAGAAGTTATAGTTTACCTATTACATTTACACGTAATATTATTTCTAATATATTGTTATTGTTATTTTGGTGGAGTCCTTCCATCCAGGAACTTAGATGAAGTTTTCACTTATAACCATATATGGCTCTAATGTCCCTTCGAAGCCGCTCTCATGTTAAGGCATCCATGGTTTTAACTAGAGCCGATCATTTATTTATACACAATAATATAAGATCACTTCTAATACATGATTTTTATTATAGAATGCTTAGATATAGTAGTTTAGTCATAACACTTATTTCTATGCTGTTTTTCTTATTATATATTACGGAGATTTATTTACAAACTGCACATCACACCTCACCTTTGTGGAATTATTCATATCCCAACTTGTTCAGTAAACAATCATACCTATGTAACTTATTGTCACAGATTAACTATCCTTTAATCATGATTATTTCAATAGAAATAAAAACAAATGTTAAATTAAAAACAATAACAAATATAATTGATTTATAGCCTACCATACTATCTGAATTCAGATAATCTTGTAGTGAGAATGGTAGCAGCAACTTTATGGAGCCAGATAATATAGCTGGCAACTTGTAGTAGTGGGGGGTACCCCAAAGAAATAACAATTTTAGATTATCAATTTAAATTATTTGATATTCAATATTTAATAACATATCTCTACACGTATTTAATAGGCTTTAGATAGTATTTAATTATAATATAGGAATTACCATCCGTTAATGGACATACCTTCCCTTAATAAATTCATAACTATAATTATAAATGATATTTTAAATTTGTACCATTATTTTATTTCAATTTTCTACCAAATATTTTATTAATATTTCACATTTATGACTCATTCTAAATCTGACATTAATTGGTTAATAAGGACTCATCACTGTAATCATTCTATGACTGTTAAATATTAATAAGATCATTTATATTGACTAGCTTGTTAGACTGACATAATCATTATTAACATGTAACTGTTGCCTACTATGAATATTACTTAAATTCATTATTTAATATTTCGTAAAATCGTAATAAAAAGGAATTAAATTTTGAACAATTAATATGTCCATATATACAAACAATATGATTTGTCCGAAGGTCTACTGGTAAAAAAGTGCTTTAGACTGCACTTTCGTAGATTAATACATAGACCTCATTTTATATATTACAATGTAATGTTGATCTTTCACTACCTACTTATAGCTAGTAGTTATGTTGTCACATGTCAAACCTGCAGACAATAATATGCCACATACCTCGTTCTAACATATTCAACCTTTTTCTAGACTAATAGATGGCAGTAGTAGTACTAGTTTTAAGTTAGCAATTAACTGAGAAGAGTACGTGATTATTACTGAGAAGAGTACGTGATTATTACTGAGCAGAGTATTGTGTGTTCACTACACTAATCATACTAATAATAGTGTGTGTGCTTATGTGTGTATGTGTGTGTGTGTGCTTATGTGTGTATGTGTGTGCTTATGTGTGTATGTGTGTGCTTATGTGTGTGTGTGCTTATGTGACTTGACTTGTGTGACTTAGAATATATCCTTAAACAATAATACCAGGAATAGAGATACTAGAGAGATGTCCTGAGATCAACGCCAGTGTAGGAGCCGCGTGTCACTCAAACGTAAAGTTAGTCACGCCCACTATTACTCACTCCCTCCCACTAAGCCCCACCTCCACACACAGAGACAGCGTATCCAGTGTTCTAATAGCGAGTGGTATCCCGCGCAGTAGGGCAATGGGGGCTATCCGTCTTAGCACAGGACGTTACACCACTAGGGAAGATATCATTACCGCTGCCTCGAGTCTTATTCGTGTTATTCGCAGCAGCAGCAGCACTGATGATGATGTAAAGTAGTGAAGCGAAGAGTGTACTACCTCATTAATACGCCATTATCACCTACCCCCCATTATCACCTACCCCCCATTACCATCTACCCCCCATTACCATCTACCCCACATTATCAAATATCCCCCATTACCATCTACCCCACACCCCCATTACACATGTGATCCTAAGTAATTTCTTTGCTTTTAATAAATAATAGAAGAAAATATTTGGATTCATTCATCGTTTTATTAAAAATATATATATTAAGAGTAAATAGTGTTTTATAGTCTAGAAGATTGACCTGCACAGGGGACATTTGTTACTCTGGCTTGTGGTGAACCATTTGAACTGTGAAGTATAGAGATCATTAGGAGGGGGTTAGGGGATGAGGATGATGAGGGGGAGGAAGAGTAGGAGGAGGAGGAGGAAGAGGAGGAGGAGGAAGAGCAGGAGGAGGAGGAGCAGGAGGATGATGAGGGGGAGGAAGAGTAGGAGGAGGAGGAGGAAGAGTAGGAGGAGGAGGAGCAGGAGGAGGAGGAGGAGGAGGAGGAGGAGGAGGATAAGGAGTAGGAGGAGGAGAAGGAGGAGGGAGGTTGTCTAGACTACTAACGATACACGTGTTGTGGAATCTTTTGCTGCAAGCGTTGCACTGATTCTGGGCGAGGTCATAGTTATCCATGTGAAAGACGGCGAAGCAAATGCTGCAGTTCTTCACCCCGTTAATCTCCTCATCTACACTGATACGCCACTTAACTAGGGCGTACGACATCTCCATATTCTAGGGGGGGGGCGGTGTAACTAAAGGTTACGTGTAAGGTTAAAGGTTACTCGGTGCTGACCTTTGAAGCGAGGTAGGCGTTAAGTTGTAGGATCCATTGCTTACTTTGCTTGTTCTCAGTGGTTGGGTTGGTGAGCTGGACCGTGGCACTGGAGAGGGGGTAGTCGTCGGGGAATGCGACTAGAACCTCAAAGTCCTCGTCTTCAAGGTCGTACGAGACTACAAGGGCATTACGTATCGGGCAATAACCCATCTGAGGTGGTGGCGGCGGTGGTAATGGGGGGCTGTGATGTAGGGGCGGGGCGAACCTGGGTGTTATAGTGCATAGTGTTTGCGTTGTTTGTAATCTCGTCGCGGATTAGTATCTCACTGAAGTGTTGGTAGACAATTCTGGTGCAGGAGAGAGCATAGGTCAAAGGTTAGGTATGATTCACTAGTGACTCACTAGTAGAGCTTATACATCAACTTACAGATAACCGATATAATTCTTTTTAAAAAACATATAATTTTACATTTATTTTAATAGCGAATTTATATGACATTAAAAAAGTAGCTACCACTACTACCGGCACCACCTATACTATCGATATAATACAGAGATTCATTAATTATCCACTAACGACTTAAGATTTTTTTTGAGAGAAGAATCGAGTTTATTGTGAAGTTTCCTCATGTGGTAGGGCAGAAACTTGTACATTTTCATGAGGATATACAGTATCCATCTGTTGTTGGAGTCAATCTCCTGTTGGGCGTAACAGAGAAATAGGGTTAATAGGGTGTTAAGTGAGATGATAGTGAATCATCGCGGTCAACCTTTTTGTGAATCATGAACACAGCCACTTTCACAAAGTTGCTGATTCCAGTTTCCATGTTTTCGGCATATTCATCTCTTTTCTGATTCATGAAATAATGAACACACATGATTACTTAGGACGGATTCATGATTTACATGTACCCCGATGCTTACCTCAAATGTTTGAACGTATTCGATGATTTCTACGATTACATTCCAGGCGAAAATATACGAAATCGGAACCGGACAACCTGTGTGAAGGTCGTAGAGGTCACGGCTAGTGGGGGGGCGGGGCTATATAGGGGCTAACTGTTGGGGTTGGAGTTGTGCCTGATGTTGTCAGTGTAGATGTCCACATCTGCCAGAGATTTGATGCTCCACGGTATCTTACTGCAATGTGTGTGTGTGAGTGTGTAGGTGTGTAAGTGTGTGTGTTTCTAGGTGTGTGAGTGTGTGTATAGGTTAAGAGTGATCATTCAGCTGAATATAGGTCCGAATATATTGGCCAACTTAGAATAACTACTATACAGTATAATAATAAATCAACACATTTGTTTATTAATTGTTGACAATCCTAGGGGGTGCGACTATTCCTCAAATTTTAACATTTAAAGAATAAGAAATTTAATATGGGAATTTCAAAAATTATTAAAAAGTGACTTTTAACATACTAAAATGTTTTTTGTATTATGGAATTTTAATAGCACATTAAATGCTAAATTAAATAAGTATGAAAATTATGGAAAATAAAAAAATGAATTGTTTAATATTTTTTCTATAAATGAAATTAAATTAAAGACATTTTTTTATTTACAATTTATTTTTTAATAATATTTATAATTAATATATATGAATTTGAATAGCAAACAAATGCGTAATAGAATACACTATTTGGGGTAATTTGTTACTAATTGTCAGCGGTCTGTCGCATCTTTAATATAAGCTCAAATTGAATAATTATTTTTGCATATGTCTTATCTAAACTTAAATCATTGAGCTAAATATCTATTTGTCAGATGATCACTGTAGGACCTACAACTACACCGTATGTTAATGCAGATTTATAATGAATTTGTTACAGACTCATTAGCACTTATTGCACATATGGAAATATAATCGTTAGAAAGCAAAATCCGAAAAAAAAAACTTAAATTCATCGGGCGATCATCGCTATTTCCTAGAAATTTTAAATGGAAAAGATAGCAATTTTAGATGGTGTGGATAGCAATACACTTTAAATGTATATATTAAAACCTTATATATATTAGTTATTAATAATAATTTTTACCTGCAATACATACAAATAACACAAAGTGGCAAATATATTTTGTTTCAAATCTATACAAAATTCATGGTAATTCCAAGAATAATTTTCAAAATATATATTTTTTTTTTATTGATTCTCAAATATTATCAAATATAGTTAATGTAATATATAATATACTACTATTATCAATATATATGAGACTTGTTTGATATATTTAAAAAAATAAAATTATCAATAAAGACATTATATGATATATTTTTTACAACAAAATTAAAATATTTGTCGATAAAAGATAATCATTAGCTTATTTTAATAATTTGTTCATGTGTTATTAATCTAGTACATAATGTTTGTTCTACAAAGATTGTTTGTGAATTTGGATAATTCGTTATATTTTAAAAAAAATAATAAAAATTATATTGTACAAACTGATATATAACTATAATGATTATTACTCCTAATTTTTAATCGATCATTTCTGTTTTAGAACTATTGAAAGCGAAGCACATTCTCTAATAAACATTTATAAAGCTATCATACGTATATCATAGCTAGGTTCTGTGAACGTTATATATAACCGTAATAATCTATAGACATGTAAATACCTGAAATAAAATAGAAATATAATATGATAGTTGCTAATATGCAAACGGAGCGAAATCCAGCATTCCTTTGTTTATAGGTAAACACAGGTTGTATTTTTTTAATATATTTTCACTCGCATATTGCTTAAGGGGACACCTTGTTTTGGTGACAATAATTTTATATTTAAAATTTTGTTATTTCATAATACTATTCTTTGATATGTTTTTAATATTAGTAAACAAATTATTTATGAAAACAGTCTAGAAATTACATAAAAAGTGGCTTATATATATTCATTATATAAAAAGTATTCATATATATTCAAATGCTGTTTTCTCTTAATAATGAATTCACACTAACAGTGCATGTATAAAGGCTATTATTATAAAAACTTAAAAAATTATAGCTATATTATTATATTTTGTTGTATTATACAAATAACATATGTTAATATATTCGCATAGATCTTTCATAAATATTATTTTCTAATAATAGTAAAAATACAATTTATATAGAATAAATGACAATAAATACCAATTTAAAATGGTAATTATATGTATACATGTATACACAATATATTTCTATGCAGGTGTACATGCATATATTATAAATACAATACAAAAAAATAGATTTATTCAATGAATAGAATTCTGTGTGCCAGACTATTAATAGACCATATACTGCCTATCTATTTATATGGTAAACTGTGAAATGGCATGTGTGCTATCACAACCCCTTAAAGAAATACACTAGTATGTGTAATTTACTTATTACCAAATTGTTACGCATGTAATTTGCATTAAGTTTCATGTTATCCGCCTTAGTGTAGGTGTATGTGTGGGTGTGTGTGTAATATATGTATAATAATTAAGAAAAATAATATAAAAAGTAATTTGATATTTTTTCAAATTAAAAACAAATATTTATATAACAATTTTTAATTTATAAATTAGAGTAAATATGAGTTATACATATATAATGTATATGTAATATTTGTACAATTCATAATATTGTACATGTAAACATGAAAAGGTATACAAATAAACCCCTTACATGCATTAGAATATCTATATTTAATTTAAAATTTATTTTGCAAATCATTTTATTATAATAACAAATGACCATATTTCGTAGAGTTTGTTTAGCCCTTATTTGTAGAGACTAAATTAGTAACAATTATGTCACATCAACAAAAAGGGAATGTATGAAGTAGATACAATTAATAGATTATAAATATCTTCAAAACTAGGTTCAAAGGTTATACTAACGCCTTGGTGCATGACAGGAACTTTTGATCACAGATCATAGGAATCATTCTGTTGTGTGTGTGGTAAACATAGCTTAGTACGAACATAATAAATGAACAATAACTATAAATTAGTCGATTAAAGATTAATAATTAAGAATCGTCGAGTAACTAATAATCATAATCATTTGTTCCGTAATTATGACTCATCACAACTAATGACTCATTGACATTGAAGTGACAAACTTGTTGAGGTGCAATGTGTTATTACTGGTTCAATATGTACGACTGGTGATGTGACTATGTACGATGCGCGACTGGTACGATACGTGCTGCACGACTAACTTGTGCAACATTGTGGAGCTGGTCTGTGACACCACTATACTGGAGCCCAGTCCGTCTGCAAACAGATTCAGCATGGTCTGAAGTTCGACGCCCATCAGACTGTCTTGGTCTTCGGCGTAAACTCTGGTATCGATGTCGAGATATGTCAGGTCGCTGAGTTCACATTTCAACGTGACTTCGCAGATTTCATCAAACAGGAAGCGGCCAAACTTACGCTGATACTGCAGGTTTACGTTACCTGTCCACGTGTAGGTTAGGTGTAGTGTAGGTGTGTAGGTTAGGGGTGTAGTGTAGTGTGTGGTGTAGGTGTAGTAGTGTAGTGTGTAGGTTAGGGGCGTAGTGTAGTGTACATTGGATATTAATGAGATAGGTTTATCAACAATTAAATTCAAACTAGTTTATTAGTTAATGATATTTATTCAGTGATATAGAATACATTTGAAATGAACAAATGAATGTGAGAGTGACAGTGAGAGAGAGAGAGAGAGGAGAGAGAGAGAGAGAGAGAGAGTGAGAGAGAGACACACCACTAACTGTAGTTTCCCTGGTAGCACTTCAGCACTTCGCTGAATATTGCCCTTCTAGTGTCCTGGTTCCACTCAACGAAATCTGTGGGGGGGGGGCGGGGTCTCAATGGAGGCGTGACCAGCGGGGGGGGTGTGGTCTCAATGGAGGCGTGACCAGCGGGGGGTGTGGTCTCAATGGAGGCGTGACCGGCGGGGGGGCGTGGTCTCAATAGGGGCGTGAGAGAGTACAAACCATTCTTTGAGTTGTAGACGATCAGATTGTTTAGAAAGTTGATGACATTCATAGCGTAACTGCACCTTCTCTCAGATAGAAATATCATCTCGCTATTCAGAGCATCCTATTGGTTGTTAGGTGATGGTAACCGTTCCCATCGCGAATATCAACTCATCTAACGATACGTATACAGGGAAACGATAGACAAGATTTACTGATGTGAACTTAAGTTCTTCGAAAGGGAAAATATATCGCATAATTTTTGATTTATTTTATTTATACTAATATAAAAAAACTTTTTATAAATTATTATTATAATATATATATATATATATTACTGATAGAATGTTGAATAATATAATTAACGGATGACAAGTCTAAGATCGAAGTGGTTCTGCCCTGCCGTGAACATACAGATCTATTAGGTTGTTTGTATATCTCCATTTATACACAAACACTTCCATGTCAATATATTGTGTATTATTCTGGAAGGCGGTATTATATAATACATTATATTTACTTCAAATATAACTGAATAGCGTTTTACTTATTTATTAATGTATTTTGTATAATAACAATAGTAATAATAACAACATCCTGTATGAAAGATGACGACCCGAGTAAGGGCTGGCTTCCCCCCACGCTTAACACATTAACACCTGTTCTATTGATGGTATCACACACTAACCTGACATATTGACTCTATGAAATGGACACAGAAGGCATGACCTTGAGAGGAAAGACCACAGGCGTTGTTCATGCAGTAGATAGCAATGAGCATCCAGTCCGAGGCGTATTGTAATCCATCAGTGTTCATATCATTTCTAGTGGAGTGTGTTAGAGAGGAGTGTGTTAGTGTGGAGTGTGTTAGTGTGGAGTTATATTTATCGTAAATATATGTTTAGACTTCTATTCAATGTTTATAATATCACATGTAAAATAATGTATAAAATAATCGAATAGTCAAATTTATAATAACTTATTATTTTAATGAGATAGATTAATAAATATAAAACTACAAAATAACTGTAATTAAATTTCAAATCCCTTATCGAATAATATATATAATTAGTTAATATCCATTATCTAAGTTATATATAAAACTAACTGTTTCTCTAGAATATTTGCATTATACATATCAAAATCAAAATCGCTATAAAGTCCATAATTCTGAATGTATCTACGTATGAAGATCATAGAGTAGATAATATTCTCCGGGTAATGTACATCTTCTGAATAACCTTTGTAGTAGTAGTAGTAGTAGTAGTAGTAGTAGTAGTAGTAGTAGTAGTAGTAGTAGTAGTAGTAGTAGTAGTGGTAGTGGTAGTGGTAGTGGTAGTGGTAGTGGTAGTGGTAGTGGTAGTGGTAGTGGTAGTGGTAGTGGTAGTGGTAGTGGTAGTGGTAGTGGTAGTGGTAGTGGTAGTGGTAGTGGTAGTGGTAGTGGTAGTGGTAGTGGTAGTGGTAGTGGTAGTGGTAGTGGTAGTGGTAGTGGTAGTGGTAGTGGTAGTGGTAGTGGTAGTGGTAGTGGTAGTGGTAGTGGTAGTGGTAGTGGTAGTGGTAGTGGTAGTGGTAGTGGTAGTGGTAGTGGTAGTGGTAGTGGTATTGGTAGTGGTAGTGGTAGTGGTAGTGGTAGTGGTAGTGGTAGTGGTAGTGGTAGTGGTAGTGGTAGTGGTAGTGGTAGTGGTAGTGGTAGTGGTAGTGGTAGTGGTAGTGGTAGTGGTAGTGGTAGTGGTAGTGGTAGTGGTAGTGGTAGTGGTAGTGGTAGTGGTAGTGGTAGTGGTAGTGGTAGTGGTAGTGGTAGTGGTAGTGGTAGTGGTAGTGGTAGTGGTAGTGGTAGTGGTAGTGGTAGTGGTAGTGGTAGTGGTAGTGGTAGTGGTAGTGGTAGTGGTAGTGGTAGTGGTAGTGGTAGTGGTAGTGGTAGTGGTAGTGGTAGTGGTAGTGGTAGTGGTAGTGGTAGTGGTAGTGGTGGTGGTGGTGGTGGTGGTGGTGGTGGTGGTGGTGGTGGTGGTGGTGGTGGTGGTGGTGGTGGTGGTGGTGGTGGTGGTGGTGGTGGTGGTGGTGGTGGTGGTGGTGGTGGTGGTGGTGGTGGTGGTGGTGGTGGTGGTGGTGGTGGTAGTAGTAGTAGTAGTAGTAGTAGTAGTAGTAGTAGTAGTAGTAGTAGTAGTAGTAGTAGTGGTAGTAGTAGTAGTAGTAGTAGTAGTAGTAGTAGTAGTAGTAGTAGTAGTAGTAGTAGTAGTAGTAGTAGTAGTAGTAGTAGTAGTAGTAGTAGTAGTAGTAGTAGTAGTAGTAGTAGTAGTAGTAGTAGTAGTAGTAGTAGTAGTAGTAGTAGTAGTAGTAGTAGTAGTAGTAGTAGTAGTAGTAGTAGTAGTAGTAGTAGTAGTAGTAGTAGTAGTAGTAGTAGTAGTAGTAGTAGTAGTAGTAGTAGTAGTAGTAGTAGTAGTAGTAGTAGTAGTAGTAGTAGTAGTAGTAGTAGTAGTAGTAGTAGTAGTAGTAGTAGTAGTAGTAGTAGTAGTAGTAGTAGTAGTAGTAGTAGTAGTAGTAGTAGTAGTAGTAGTAGTAGTAGTAGTAGTAGTAGTAGTAGTAGTAGTAGTAGTAGTAGTAGTAGTAGTAGTAGTAGTAGTAGTAGTAGTAGTAGAGGTGTCGTAAGTACCTTCGTTCCTATCATTACACATGCGTATACAGCTATGTAGTAGAGCTGTGCGCCTAGTCTCAGACAACAAAGGCATCAGGCCAGCGAGGTTGTGCCTAGTCTCTGGAAGCACGAAGAATAATTCATACGCCATGATCTCTTGTATGCTGTGTATGTGAACGCTTGTAGTGATGGGGTGTAGGGTGGGGTGTAGGGTGGGTGTAGGGTGGGTGTAGGGTGGGGTGTAGGATGGGGTATAGGGTGGGGTGTAGGGTGGTGTGTAGGGTGGGTGTAGGGTGGGGTGTAGGGTGGGTGTAGGGTGGGTGTAGGGTGGGTGTAGGGTGGGTGTAGGGTGGGTGTAGGGTGGGGTGGGGTGGGGTGTAGGGTGGGTGTAGGGTGGGGTGGGGTGGAACCGGAGGTGTAGAGGGCGATACCGTACTAACTTTTCGAGTTTGATGTCGCAGTTAGCTACAATCAACTCTACAGAGTAAAGGAGGTCTTTAGCCCTGTAGGGTGGAGGAGGGGGGTTACACTAGAGTTGTAGTATGACTAGATTACATGTATTATAAGTAGGCCATGGTACAGCAAGTACTGTTGTCACATGTTACTATTCTAGAAGGTTTCCCTTAATATCTGGTTAATTATCTTTAAACATTGTTCGCATGTGCAATATTTTTGTGAAATGATCATGGAAAAAGTACATGAAAATAATATTGTATCACGATAAATGTATGACTATTCTGATGTATGATATGTATTCACAATTGTTGAATATATAGGGGGTAATTGGATATATTGAGATATATTCAATTATAACCTGGTGATAATATTTAGTTAGACTGAATACAATTATAACAAACTAAAGGACATAATAAAGACATAAATGATAACATATGAATGCAATTAATGCAGACAAAATACATAATTTTACTCATGCATGCGTTATCCAATATATTGTGAACAGCGTTTTATGTGAACAAACATTATTATATATATATTTTTTATTTTCATTCAATTTAATTAGAACTGCCAATAATGCCAATAATTAAAATAGGTCAAATTAAAATACATACTTTTGAAATGTTCATTAGTGTGACAATAGTCATGGGGAGAACTTTTTATCAAAAAAAGTAAAATATAAATCGGATATTATTTTAACATCCTCTTACCAATAGTATCATTCTATTCTATCTCCAATATAAACAAATCTAAATAATAAACTTTAATACTATTTATTAAATATAGCTCCAAATTATAATGTAATTTTATATGCTATTTGACATTAATTTTCAATGTAAAAATTCAATTCCCTTTCTCTAAATAACCTAATTAAATATAATTTAAAATTATCACTATCACTAAATATTAGGGTTGTAAAATTTCAAATACTTTCAAGGCTTCGAATCCATCAAATCCTAAAAATCTTCGGCTTCGAAGCCAATAAAAATATTCAAATCCTAAAATCTTCGGCTTCGAAGTCTTCAAATCCAAAAATGTAAGGCTTCGAAGCCTTCAAATCCAAATTGAAACTTCAAAGTTTATAAAATTAAGGTCATAAAAATTAAATATAAAGAATGGATTAAATAATATATATTAGTGGTTTAAATTTAGCCCATTTTACATTATCTCCAGACAATCAAATCCTAATTTTCATTATCTCGAGACAATCAAATCCTAAATTTCATTATCTCGAGACTTTCGAGATAATGAAAGTTTATAATAAATATAAATTTTTTGAATATTTTACCGCGTACCCCAGAAAAACCTAAAAAATTGACTTTTTGCCATTAAAATGATTTGTTGTCATCTAAAATCTTCAGCGTCGCTTTTTTGAAATATTTTTTTGAAATTTTTTGAAATTTGTTTGAATTTTTTTTGAAAATTTTGATTTTTTTTTTAAATTTTTGAAATATTTTTGAAATTTTTTGAAATATTTTTAAACATATTTTTGAAATATTTGAAAACATTTTTTTGAAATATTTGTAAACATTTTTGTAGACATTTTTTTGAAATTTATTCAAAATATATTTTGTAATATTATTGATATTTTTTGTATTTTTAAAAATATTATTTGAAATATTTTTTTAAATTTTTCAACTAATCTTTGAAATATTATTATTTTAAGATATAATTAAAATATTGTAATTATATAATAAATATATAAATATTATAAGATATAAATATTATACTTTTTAAAATATGTGTAGAAAATTTATAAAACATATATTTTGTAGCAATACAGAAATACAGAATCAGAAATAGCTATAATTAATAAATAATATATAGGCAACAACAATCAAAATATAATTTATAAATATTAGATCGTGAAATATTTGTTATTATGATCAACAAATATCTACTAGAATGATAATTTTTAAATATATTCTATTGTAAATAGAATAATAATACAATAATTAACACCGGAAAGCTTATTGAATTTTATAATATACTTCATATTGTAGCTTTTTTTTTAATTTGTATTATAACATAAGTTATGTACAAAAATGTAGTACAATTATAATTAACATAAACATTTCAATTATTGAAATTTTCAATATCTATGAAATAATTAAATACTTATTTTCCAGATATTACAATTTACATAGGATTAATAGGCATATAGTATATATTTGGCTTTGGCAATATTTAGTATACTTACGTTATCAGTTGTATACATTATAATAATGTATTATAATAATTATAGATTAAATTAAGATTTAATTATATTTTTATAAAATGTATATACAATTTTAATATTATTTTTATTTTACACAAATACCCAAAATTAATTTACTAAAACCCGGACCCGTTCTTGGACCATTTTTCGAAACCCGATATCATGAAATTTTGCTAGAACCCGGAATTGATACCCGAAACCGAGTTCGGGTTAAACCAGTAATATATATAAATAATATAATATATATGTTTATATAATATATATTGTTTATAATATATATGATAAAAAATTGTATTGACAAAGAAAATATACTAGATTTAATATATCTATATATATACAATTTATTATAACATATTGGGGGCAAAACATACTTAGCCCCCCCCCATATTTTTGAATGGGGGGTCCGATACCCACCGCTCTCTCAGTATAATACTGTATACTTTATAATATATGCTTTATTCTTTCTATAGTTCAGTTATTAGCTGTATGCAGTGCATATTATGCACTGATGTATGCATTTAAACATATATTCTATTTATACATATCTGCACTCGTCGCGCGCTCGACACCCGCTTCAAATGTTGAATACTATTCAATGAATACCGTTCCCAATTCGTTCAGTAACCAATGTTTACAATGGTTACTAACCATATATATTATAAATATAAAATATCATATATTATTTAAATAATTTCTTCTAAATTACTACTGACTAGTACTTAATAATTAATACCAAAACCCTGGTATAGAGATTTTTTAGTATTGCGAGCTTCTGTATATTAATGTTGAGATATTAAAAAAAATTAAATTGAGTTAAACATGCGCTATATTTTTCAAATTAATAAATATATGTATATAGTCTTATATGGCTCGATAAATTATAATACAATAATTATTATAATAAGAATTAATTATATCATAATATATTATTATGAAATACTAATATGTGTTGTATTTAAGTCACTCATTTTATAGATTTATAGAATAGAATTTAAATATAAATAAAAATATTCAAAAGTTCATGAACTCTACAGCATATACAATTAATCACTAGGAGGTGACGTGACTAGAGCTAAATTAATAACAAATAAATATATATATGAAATATCATTTATTTAAATAAAGTTTACTTCAAATATGAAATAGTTCCATATAATTAAATAATTTTATTTATATGTATTATCATATTAATTATTAATTATTAAAAAAAAAAAATCGAGTCCTATTATAAATACTCGACTCGACTCGAAAATCAACTGTTGAGACTCGACTCGATAAATATTCAAATGGACTCGAAAATTACAGACTCGACTCGACATTTTTTACTAGGACTCGAGATTTGGACTCGAGGACTCGAAATTTTACAACACTACTAAATATACAATATTTATATATATAACAAGTGATACGAATTCCTGGGAATTTGAGATCAGCCAATGGAATCATATCACCGCACAAATTACATGAATTCCCTATAATATATTATCCAACTATTTTGTTTGTAATTTGTACATTTTTAATAAGTTTTGAATGCCCACCATTAGACCAACTCAATAAAGATATTATGTTTAAATTGAATATATTTTATAGATTTAATTCATACGAACGTTTCGTCTAATATAATAATATAATATTATATTAAAATTATTAATATTATATGTAATATGGTATTTTATTAATTTTTGTCAAATTAAAACAATACATTAATATTACAATATATTATTGATGTATTGCATACTGTGATTTAATGAATATTAACGTAATTAATGATTTATCAATACTACATAACCTTATGATTAAATCAAAGAAATTACGAGTTAATTGTACACGACTTAGGAACATGATAATGTCAGTCTTGAAACTTTTATCAACTTCGAAACTATAGCTATCCTATCAACGGTATTAATGTTAAGAGTAGGGGTGGTGGGGTGAGGGCGGGGTACACTCACCGTTAGCTTATTGGTGCTCAGGTTGTGAATAATCTCGATAAACTGGAGAAGACGCATGTTACCACAGAACACCAGAGAGTGACGGGGTACGTGTTGAAACAGCTTCGCATACACGTGTAGCAACACTTCGTACAGAATCCTCTTGTTCTGGTACTAGAGGTCAGGGGTC
>OZ025239.1:80913415-80920915 GCA_964019155.1 Osedax fenrisi
GATTTCATTAGCCTCAAAGTGTTTGAAGGTCTTCAACATGTTAAAAATAAGAACATTAGGCGAGATGCCTGTGAAAATCTTCTCAAAGAGCAAGTCCATTTTCTTATTCAATAATTCCACTCTGCAGTTAATAATGCAAATGAGATAATTTAGATGTGGTAAGCTGCTATAAGGATATATATATATATATATATATATATATATATATATATATAATTAATATATATTAATTATATATAATATATTATATATACTTGGGTATAGATATAATTCATTATACATAAAATATTAGCATATATATACAAACACACACGCATATATAAATACATACCTACATACCTACATATATAGTATGTAGTACATACCTACATACGTAAATATAATATACAAACAAATACATGCACTAAGATAGTTAAAAAGTGCACCTATTTCTATATATAGAGTTATGAATCATACAATGGTAACATCAAAAATATCCATCAACTGTTCTAAATGAATAAAATCAGTCTAAAATAATTCTCGCGGATATCCATGAGAAATATCTACCAGATAATCCTGCTACTTTTTTTGGCGTGAAGGCAGCTTTAGGAGTAAAGGCTAGCACTATATATATATATTATTAGTTACTATTTGTATTGTATTGTCCGGAACCCCTCACAATTATTTATAACATGTACAAGTCTATGACTTCTCGAGGGGTCCATTTAAATCCGCTATTTGTATTGTATTCAATATATTTATAAGATTTCAATAAATAAACATTACATATACACACGTCATACTAGACATAGTATACAATATTACTCGTATGATACTAGTAAAGTAGTACGATAGGCGCAGCTGTGAAGAAAGGGGCGTGTCTAACCTAGTAAGGGGCGTGTCTAACCTAAGAAGGGGCGTTTCTAACCTAGTAAGGGGCGTTTCTAACCTAGTAAGGGGCGTGTCTAACCTAGTAAGGGGCGAGGCCTGTATTCCGGGGCCGGAGTCCTGCGCTACGAAGGCAAACACGCGCTTCAGTAGTAGATCTACGCAGCTATCGTGTACCGCGGGTGGGGTGATGGTGCGGGGCTCGATGATAACGGCCAGGTAGGTTAGAGACGCTACATACATCGCTGTGTCCTGCTCATCAACACTCAGGTACTCGTCCAGTAGTTGTTCAAACAGCGACACGTGAATATCCCTGCGTTCGTGGTTCTACAGGGTTGGGGGTGGGTTTAGGGGAGGGTCAGGGGGTGGGTTTAGGGGTGGGTCAGGGGGTGGGTTTAGAGGCGAGTGTCGGGTCGCTAATCGCTGTATTTAACGTTATTATATATGTTAAATTTTTGAATTCGAAGCCCTAGATTTTAGAATTTGAATATTCTTTTTAATTTGAAGCCTTGATTAATTATATTTAATGGCCTGCATGTATTTTACATTTTAAGACTAGTTTCTTGTCTCTATATTTAGCTTTATATTCACACTTATTCTACTTATTCGTCTAGCATCTATGGGTTATTAGTGGGGCTGTTAGTGGTGCTCTTTGTAGGGTTCTTAGTGGGGCTGTTAGTGGTGCTCTTTGTAGGGTTCTTAGTGAGGCTGTTAGTGGTGCTCTTTGTAGGGTTCTTAGTGGGGCTGTTAGTGGTGCTCTTTGTAGGGTTCTTAGTGAGGCTGTTAGTGGTGCTCTTTGTAGGGTTCTTAGTGGGGCTGTTAGTGGTGCTCTTTGTAGGGTTCTTAGTGGGGCTGTTAGTGGGGCTTTTAGTGGGGCTGTTAGTGGGGCTCGTAATGGCGGCATTCAAACCTCACACTTCTTCAGTATCTGTAGGATCATGTAAACCCTGAAGTCATCTCTTCCATCCACGTTGTTGTAACGAACTAAACTCATGATGCCCTCTGTGAGGAGGGTGGGGTGGTGGGGGTGATAAGGTCACCATGTACATACTATGCTAAACAGGGTTATACTATTTGAATAATTTAATGAATATTTAAGAACTTGATAAATTTATAATAAAAAATACAAGTATTGCTTACGAATGTTTAAACATATATTACATTTTTTAAAGATTAAATATTGAAATTTCTTTTAATTATAATAACACAAATAATGATATATATATATTGTAATTAATATTGTATTATTAATATAATATTATATATATTAAATAATATTGTTATATATTTTATATACGAATGTTTAGATAAAAGTACTGAAGCGATCTGCCTAATTTCTTTTGTTATATATAAATAACATATGTATGCACAATTCCAGAGAAACAATTTTAAAAATATAATTATGAATTATTGGATTTTATAAAATTGGTGAAAAAATAAAATAACATAAAAGTATGTATACATGTAAAATATATATTTTTTATTTTGTTTGTCTCTAGAATTATAGATATAAATATCCTTTTTATATAACAAAAAACATTTTTAAATTCAATGAAGATGTTTTTCGAAACAATCAATAAACGGAGCAATGCGTGCACTATCTCTATATATGTAACATTCAACAAAATGGCTGTCCCATGGCAATATCCCCTTAAGATATCAATTAATAAAGTCTGAAATATAAATTTGCAGAAAAAAAATATGCTTTCATAAATATTGATTACGAACTAGTATAGGAATACATCAGAATTGATACACACACACACGAACACAATCATGAAACATTATACACCTGTTACTTACAACTTATACACAGGCGACATTGAACTACGCTCAGCGATAACAAACTCTACCCAACTACAAGACTGTTTGAGGGGTGTGGCGAAACCTTGCTCACTTTACTTGTAAAAGATAGGGGAATAATGGGTCTACTATAAGCTCGTAGATTTCATTTACTTTTGTTGTTATTATGTAGACAGTATTCATAAAAGTTAGTGTCGATATTTGTAGATAATTGTAAGATGAAGAAAACAAGTATATACTGGATTTTACTAATACAAATATTAATTTTTTTTTAAATATACATGTTTTTGTGATATTATGTAATATATTTGTAACTATAGAATTTATACATATATTGTAATTATCTAATGTATTAATAGAAATATTATATATATATACTCAGAAAATTTCATCAAAGATCCATCGAAGGGTTAAAAATTGAGTGGAGTTTGAAAAAAGTGAAAAAATCAAATAAAATGTTCAGAGATATAACTTCCTAAATTTTTAGTTATATATTTTTAATAATAATAAGTACTATTTTTACTATTTTAAGTGATGTTTTAAAATTCAAATTTATTATACTTTTAAATAATATGTCATATATCATTATTTAGGTAATAAACTATATATTTATATTTTAAAATAAAACC
This sequence comes from Osedax fenrisi, assembly GCA_964019155.1. NCBI lineage: Eukaryota > Metazoa > Annelida > Polychaeta > Sabellida > Siboglinidae > Osedax > Osedax fenrisi. The sequence continues at coordinate 80,916,715 of OZ025239.1, forward strand.
AACATTTTTAAAATTTGTAAAATGAAGGTTTCGCAATTATTTAAAGGCACACACACAAAACTCGCTAATATACTGGTTAGGGGGTGTCACACAATTACAAATAGTAAAAAATTAGTTATTATTTTTTTTTTCTTCAAAATAATACATCACTACCTGTTAAAAAATTACCAATGAAAACAGTTTAAATCACATATAAATCATATAAAAAGTAGTATTTATGACATGATTTGATATAAATTTAATTATTATGAAATCTACAAGCCTAACTAATATATATTATTTTATAATGTTTTATGAATTATATATTGCAGATCTAAAAAAATTAAAAAGCATTTTGTTTAAATATATTTAAATATATATATTTTATATAATCATTGCTATAACTACAGTATCACATTATCGTATCACATGATCGTATCAGCCAATGAAACACAAGAAAAGGGACGCTATAATTTAGAATATTTTAACAGCATTTTGTATTTGATATTGATATTTATATTTTGAAATGCATTTTACTCTAAGTTGGTATTTTCGCGCTACCCATGTACACATAATCAATGTGTCAGAAAAACTATTGGAGTTGTTATTAATTTGCTTGCATTATATAAAGGACATTTGTATAAAGAATGAAATAACATCATATTTTTATAATATAATTAGAAATGGTTACACATTCTATAAAAATATTACAAAAATAAAAAATATTATTTTGTATGTCTATTATAATATATTGTATATGATAAATATGAAGTTATTTCATTGTGTGTATATGTATTGTAAACATAATATAACAACAATTATCCAGATTCTATGAATAGATTTATGCACACATAGGCACTTTGAATAGACCATTGTATTGCATATTCTTATACATGTGAATTGCTCAAATGGTGTTCACTTTAAGACATGCCCTTAACCTACAACAACTAACCTACAACAACTAACCTACAATAACTAACCTACAATAACTAAACTATTAAATATTACTAAATATCACTAATGACCCAAATACTGACTTCCCTGACATTAAAATTAACCAATACAAAATAATTTCCTCCAATTCTATCAAATACCTAGACATCTGTTTTATAACAAACTTAATTAGATAAACATTATAGCTTACTTACTATATCTACGACTGCACAGTTATTTAACGGTTACATTTTAACCTTAAAATAATATGCCCATACTTAAATAGAAATACTGCAAAACTACTGACTCAGACTCTCATATTATCCAGACTACAATATTGTAACTCTTTATTCTCAGGATCTGGAAAACTGAAAATAGACAACCTAACTAAATAATTAACCTCTCAATCAGAATGATACACCGACTACAGAAGACTATGCATGACTGTACGACTAGCTTTACTGACTTACGTAACAAACTTAACTTGCTAAACACTAAACTCTATCAACTACAAAATACTTACAATACTTAAAAAGAATATTACTTATAACTTACCTTATAATATACGTAACAAAATACAACTTAAAACAATCACTAGACTTTTATGAAATACAAATTCCATTAAAATACAAACCAATTGCATCAAATATGAAAGGAAAAAATGCAGTTCTTCATTATCAATACGATGGAAACTACCCCCTTTCCTTAGGATTTTATAAATCTTGATTTGTATCTTTAAAAATAAATTTTAAAAATGTCTTATCGACCAACATCGTTTCACATCGTGATTATTTCTATGAAAATTATATAATTTCGTTATTCGATATTTGTATATATTATTCGAAAATTACACATGGAATTACTATTATTAATGTTGCATCGTCTAAATGAGCGACTTTCACAGACACAGAGACCAGGGGCACGTACCGAGATCGTTGATGTGATCCATTCTCCTGACCAATGAGATGAGGTTAATGAAGTCACATTCGTGCATCTCACGGCCGTTACTGTTGAACACATCTTCAATGTAGAACTTCATCTGTTCCATGTCTTCCTGTTCCGTCAGCATTACCGTGCTGCAACTTAGGTAGGCGGACAGCAGATGTATGTTCTCTCTTATCTGATGGTAGGGGGGGGGGGTAGAGGACATGAGATGTTGTAACACATGTGTGTGTAGGAGGACATGAGATGTTGTAATCTAAACTTATTGACTAAGTTTAGTCAATAATTGTCTGCACAATAAACATTCTACGTACTATTACTGATTAGCAGTAGCAGTGTAACTAACGATTGTATGGGGGGAGTGTACGGTACAGTACATGGTGTCTGCCAACAGTTCTACGAGATCTTCAGGAGTGTCCTCGTGGTAATGGTTGATACTCCTCAACACCAGGGACGTTATAGTACAGCGGTCATCATCACAGATTACTAGGTGGCGGCGTTAGTGGTGGTAGTTGTGGTAGTTGTGGTAGTAGTGGTAGTGGTAGTGGTAGTGGTAGTGGTGGTGGTGGTGGTGGTGGTGGTGGTGGTGGTGGTGGTGGTGGTGGTGGTGGTGGTGGTGGTGGTGGTGGTGGTGGTGGTGGTGGTGGTGGTGGTGGTGGTGGTGGTGGTGGTGGTGGTGGTGGTGGTGGTGGTGGTGGTGGTGGTGGTGGTGGTGGTGGTGGTGGTGGTGGTAGTGGTAGTGGTAGTGGTAGTGGTAGTGGTAGTGGTAGTGGTAGTGGTAGTGGTAGTGGTAGTGGTAGTGGTAGTGTTGGTGGTAGTAGTGGTGGTAGTAGTGATGGTGGTAGTAGTGGTGGTAGTGGTGGTAGTGGTAGTGGTAGTGGTGGTAGTAGCGGTAGTGATGGTGGTAGTGGTAGTGGTGGTAGTAGTGGTAGTGGTAGTGGTGGCGGGGGGCGTGGTTAACTTTTATCACGAAGGGTATCCTTAAGGAGATGCACACCCATGTCAGTGAGTGCGTTAGACAGTTCTACGAGGAAGTTAACACGTTTATCTTGATACGGCAATGAAAGACACATTAGCATCTGTGGGTAGAGGTGAGTAAAGGTCACCGATATGGGTCATGGGTCAAAGGTGAAGGTTAAATAACATGTTTATCTGCGTCGTAACCGCAGCTGATGAATGATTCTCGCAACAAATCGCCATATATATCTTTCATGATACTCCTGTGTGTATGTGTGAGTGTGTGTGGGTATGTAGGTGTACATATATATGTATATATATATATATATATATATTTATATGTATATATTTGCTATGATAGCATGTACTGTATTGAAGCCTCTTACACACTTCTATATAACACAGTATATAGCAGGCTTTGCAGACTTATTTCAAGGAGTTTAAATGACTTCAATATGTTGAGAATTATTTTAATATGTATAATTATTAAAATGAAATTTTATAAAAAAATATTTGTATAAGTAAAATATATATTAAATTTTAAAACCACAAATTTTAAAAAGATACAAATAATATTATTTATATGTATATATAAATTAAGTGTTATACTAATAAATTATTAGTAATAATATACATATTAACCTTAATTTATTTATAATTGTGGTAAAAATATTGTACGATATGAGTTGCCATTTAATCTAAAATATTTATTTTTTAAATAAAAGCATATTTCGAATAGAAATACTAATTAACTTATGTAATATGAATGTGACTAATGGGCACATAAAGGCACTTCATTCACCTTATACTAAGTAACACATACATACACATTAACACTACTACCATGTATCACTACTAACGTTTGAAATGTGTTCACCATTTTTAATACTTCACTAAAACTCTCACTATATAGGTGGTTATTGTTAATTGTGGATACTGATAATAGAATTGTGGATACTGATAATAGAATTGTGGATACTGATAATAGAATTGTGGATACTGATAATAGAATTGTGGATACTGATAATAGAATTGTGGATACTGATAATAGAATTGTGGATACTGATAATAGAATTGTGGATACTGATAATAGAATTGTGGATACTGATAATAGAATTGTGGATACTGATAATAGAATTGTGGATACTGATAATAGAATTGTGGATACTGATAATAGAATTGTGGATACTGATAATAGAATTGTGGATACTGATAATAGAATTGTGGATACTGATAATAGAATTGTGGATACTGATAATAGAGTTGTGGATACTGATAATAGAATTGTGGAAACTGATAATAGAATTGTGGCTCTGATTATGATAACTATTTCTAAAAAATTGTATTTAATTAAATTATTTACTTTATCCGATTCATAATTTAAATCTAA